>JAXQQM020087730.1:0-215612 GCA_034641835.2 Pinus albicaulis | reverse complement strand
TATTAAAAGTGTTACATATGCCTAACCCCTCCAGGCCTTTTGTTTTTATTTTTCCCTGCATTGAAAATTTATCTCTAACAATGGAAAGAATCCTAACCTCAATTCTTACTCGGTCGCTTGACAAAACTCCTTATAATCTTTGTCCACGGGACAAATGACCCTTAGCTGATGAGCCTGTAGGTGGTCTGGTGACAATCTTGGAGTAATCTGGACCCTGTAAAACTAGAGGTAGGAAAACTGATATATCCAAGGCTCAATTGAAAGCCAAAATAGATATTGCAGACAGTACTAAACAAAAATATTTAAAAGAGGTGGTTAGAGCAGCGTGATCCTCGTCTTTTTTTCCCCTATGATTATCTTTTCCTTTAAATGTCGTGATTTCGCTAGCATCTGTAAAAAACTGGCACTAAAGTCTCTCTAAACCTTTATAATCTTGATATCATAATGCTCCAAGAAACCATGGGGGTGGGTGCCTCTATATCTACTTCTCTGGGGAAACTTCTGCCTGGATGGTATTTGGTGACCGTGGATGCTAAAGGTAGATCGAGTGGTCTAGCTATTTGGCTTTGTGACAGTAATATCCAGTTGAATAACTCCTAGATATCGGATTCAATCTTAGGGGTGGAGGTTTATTCTCTTGAGCTATGTTCAGCCTTTACTATGATTAACATCTATGGCCCGGTTATGGATAGGGTGGGGTTTTGGAAAAAATATTTGTGAATAATTGTATGTAGTTCCATAACCTGGTGGTAGGCAGGGACCTAAATTTTTCTCTTAGCATATCTGAAACCTAGGGTCCTTCGGCACAAGTTGACCCTCTTACTAACTATTTTATAAACAAAATCAGAGAATGTAAGCTTATCGACATAAATCTCACTAAGACCACCCCTACCTGGAGGAACAGGCGAGTGGGGGAAGCGAGAGTGGAAAAAATATTGGACCTTTATCTCAACAAGGAGATCTTTTTTATTGGAAATATCGGTCTCAGGCAATGGATGGGCTCAGGAGGGGATTCTGACCTTTTTCCTATCCTGTTAGAGCTCTCTTGATAAAAAAAAAATCGAGATCCTCGTTCAAGTTCAACTCTAGATGGCTTAAAGACCCTAGTTACATTTCCCTTGTTAAGTACCCTTGGAGGGTGAGGGATGGGTCCAATAACCTCTCTTGTGCACAGTATTTCATGCGTAATCTCAAATATTTGAAAGCCAAAATGATTCTCTAGGAAAAAAGAGAAAAAGGTGAAAGAGGAAGAAGAACTAAAAAATATTGAGGCTCTAGAAAGAATGGAAATTCCAGAGGTAGATAGTTATTAAAATGAGGAGAAAAGAGAAAAGCTAAAAAAATTGGAACTAAAAAGAAGGAGGATTTTAATTGATCAGGAATAAAAATGGAGACTAAAAAGTTGAGCGATCTGGCTATCGGCTAGTGATGAAAACACAAAGTTCTTCCAGAACTATGTTAAAGGAAGGAAAAATTCAAATACCATATGGGAAATGAGGACGCCAAAAGGTGAAATGGAAAAAAATTTCAGGGGTCTGGCTTTGCTGGGAAGTGACCACTTCAAAAAAAAATTAGAGCCCCCGAAGTATCAACAATTGTTGAAGTAATTCGGGTGGCCCAACTCTTTCCTCGCTTTGTGGAGGAGGAGGAAAATGAGATGCTAATGGCTCTGGTCACTAAATTTGAGGTAGAACTTGTTTTGAAAATGATGAAAAAAGACAAGAGCCCTAGACCGAATGGCTGGTCAGTTGAGTTCTATCAACATTTCTTTGATCTCATTGGGAATAATCTTATGGAGGTGGTGGAGGAATCTAGAGCTAGGGGTGGCATTCATGAGCCTTTTAACTCAACCTTCATTGCCCTAATTCCTAAGAAGGATGCTCTGGGATATTTTGAATACTTCATACCTATTTCTCTGTGTAATTGTATTTACAAAATAATAGCTAATATTATTTCCATCTGCCTAAAGCCAATTTTATCCTCAAATATCTCTAAAGAAAAATTTGGCTTTTTGGATGGAATACAAATCCATGAAGCAGTTAGGGTGGCGCGGGAATTTATGCACAACATTAAGAGATCAAAAAACAAAGGAATAATTCTAAATATTGACCTATCAAAGGCTTATGACATGATCAGCTGGATTTACCTGCGTTTACTCATGACACATTTAGGCTTCTGTAATGGTTTCACAAATTGTATAATGGGTTTTATAACTAATGTGTCCTTTGTTTTTCTCATAAATGGGGTTGACTCTCCTTTTTTCTCCAGCCAGACAGGCCTTAAGCAAGGTTTCCCTCTTTCTCCTCTCCTGTTTTTACTTACTGTTGAAGAGCTTAGCTAGCTCCTACTCTCAGCTAAGAGGAATGGAGATCTAAAAGGTATTTAAGTGGCCACGTATCTATTTATCTCTCATTTCTTCTTTGTGGATGATATACTCCTTTTTATAAATGGCTCCATGGAGGAGGTGTCTCAATTGAAAAACTCTTTGGATCTTTTTCTCAGAGCTACAGGGATGGTTATTAATGCACAAAAGTCGTCTATAGCTTATGAGGGGCTCTCGGTGGGGGACCTCGATAGAATTGTGGCGTTGTTTCCATTCAAAGTGTCCCCTGATGGGGGACAACTTAAAATACTTGGGATTTTACATAAAACCATATTCAAACAAAAAGCAGGACTAGAACTAGCTACTTGTCAAAATAGAGAAGATAATTAATCATCCAGCTACAAATGGTTGTCGAGAGCAGGGAGATTGGTCCTTATAAAATTAGTCTTGGCCGCCATTTTGGTTTATTGGATGGCGCTCACTTGGGTCCCTAAGGGTGTTCTGTCCAAATTTATGAAACTATGTAGTCATTTCCTTTGCGTCGGGACTAAGGAGGAGAAGGTGTTTCTGTGGGTTGCGTGGGAAATAATTTCCTGCTCGAAGGAGAGGGGAGGCTAGGGTATAAAGGAGCTCCAAAATTTTGAAAAATATTTAGTATAGGAATAATTTTGGAGGACCATTTCAGAATATAATGTATACACTACAGTTGTAAGGCACAAATACATTGACCCCACTCCCATGTAGGACTTGATCCATAACCCAGTGAAGGATATTGCAAATGTTTGGATGATTTGGAAAGCCACTATACTTTCCTTCAGTTTGGTGGAAGATGGTTTGGCTTGGCATGTGGGCAATGGGGAGAAGCTTTGGAAGTGACCCATGGGTGGGTTGTAGCAAATATTTTTCTCTCCACCATGGGATGATTGAGTCCCTCCATTCAAAAGGGCTTCATCATATGTCCCATGTTGCAAAACCTGAGAGTACGTCTATTTGGTCCCAAGGGTGGAAAATGGGGGATGAACTTCAATTGGATCCACAGTGGGAGAATGAATGGTTGAATTATATCCAAGAACTAAGTTGTTCAAAAGTTAGAATCATAGATAGGCTAGACACACTTCATTGGGTCTTTGCTCCAAATGGGCTCTATGCTCCAAAATCTGGCTACAAATATTTGATGGAGAACGGTGGTAGGGGCTCTCTAGTATGGTGGCATACGAGTTTGTGGAAGTTAAATAGTCCCTCCAAGTCTAGAATTTTTCTCTTGTGTGTCCTAAAAAACAAAGTCCCAACATGGGACAATTTACAAAACCGGATGAAACAAGGCCTTAGTTGGTGTACCAATTTTAAAGTTGTGGAGGAGTCTTCGATCCACATTTTTCTAAACTATTGTTTTTTCATCAAAGTTTGGGATTCCTCCCTCTCCCTTATAAATAGCATAAATAAATGGTATGGCTCGTCAGTTGAGGATGCCTAGAAAAATTGTTGTAATGAGGTCTCAAATGAAAATTTCAAAAACATTCCTCTAATTATTACATGGGGACTTTGGCTGGCGAGGAATAAAGGCATATTCAAAGATACAATTTCCATCCCAAATTTGGTGGCGACTGAATGTGTCTCAATCTATGAACTCATTCCAAAAGCTATAACCAGTTTGATTCCCCACATCATCATCCCAGAACATATTAATTCGGAGATGCCTTGGGCATACTTTGACAGGGCCTCATATGCACACAATCGTTGTGGTTCGGGCATGGTGATTCATTTATCTGAAAATAAAACTCTTAAGGCCTCTGTGGGTATTGGCCCTGGGACAAACAACATGGCTAAGTTACTTTCTCTTAAATTGTTTTTCTGCTGGCTTATATATCGGGATATTTTCAAGGTCCAAATTTTTGGGGACTCCAAAAAAATAATTAATTGGTTCAACGAATCTTAGAGATGTGTGAATCATGTTTTGATTCCTATAGTTGACGAAATACAACTTTTAAAGTCATATTTTGATTTTATATCTATGTGCCATATCTACTGGGAACCAAAAAATTTGGTAGACCTCCTATCTAAGGAGGGTATTCAGCAGGATATGGACAGATGGTACATAACTAAAACAGAGGGAGATAGAGTCTATGTGTCGGCCAACAAACCATTCAACATATAAATTCCATTATACTCTGATTTCTTTTGTGGAGGTTTGTTTACTTCATGGTTTTTTTCTTTATCTGTCATGGATGGTTACACTGGGTAGAATCTTTCCTCCAGGTAGTTTTCTGTATATATTTTATTTCATCATGCTACTATATCGATCTATGCCTCTTTTGGGGCAGTTGGTTACAAACTTGTTTACAGGTTTTGTTTCTCGTTTTTCGGATAAACATTATGTCTTTTTGGGACATTTTTTTGTATTATTTGGGTTGTTTTCTCCTCTCTGGAGAGGCTTGATTTTCACTATATTATTTTTTAATATGTTTTTAGTTTTCTCATGGTCAGTGTCTTCTTGAGCACTGCTATAAAAACCTGCCACGGTTCATTCTATAATTGAAGTTCTTATCACTTCTAAATGCTTAAATGCATTTGAAATATAACTTTTTATATTCACTTAGTAAAGATCTCGCCTTTTTTCCTTGGAAAAACAAATAAAAGGGTATATTCCTCGATTTCTCGTCTCTGAAATTTCTTTATTGTGGTCATGTGAATTCATCTAGGGAGGTCAAACAGAGCTTACCTGACATAATCATGATGTGTAAAGATACCTTTATATTATGTAGAATAAATGAACATGAGCGTATTAAATAAGGGGAACCAAATTTCATAGTTAAACAATGGGATGTATATTATACATTTTATTTAAAGCATAGTGGAGAGATGATCCCACGTGGGTCCCCTCCTCCACTAGCTTCCTCCACCTTCCACATTGACATAGTGTCTTGTTGATGGTGCTGAACCCACCAACATTCAGGGGATCTCCCCAATATGAAGTCTCAATTATAACTCACAACGTTTGGAGTAGGAGTCCCAGTAGTGGGATGTTAATGATCTTCCTTGGTTTTCAAAATGTATAGAGTGGTGCACGATGTCTTTGGTAAGAACAAGTGTGTGACCCTACGGAGAGTCAAGTGCGATTCATGAGAATTCCAACACACGAAGGGGGAAGCAAGTGGCCCCTTGGAAGCCTCTAATAGTAAGAAACTTGGAAGGAACACATGAGCAAAATCATATCATGCGGACTAACATGCGGCATAGTCCACAAGTTGATGTGACAAATTAATACATCAACACACATTCAACAAAATTCATACAAATGCAAACTAAATAGTTCATAAGCATATGTGTAAGTTAAATAAAAGATATTGCAAATACAAAAAGAGTAGTCCTACTATATCCAAAACATATGCATGAAAGCATGTCAGCTCTGAGTTCTATTAAATATGATAGTTCCAATCATACACACCACATTGAAAAACCACTTACCCCAATAGTGGAATGTGAAGTCTACAACACCTTATCCTCCAAAGAAGTATATTCCCTCTATGCTACGGAGAATCCAAGGCTCTCACAAAACTCCCAAGCTCTTCCTAAGCCTAAGCCTAGCAAAAATCTTGGCTCCAAAAATCCACTCACATGATTTATGAGGATATATTTATAACAAAGGGGGGTGACTCTTCACATGCCCCTTTGTGACTCTTGGACTTCCCTCATGACTCTTCAAATTCTTTAAAAAATGACTCATTACATCACAATATGATTCTTCACATTCCAATATGGACACTTGGAATTTCACTTTTACAAATAATTACAAATAAAATTACATTTTCCACTCATACCCATATGAGACAAAATAGGGTAGAGATGACAACCTAACAAGACAAAATACTATGATGCTTGAGTTTGGATGAAATCTATCTCAACAACTTATACTTGATGTTGTTGGGTAACATATTGTTGCCAAGCTTGGTACTGTGTGATGATGTCTGGCAGGAAGTAGACTCTAGCCGCCATAGAATATGGGTACAATGATTTGGAACCAAACTCAACTTCTTTCTCAACCAGGTGCATCATTTTTTTGATCTGGACTAGACCATTGATGTAGTTCTGCATGTTATATCTATTCATCTCTAAGTCCTCCTTGGTGGCAATATGTTTCAAGTACTCCAAGTACTCATCGATATTCTACATGGCTTAACATTGGTGTTTAGCTTTGGTGAGTGATCCGAATGATGGGATCTTGTGGGTTCTCACCATGAAATCCAAATTGTTGTATATCCATACAAATGAGGCATAAATAGTTCCAATGAAAGAGGTGAGATACTTGTTTTTATGGATCAACATTTGAACTATTGATTTCTGCAGTTGTTCCTACAAATTCATTTTCTTTACTAGGGTAAGCAGTGCCCCTTGTATTGCATTTTCCACTCATACACGACAGTGATGGAAGCTTTCACATTCCTAAGGATATTGACAAATTATTTTCTTTTTTGTTGCAATCTATGTAAGAGGAAAACTACCTTATGTACGGTCATGAGAACCTCATAAAGGTCTTGAATAGTATCTCAAAGTGTGGATACTTCAACAAGTATTTCTGCTCTCATCTCCTCTAAGTAGACCTATGCGGAAACTGCATTTTGTGTTGTTGCGCGAAGTTGTTCTGTCTCTTTCTGGGCAGCTTGTAAATTATGTACCAATTACTTATTCTAGCCTATCAAATACTAAATGTTATATCTCTCCGCACCTGTGAAGGCCAATTTATCTTCGGCAATAGAATTTGGATTCCTATTGGTGTTTGACACTATCACCCTCTCTCTTACGAATGCAGTTGATGCTTGATCATCCAGAAAATTCTTTCTCCGTGATTGTACAATCCTTTTCTTGATTTCATCATATGACTGATTATATACATCCGTTACTGAATCATCATCAAGAGGGACTATGTCCCCTTCTTCACTCAGGGCTAACTCTGTTGCTAGAGGTGGTGGAGTCTGAATTGTGACCTATGGTGCGTTGGGAATAAGGTCCACATCTTGATCTTGTGGCTCCAGCTCCAAATCCATATCCACAACTTCAACCAATTCTTCAATCTGGTGAGAAAGCTCCTGATCCTACATCTGTTTTCTCTCTCGCTCTGTTGTTGGTTGCTCCTATTCTTGATATTCAACCTTTATGGATGCCATTTCTTCTACTATGGAACCTTTCCTTACTTCTTCTTCATGCTTATGCTTCTCCTTCTTCTTCAGTTCTTGTTCTAATTTTTGTGCTCTCAATTATGCTTCCTGCAAACTCTGCTTTTCTCTCTTTCTCTACTCTGCTCTGTGTGCCTCTTCCTCCTCTTTTCTTTTATTTCCAAAGTTGTTTTCATGAGAAGTGGATCTCCTTTCATCTTCCAACTTTTTTCTTCCTTTGTTCTATCTGCAACCTTTCTCTTTCCATTGACTTGTACCGGGTTGCTTCCTTCTCCTGTTGTTTCTTATGGAGTTTTTGTCATCTACGGAGCGGTCTGTGAAGTCCCAATTATATTGATCAGCTCGCGGGGTCTATAGGCATTGTAGAAAGTATTCCATGGATACTCCTCCAACTAATGAAACACCCCGCTGACCTAATTGTAGTAAATTCCCACACAGTGGTCCTTGCAATTTCCCCTCGGATCATATGGATTGAAGTCTTTTGTAACGAACTCAAAATTTATTATGGCTTTTACTTCAGTATCTATAATCTCGTATAATCCAATATGAAAAGGAAGATTGGGCCATGTTACTTTCTTCTTCCTCTGCAGTGTTGTTGACAATCCTGTGGCAAGATGATATGACACTTCTTGCATGAAGAGCTTGTAAGTGGCATACTTTGGAAAAATATATAGCAGTTTATGTCTGCCAAACACTCTAATAAGTGTGCCATCCGGTAATGCAAACCAATATGTGATCTATGATATTTCCTCCATTGCAACTCATGACATGCAAGGTGGGGCATGCTCAAAGATAAGCTTGTATAGTGGAATGATGAAGTGATAAGTTAGTTATCCCATAACTCCTCTGTGGTTGCAATCCACAAGTAGCTTACAATAGATATACACGAAATTTTCTCATGGATTCCATGTCTAGTTCATGTCATGAAACTTATTTGTGCATCTAGTAAGTATGCAGGCATATAAAACCTTGCTTGCTCGTCGTTGGGAGGATCTCGGGCTTGTTCTACATGGGCTCTCAACTGATGAGCCAACAAATTTGACCAGTTAAATGGCTTTCCCTTGTTCACCACCTGGTTCAGTAATATTTCCACCCTTCAGGGAAGGTCTCTGTGCTCTGTTGACCATGCATTATGCAAGCTAATATTACAAAGAGATGGTAGGCCATCATGAGTGACTTTTTCTCGTATGAATGTGTGGGTGTCTTTCGAAAGTTCAATGGCTCCTTCACCCAACCTCTAACAATATCATTTGTGCTCACATAGTTGTTGGTGGCATAGAAGAATGATTCCATGAGATTTATTGGCTCGGGAAGATGATACATACGTTGATAATTCGTTTCCAGAAAGGTAACAAGATTTTGTCTGATGGCACTGCTCAATGTCATAGTTTCCTCATTAATGTGTGAAACAATCCAGTTGATGACATTTGCAATGTGAAGGTGAGATATATGCATGCAACCTTGTATAATCCTGACTGATGTATAGTCAAATATACATGTTGATCTTCAAGATATGCCTCAAAGTCCTTTGAAAGAGCATATTTAACCAACTTCTATGTAAGTGTTGACTGCTTTTATATAAACAACTGAGTGTCTGCATATATTGGTGCTTGCTCAACTGCTTCCCCATTACTTCTTTTAGTGGTCTCTTTTGAATAGGCTCTCTTTGGTGCTATGGTAATAGTGACTGTTAGGGAGAGGTGCTCAACAATTGTGGTACCTATGGGGAAGAAAAGACACTCATGGCAAGAAAACATCAGTCCTTTTCAAATCTAATTTCAAGGCATGTTCAAGAAAAAATCCGACAAATTGGAGAGAATAATTGTGCAATTTTCACCAGCAAGAGGGAATTTCTACCTGTGGGAACTACACATTGCACATTCCTAGCATCCAAGGATGAATCTTATGGCTTGAGACTACGTAATGTGCAGTTCATCCTGGGAAGTGGTCTGGGAGAGACTACACATTGCACAATCTCAGTGGCTAGGGGAGTAGTTTGAGCCCTATAATGGCACAATGTGTATTTGGGATAGCCTATAATTAGCACAGTGTAGTTCTAGATGCCAATCTCTCAGCTTGATCCTTAGGATTACACAGTGCACAGTTTGGAAAAGTTAAAATCATGCAAGGAAAGTGCAGATATTCCCATTGGAGGTGTGAAAAATGATCATATCCAGATGATGGTGAGAGATTGATTGCATATATAACTAAATGTGATCAAATTAATGTATATCAAGTGCATAAAATAAATAAACGAAAAGAAAACCAAATCGGTGAGGAGAGTCGCCACAACGACGATCGTGAGTGCAAAAACAAATAAAATGATGCGACACCTGTGAAAGGAAAACAACAACTTGAATCAACACTTCTACAGGCTAAAACATGTTAAAACACCAACATGCATGAAGATAAAGAAGAAAAACAACACTCACACAAGGAAAATGACAAAAATCAGCAAAAGGTGATAAAAGAAAAACTCACTCGGTAAAGCGATGACAACCGCACTGAAGGTTCCAGATCTCTTTGGGAATGGTAGAGCTCCAAGATCGAGTTTTAAAATTATCTATAGGGGCACTGATTAAATAGATTTGAACAACTTAGGGTTTATGACGTGCATTCCTAAAATCAAGGAAAAAGTGACACATGGCAAAAGTTTATAAAAATAGCAAGTGCACCTACTTTGGGTTACTAAAAATAGATCCCTATTTTTTGGGATTTTTTTTAGATTTTTAGCTTTTTAGCTTTTTTTTATTTTCCAGCAAAACTTTCCATGCACCTTGCCGGGAAATATTGCGCAATTCTCATGAACTGGGCAACTTTCTGGCTTAGAGCATTGTGCAGTTTCTGAGCTCAGTGAGGGAATGCGTAGTTTCTAGGCTTGGTGTTGGGTTGTCTTCCATGACTGTGTGGTTTCTAAGCTCAAGACTAATTGTCAGTCTGAAGTGAAAAATTCCAATTATCAAGGTTGCTTACCCTCAAGGATTGTGTTGTTTCTAGAGGCAAGCCCAGAACTGTGGTGCAACCAAGTCAGGAGGTTAGATTGTGACTTAGAAATATTAGCTAAGTGTGAAAATAAGTGAGCACGAGAAAAAACAGGAAGGATAAGTCTCAATCACAACATGAATACTTGATAGCAGTGTAAGATAAACTCCTGTGAGTAGAAGTATAGGCTCCAAACTCTAAGGTTAGGGAAAATTTTGGAGGGTGGTTGTAGCCGCTACAACACTGGTGACACACTAGTAGAACTCCATCTCGTTGAATGTATCTCGTCTCATGCAAAACTAGTCTAACCCTTCTGGAAGTTATGCTCAATTCATTGATTACCACAACTTCTTCACTTAGTTTGAGTTAAAGATGTAGTCCCCTCCATTCCCTTTATCAGTGGCAAGCTAACCAAGCCAAGTCAAACTGATTTTTTTTTTATTGGGGATGAGGAGTATATAAATCCACAAGTAAAATAAATGGTCAGGGTCTTATTTTTCATATCTGGTGTTGCTCCGCTTCTAGCAGGCTTAGATAATACCCTGATGGAGTCACTTCAGGAACAAAAACATTGCTCCACTACCATCGAGCCTGGACAATACCCCGTCAGAGTTGATTGATTTGCATCTCTATGTAGGAAGACTTTCTCTTCTTTCACCCTTTATTTTATTTTTTCATTTTGTTCATTTTTCATAGAATTGCGCATAGGCACTTATTTATTTCATGGGGAAAAAGAGGGATCCCAACTTATTGAGAGAAGAAGAGGTTTTTTCTTTAGATAATGATGTTTTATATACACCTCTAACATACTTGTTACGATTTTCCTCCCCTCCTTACTCTACTCGACCAATTTGACAAGGATTAATCGCAAAAATAAAACTAATTAGAGTGGGCGGTACTAGTTAAAATTAAAACATTGTGATTTCACTGCGATTTTCTCCGACAAGGAACACATTTTCCATCAGAGTATCATCAACTAAAATGATGCAATATTTACACAAAGAGAGTGAATAGAAAGAAATCCAAGCATTTATAGTAGTACAACTTCGTCTTAGATTTCACCATCTTTAGAAGCCAAACACGGTCTCATGCGAAATCTATCCTATAACTGAAGAAGAAAACAACAAAAGGAAAGAGTGGAGCAGAAAGAAAATCAAACTAAAGCAAAACAAAGAAACAACTAAGAAAATAAAAACTACTACTCTTACCCCAAACAGAGCATAGTCCAAACTCACGTGAAGTGATACTTCCAATGCAGCTACCAATGCATTGGTTGGCCTTTGTGGGAGAGGGAATCAAATTCATGAAAGATATATAAGCATAAGAATAGACAACAAAGATAAGACAATAAACACTAGAATGTTCGAAGTTTTAAAGTATGCATAGAAAAGTAAAGACAAAAAGTGCATGAAAGACACTCTACGGATGCATCACGATGTTTCAACACACTGCGAGTCAAATACATGCAGGCACAAAATTTCAAACTGAAAATATGGGTGAACATGGAGAAAGAAGAAAATGTTTGTTTTTCAATAGTGTTGGCCATGTAAGACTCATCCAATGACTCATCTATAGGATCGTGTAATGCAGATGGAGGATGCGAAAATTGTAATACAAACTGATTTTCAATAAGTGTGATAGAGTGATGAGGAGCCTCGAAATATTCAACATTATTCTGATCAGAAGTGGAATTGACATCAATACTATGAGAACCTGACATAACCATCAAATCGGGTGAAAGTGCCTCGACAACTTGGGGAAGTTCCAACTCATCAGAAGGTAGATCGTCAAAGATCGGTGGCCTAGAAAGATCAACAACAAAAAAATCATAATCGTGACTAAATTAATCATTGAAAAGGTCACGGTAACCATGATCAGAAAGGTCAATATTACAGATGGAGGTATCCTCATTATCTGATGAATCGTAAAGAGGGGAAGATTGAAAACGAAAAATTTCACCCTCTCTATTTTAAAAACAAATAGATAAGAGATTGGAAAGATCAAGAGTAGAAGATTCATCCTCTCCACATTTGGATGAAAAACTAACATCCCACATGTTGTCTGAATGATCAAAAGTATTAACATTAGCATAAACCAAATTTTCACAAAATTCGATAGAAATGACAGAATCATGGAAAAATTCAAGATGATGCGAGAGAGGTGTGGAAGGAAGAAAGTGATCCTTCATCATAGATTCTTGTGCAGTTATGGGCTCCCACACATAATCATCATAAATGATATCTCAATTTGTTTGTTCAACACAAACTCCATCCAACACTTGATCCTCATGAACACGAAGAGAAATATTTGACACGCGTGAATGCAAAAAATCACAATCTAAAGGATGAATGGGACCAAAGGATGGATGACGAGGAGATAAAACTTCATCATAACCATCAAACTCACAGTCCAAATCTGCGCTGAAATTATGAGTATGTGGGGTGGGAGGAGATGATGGTATATCAACGGATTAATTCTTAATATCTCCCACCTTAGCCTACGGAACTAAATCTATTTGATGAGAAAGGGACGAAGGGTACTTGGAACAAAAACCTTGTGAGTCACAGATTTAGAGGCTCTAACACCGAGGTATGTTGGGAGAGGTTCAAAAGATTCAAGCTCATATGGATTTTCCGAAATGTGAACAAGATATTGAAATATTCCTGTCAAGAGGGGTCAATAAACTTCATCTTTAGTAAATTCAAAACAAAAATGCATGAATCAATTGTGAAAATGGTTCAATGATTCATCAGGCAATTTTCACAATTCCAAAAAAAATTTGCACAGACGTTTACGATCGCACATATCAAAAACGTGAAATAGTTTTGTGACAAGATGTTTGAAACAATGTATGGAGGCATCATTCAATGTGTGACCCTTGCTTTACGAGCCCTGTTAGTTTCCAAGTGCGAATGATTTTACTCAACTCTTTCCAACATTAATTATCAATCCGGGATGCGTTAGTTATTGCAAGGCTAACATGAAAAATATATGCAGATGAAAATTACACGGTTCCGTATTAATCGTGGATTCAATAAGCTATGTAAAAACAAAAAACCACTGTAACAACGATGAGAGAACAACAACAATCAATTGTAAAATCATGAATACATTCATAACAATTAAGAATTACAACAATTACATTAATTGTTACAGCAATTAAAGAAACACGCGATGTAGTAAAAGAAACTAAGCACACAAATAAGTTACATGGCACCTGGTCAGGAGAGTGGACCCAACTCCCTGATCAGGGTTGTGGTATAATCACAGACTCACAAAAGAAACAGAAATATGAATTGCATTAACTTGTATGAAAAGTCTTGTTACATATATCAATTCCCTTAGTATTCAACCCCCGATTCACAACTTTGTGCCCTTTCTTATACAAATGATTACAATGGTAGTTCCTAAAATCATGGCAGCTATTGCCTACAATTACGCAGTCGTTATGATAGAGAAACCTACATGCAAAAGATAGCAGAGGAAAGGATATGAAGTTTTTCTGTCGTTGCAGCGCTGCCCAAGATAGTGCTGCCAGCTCAATAGCTCTTCCTGGAATTGCGAATGTGGTCATCTGACCTCCGAATCTGCAAAAATAACTAAATTAGTAAACTTCTTAGGTAATAATCCCCGTGACTATGCTTCAATGACTAAATACTCCATAAAGACATGAAAAAGGGGTTTACTTGTGCACTTTATAACATGAATTAAATGTTAATGGTACAAATGGAGAAATGAAATAGGATAGAATGGAAGGAAAAGATGTGTAGGGTTGGCTCCCAACATCTCCCCCCAACCGGTCTTTCTGCATGTCCTCATGCAGCTTGTCGCCTCCGCAGGTCTGGGTTGGAGTATTTGTGGTCAGCGTGAAGCTGAGAAAGGTCATATCTCCCAGCCATCTCTGTCCCTGGGGGTTTATACTCGTATGTCAGAAGAAATTCCTTCCACCAATCATTTCCCACATTGTAAGCCAGAGTATACTGATCTGTTGGCAGCCAAACGATGGGAAACTGGAATCACAAACCCATCCACCGGACCCCGCGGGTGTGGATGCATGAAATATAATGTGGCAACCTCTCTGATGCTTGTGCAAAGTTAGGGGCCCCAAAAGGTTCTCGGATTCTGACGACTGACGATGACAACATCCATCTTTTCTGACAGATGTCCCGAGCCTCATCTTGGAAAGTGACCACTTGTTTGGTACATAAATTAGTACACCATTTTTTTTCTACCAACATCTATGCTTTACGTCCCTCAATCTGTAAAAAGGTGGTGTGCTTGTTATAAATATTCACAGACTGGTCATTTTCCTATCTAAGGACAAGTGGCTTCATGGCTTGGTTTTCTTCAAATGTGTCGAAAGCCTTCTTCCACTTAACCTGATTAATGGTGTAGGAGATAAAAGATCTTAACTGAACATCTCCTAAAAACAAAAATGGATTAAATGTCTGATCATAACTTAAGAAATAGTCATGCATCTATAGTTTTCACATCAAGTGGTTGTTCACGACATCGTGAATTCTTAAGATGAAAATAAACTGTATCGAGTCTTCAATTTCGTGACTAATATCGTTACAGATGCTCTCCAGACAAAAGAAAAGAAATTGCTCGTGAAGAAACATGGCATAACTATGAGGAGGAGTTTGGAAAGCCATTACCTGTTGTGTCAAGTTAAACATGTATTCTTTGTTAGCCTTCAATACTCGCACCTGCTCTTCTAAACTCTCGATCTTCTTTTGCTGCTTCTCCTGCTTTTTCTTTTCTTTATCCATCTAGTCTATATACCTAGTGATGGCCTAAGCGACCTACTCACAGATTCTCTTTACCTCCTCTTGGTGGGCCTTTAAAGTGATTGTTCCTTGCTGGAGATAGGATTCAGCAGTGTACCATTTCTGAATTTCAGCAGATAAAAATAATTCTTGAGCCTCGAACAGTTAGTCTATGCAGCAGTAGAGGTCGTAGGAATGTATTATGTCTGTACTGCTAACGAGACAGCCTCGGCCCTGGGCTTTGTAGCTTTTACTTTATATCTCCTCACTTTTTTATGTAAATGTGATACCCTCTTTCTTAACTTAAGATTTTCCATCTTTAATTGCATAACTTCCTTAAATTGAATCTGGTACATTTCTTTGAGATGGGATCTTCTTTTTGCACACGTTTCTATAATTTCTTGTTTAACGACGACTTATTCAATTGGTCCCTTAGTTGGTTCAGGATTTGGTGGGTTGTTGTCAACAAACATGTCAACCAGCTCCTCCTTCACCCTGCCCTCTTTGAATTGCTCCTCCACTTGGGGAGAAACCTCTTCGTTTTTATCTTTCTGGCTCAGGAATTTTTTCAGTCATTTGCGTAGCGCCCTAAACATCCTCTCCCTGCACTTGTTCTGCTACAAGGTCATCTCTTAAAGGTCCAGGGATTTTTTTTTACCTCTGCGGGTCAGCTTCTGTAAGACCAAATTCTTCTAGCAGCCCTGACAGGGTAGCATCGCCCATCATTTATTCAACTTGACCTTCTGTCAACATAGGTTCTCGTATCTCAGTGCTGAAATTTACATTTCCAGTTTTCTATGTCTGCATATCAGCAAGCACTAGCTCCTTAGTGAGTGTAACATCCATTGTATCCAAAAGAGTCCCAATAAACTCTACAATTTGGGGAACAACTATTTCTTCCACCGAACGCCGAGGGGAGCGAAATTTCTTTGCCCCTTTTGGTAAGGTTACAAGAAACGCGGAATGAGGAACCTCTTCTTCAATTTTCGTCCTAACCATGCATGTTGCCTCAGGTTCTTTATCCTCATATTCTTCTTTTTCTGATTGGACCAAGCTTTCTTCTATATCGTCTGCTTGTCTAGTAGTTGACATTGTTTCTTGTGGAGCAGTTTCGACCACAGGACCTGTTCCTTCTATAATTTCATGGTTCTTTTGAGCTAGTGGTGGTGGTTCTTATGTAGCACCATTGCTTGCTTCACTCCAAATTTTCTTGGACAAGCAGTGTTGGTTCTTTTGTGACATCACCACTTATCAATCCCCTGACTGGTGATGATCCTCTTTGTGCACTTTTAGTTGACACTGATTCTCATGGAACAGTAGCAACTTCATCCTTCATATCCACTACTTCCTTCCCTAATGAACCCACAGGCGATGTTTGTTCTTGTGTGACAACATCTTCAATATTTCATTATGTTTCCATTCTTTCTTCCCGTGCTGACCCAATAGGTGATGCTGGTTCTTGTGTGGAAGCATCAAATCTGGCCTCCTCTACCTCCATTTCTTATGCTTCGTCCACCTCCCTTGCAGATATTACGGCCTCAAGTTCTTTCTCTGATAATTCAACAAACTATGACTAGGGCACAGGGATTTGAGCTAGCGCATGCATTACCAATAACTGAACCAACCCATGATTTGTAAGGACCGTTAATACCTATTGGGAGTGACGGGTAGATTGTGCCATCAGCTGAAGAATTTTCCATAGGAATAAAGGCATTCTAATGAGTGAATTTGTGCCTTCTAAAACCAAAGATGTGTCAAGATCTTGAAGTGGTATTTAAATAGAGCAGCAAGTTTCCCTTCATAAATTATATATCTAATCACAAAGTATGCCACCTTGCCCCATGGATATGGCAAGGATTTATGATCAAATCCCCTTCCCTTATGAACCATTGTTTTCCTAGCCTGTAAAAACAATTATGGGAATTCTGGCAAAGGGGACTTCCGAGAGAACCATTTCTGCCCCTGATGTGGTAGTCCACTAACCACTGATATGACCTCCTCTGTGACAGCAATATCCAAACCCTACACTCTGGAGTGATTTCCCTTTAGTTTCAATGTGAATTCGGCTGTGATAGTTTTGTCAAATCCTTGCAACCTGTCAAAGTACACATCCCAACCTACATCTACAAAGACTTTCCATACATCTGCATTTCTGCGAGCCAGATTTGTATTATCTGATTCGTGTCTCACATACATTCCACCCATTCCATCATATCTCAGTAACAACACTTTGGAGTAGTAGAGAACTGTTGGGAGGGAGTATCGACAGGTAATTCTTGCGATGATAATGTGGTAGAAAATGAATCATGGTAATAGTAAAATACAGACAGTGGTTTTTTTGGAAAATGAGAAAAATCATGGTGAATTATGGTAATAATGGTGGATAATGATGGTAATTATTTCACGGGATTGGAAAGGACTATTTAACTAAAAAACCATACTTATCTCTAGTCTCGATGCATATTAATAATTTTTTGAAATGGGGTAAGAATCGTGGAATGTACTTATTAGCGCAAGTTTTGATGATGACATCGGTAAATCATTATTATGATTTGATTACATTGTTGCTTCAATTATGACAACACCTCATGTCAATGTCATTTAAATGGAATATTTAATCAAATACTCAAAAGTACCAGCCTCGGAGGAGTAACCGTACACTCGATACTTAGAAAATTTTCCTGGAGTAACAACATTGGGTACTTAGAAAATTTTACAGAGTAACAACACCTAAGGAGTAATAGCATTGGACACTTAGAAAATTTTCCAGAGTAACAACATCAGACACTTAGAAAATTTTATGGAGTAACAACACCGGGTACTTAGAAAATTTTATAGAGTAACAACACTGAAGGAGTAACAACATCGAAGGAGTAACAACATTAGAGGAGTAACATCACCAGGTACTTAGAAAATTTTACAGAGTAACATCACCGAAGGAGTAATAGCATTGAAGGAGTAACAACACCGGACACTTACAAAATATTTTGGAATAACAGCATCGGAGGAGTAACAGCACTGGGTACTTTGAAAATTTTCAATCTCCGCATAATTGCACACCAGTAGTAGTTCCTGCAAAAAAAAAAATTGAGTAGTAACAATATTTTATTTATATATATTATTTTTATTATTATTATTATTACTATTACTATTATTATTATTATTATTTTAAATTCAAGGATGCAGAGGAGGAATTCTCTACACTGATAACCTTCAAACCTGATTTATCATAGAGATGTTTGATGAAGGCCTCCTTAGAAGCTTCACGGTGATACAATCTAAGACGATGTCCATTTACTGTGAAATAAGCATGTGTATCGTCAATTGTGACAAGTCTAACAGTTCCATTATCAAACACCACATCAAATTCATAAGGTCCCATCTAACGAGAGAAAAGCTTTCCTTTAAAATCTTTAAAGCGGGAATCATAGAGTAATTCCCAATCCCCTCTGTGAAACACCTTATTCTTAATAAATTTATCATGTCGTTTTGTTCTCTGCTGTTTAATTGCAACAATTTTCTAAACAACCAATGAACGGTTTTCATCCAGCTCATTTAGTTGTTCCAGTCAATGTTTCTGAGCTTCTGACGGATCTATTCCTACTTCAAGAGTTTTTATAAGCGTGTTAATCTCAAATTCTATTGGAAACAATGGGTATTTCCCATAAACCAACTCAAATGGTGAAAACCCTGTTGTATTTGGAAATTTTTCTTTGTATTCCCAGAGAGCTTCAGGAAGTTTTTCAGCCCAATCTCGACGATCTCTTGCCACAGTATTTGTGATAATATTTTCTAATACCTTGTTCTTGATTTCCACTTGACCATTCGCATGGGGATGATACAAAGATGTCATCCTATGTTTGATTTCATACTTCTTCATAAGCCTTTCTATCATTTGTGATGTGAATTGCGCCCCTCCATCTGAAACAATCTCTCTCGGAGCACCATATCGATAAAAAATATCTTCAAATAAAAAGTCTGAAACGACCTATTCTATTTCTTTCACAATAACCTTGGCTTCCACCGACTTTTTTACATAATCCGTGTAGACCAAAATATGAACTTTCTGATGTGAATATATGTTAAAAGGGCCAAAAAAATCATTAGCCCATTTTTCAAAAGGCTCAAGGACTACCTAGGGCAATGGCATTTCATCTGATCGACTAGGCTGACCCGTCTGTTGGCAACTATCACACCTTCGGACATAGTCTCTTGCATCTTGGAAGATGGAGGGGCAATAATATCCCATTTGTAACACCTTATGCCTTGTCTGCTTATCTGCAAAATGCCTTCCACAAGGGCCATCATGATCAGCCTTTATGACATCATAGATTTCATCCTCTTCTACACAACATCATATGTGTTGACCGATCCCTATATGAAAAATATATCCTACTATCCAATAATAACGGGCACTATGATGAATAATATTTCGATGTTCCCTGTATGACAAATAATAAGGCATCTTCCCTGTAGCAAGATAGTTAGCAATATCTTCATACCAAGGAGTATTAGTAGAAATTGAAAAAATATGATGCTCCGGAAAACTATCTTCTATGGATATGCCTTCATCACTAGTATCCAATCTAGACAGAAAATCAGCAACTATATTATCCTTCCCTGGTTTGTCTACTATGGTAATGTCAAATTCCTGAATCAACAATAACCATCTTATAATGCAACTAGGGGTGACATGTTTATTCATCAAGTACCTGATTGTTGCATGATCAGTATTTCCTCTACCTTGGCAGGATCAACTCGAACTCCAGCAACCGAGAGCAAGTGTCCGAGAACTATTCCCTCTTCCCTCATCATGTGGCATTTGACTGTAGTTACAGAAACATGTGTCTATTCACATCTTTTGAGTAATTTTTCTAAGTTTTCCAATCCTTCTTCAAATGAGTCCTCGTATGGAGTAAAGTCATCCATATAAATCTCGACACTGTCATCAACTAGATTAGAAAAAACTCCCAATATTTCCCTCTGAAATGTTATAGGTGCATTACAAAGACCAAATGGAACGTCTCGGTATACGAAATTTCCCCAAGGAAAAGTAAAGGTGGTTTTATATTGATCCTCAGGGGATATCTGGATTTGATTATACCCACTAAAACCATCCAGGAAGGATAAGAAATTCTTCCTGGCCAAAGTATCAAGGATTTGGTCAATGAATGGCAAAGGGAAATGATATTTTTGAGTTGCTTTATTTAATTCCCTATAGTCCATGTAGATCCACCACTTACCATTATTTTTAGGAACAATAACGATATGGACACCCATTTATTTTCTGAGATGGGGTAAATGAATCCCACATCGAGTAACTTCTGAAGCTCGTCTTTGACAATGTTCTTTAAGGCGGGGTTCATTCTTCTCTTGGGTTTTCTCACAGGTCGGAAATATTCTTTTATATATATATGATGAGTGCATAAATCGACACGGATGCCCTTCATATCTTTATAATCCCAAGCGAAGGCTTCCTTATGGTCTCAAATGACTTTTAGGAGTTGTTCGGTCTAGGATGCTGAAAGATTCAGGTTAATGTTCAATGTTTTCCCTAGTTCGATTTCAACGGGGATACTATAATGAGATGAAGTTGGAGGTAAATTTTCAATTTCATCTTCTGGTTCAATGGTTTCATGCATTTTATAGCTCATGAAAAATTCCAGGATTTGGCAAGTTGAGTCAGAAACAGAATAGGGTTTGTTGATAAAAATGTTAATGGCGTCATCCTTCGTTTCTGTTTTAAAATAAAGAGTCTTCCCAATGGTAAGGACTGGTCTGAGTTCTTCATTTTCAGGTTATGATCCTTCTATTGGAGGGCGTTTTCGTTTAAATGATGGTTTCCCTGATGGGCTTGGTTCTGTAGGAGGATAAAGAACGAGATTCTTTGTGACCTTCCCCATTAGATATAACCATTTCCTAACTGACACCCAATATAGGCGTCTGTAGTTGCAAGCCAAGGCCTTCCTAAAATCAAATGGTGACCACCAGTTGGGGACTGCATTTGTAATACAAGGAGATCAACAGGATAGCGCCATGAGTCGAATTAAATAGTGATGTCTTCCAACTTCCCTACTAGCCTCACTATAGATTTGTCTGCCAATTATAAGATAATAGGGGTCAGTTTAAGATTTTTAAGACCCAATGTGTTCATAGTTTCAGAGGTGATAACATTTATTACGACGCCCAAATATACCAGTACATTTGGGATAACAATCTCGTTGATTTGTATTGTCAGGATTGGGTTCACCTAGATCCCCATATTTAACAGGTATAGACTTTCCCAGCATGATGTCAGACAGGTTCCCCATAACATGAATGGTGAGAGGGTCCCTTTATTTCTTTCCAGGATTTTGGAGTAATATTCTTTGAGTGTTTTTGCATAAAGTGATACATCCCTCATAGCTTGAAGTAGGGTAATTTTGACAAACAAGTTTTGCAATTCCCCTAAAAAGTAAAACAATGCTTGAGGGTTCTATTTAATTAGGGTTAAAATTTCAAGATAAGGTGGGTTAGCTTGACATACTTGAATAAAAATTGGTTGAGGAGGTGGTTTATTTTCATATTCTTGGTTTGGTTTATCCCCAACTACCTGAGGTTATTGTTCTGTGACTTCGTCGTCAACCTGTTCAATAATAATAGGTGAAGTCTGAGCATTCACTACCTGACCAGATTGCATATTTATCTCATCACATTCTGCGGTAGAGATGCTATACCAAGGAAGGTTGAGGGTTTCATCTTGTTGAACTCCCTTATTGTTAGGATTTGGATTAGGTTGGATAGGAAGCTGAGGACGAAGGGGTGGATAAATGGAAGGAATATTAGAAGGTAGTTGCATCTGCTGTTGTGGCATAGGTTGGGGAAATTGTCTCGGAGGAGAAGGTCCATGACAATTTTGGGGCCATGAAGGGTTTGAACTGGTCTGAGGGAACCAGGGCTACCAAGGTAGGTATTGACAATACTAGGGCCATGCAGGTGAAAAATGTACTGACTAAGTACTAATATTTAAATTACTGAAATACTGAGAAAGGTCCTAAGGCACACCTTGATTCATATTTAGTGGCCGCAGCTGCCATGGATTTCTTGTCTCCCATAGAATATAGTTGATCCACCTCTTCATTTTCTCCCTGAAAGACTACCTTCAATCATGGAAGAGAAGGGCATGAGCTAGTTGAATGACTATGTTCGCAGATTGCACAAGCTTCTACAATATTTAATGGACATTCCTTCAACAGATGTTTCTTCTTACATTTTAGGAAGAATATGGCCATGGTCTTCTCCAATTCCATTTGTTTCTACTTTGCTTTCAACATGTCCATCTGAGTAGACAATGTGCTCGAGATATCGGTCCCCAAATTGTCCAGCAAATTTCTGATTTCTGCCTTTTTAACTCCCCCACTGGATGTATTCAGCGACCAAATTCCCTGTTGGTTCCTTGCAGCTCCTCGCGAACATTGAATGCACAACTTGCAGATAGTATAAAAATCTTCTTTCGATATATCCAATTTTCCTACTATGTTCAAGATCTCTAGAGATTCTTCCCTTCATGCCCAGAGAAGGATGATTTTCAATATGCCCTTGTTCAAGTTACTATGGCCTGACCTCTGCAAAGTATATTTGAAACTCTCCACATAATCTTCCATATTCTCATATTCCTTCTGCATGAATTTAAAATTTTCTTCCTTCATATCACGGGATTTGCAGTAATCCTGATACTTCTCTAGGAAAAAAAATTTCATGTCATCCCATGAGGAGATAGTTTTCCCCGCTAAACCCATGCACCTTCGCAGGGTTGTCCCTTTTAAGGTGGCAGGGAATATTTTCAATTTCTGAGCATCAATTATATTATCGTACCCTCAACAGACAATGTTGAATTCAAAAAGGAATGTATCTAGATCTTCAGAGGAAATCCCAAGGAAATTAGGAAATTTTTTCAAAGGAATGGGCTTCATCGACGCATCATCTCTAATATCCCCAATTGGGAAATAAATCGAGGAAGTTGCAGGTGCCATAAATATTTTCCAGTATTCACTCAGGACCTCAATGGGTTCTGCAACAGATTACTGAATTCGTTCTTCAATAAAGGGTTGAGGTTGTTTAACGCGTGGTGATGCAAATTCCTTTAAATATTCTTCTCCTGCACTTGGAATTATCGATTCCTCTGATCTCCTACTTGCTACTTCCTCTCCTTTTGTCGTCAGCACGAGTACTTATTCTTCTTCTGGTACCATGCTTGCTACTTCTTCTTCTATAGTGAAAAGGGGTTCTTCTGCTACCACGAGTAGTACTGGTTGCACAACAGACTGCCATTTGGGTTTCGTTCGAGTTCTTACCCTGACAGTGGCTCGTGAAGATGCTTCTGATTCATATTTTGCAATGAGTTATTGGATATAGGTAATCCTTCCTAAATATGTTCTTCCTCTCTTTGGGATTCCTCCTCTACCCCTTTTATTCAGATCTCTATTCATACAATTGGTGAGAATAAAAACATTCAAGCGATCCTTGTAGCTCAGGACCTGGAGCAAGGTAAAACTTCCCTCCCCGGGATGAGAAATTGGGTGTTTAAAACAACAAAGAAAGAAATAAATAAAAGAAACAATCAAGAAATCTTAAGCTCGAGACCTCGAGTAGGGAAAGAGAAATTCCCTCCCCAAGACGAGAGATTGACCCCTAAGAAGTCAACAAAAGAAAAGAAAACAAAAAAATAATGCTGAGGACCTGCATTAGGGTGAAACTTCCCTCCCCAGGATGAGAGATTGATCCTTAAACCAATATGAATTGTGTTCTTGCACCTTTGATAGCCTCCCTGGCAACGACACCAAAATGTTGGTGTGCAAGTGTGAATGATTTTACTCAACTCTTTCCCACATTAATTATCCATCCGGGATGCATTGGTTATTACAAGGTTAATGTGCAAAATATATGCATATGAAAATTATACAGTTCTATATTTAACGTGGATTCGATAAGTTATGTAAAACAACAAACCACTCTAACAGTAATGATAGAACAACACAAATCAATTGTAAAATCACTAATACATTCACAACAATTAAGAATTACAACAATTACATTAATTGTTACAACAATTAAAGAAACACGTGATGCAGTAAGAGAAACTAAGCACACACATAAGTTACATAGCACCTGGTTAGGAGAGCGGGCCCAACTCCCTGATCAGGGTTGTGGTATAATCCCAGACTCACGAAAGAGACAAAAATGAGATTTGCATTAACTTGAATGAAAATTATTGTTACATATCTCAATTCCCTTAGTAGCCAACCCCTTATTCACATCCTTGTTCCCTTTCTTATACAAATGATTACAATGGTAGTTCATGAAATCATTCCAATTATTGCCTACAATTGCACATTGGTTATGATAGATAAAACTAGATGTGAAAGATAGCAGAGGAAAGGATCTGAAGTTGTTTTTTCGTTGCAGCGCTGCCCAAGATAGCACTGCCAGCTCAATAGCTCTTCCTGGAATTGCAAATGTGGTCATCTGACCCCCAAATCTGCAAAAATAGCTAAATTAGTAAACCGCTTAGGTAATAATCCCCGTGAATATTCTTTGTTGACTAAATATTCCATAAAGACATGAAAAAAGGGTTTATTTGCGCACTTTAGAACATGAATTGAATGTTAATGGTACAAATGGAGAAAGGAAATAGGACATAATAAAAGGAAAATATGTGTAGGTTTGACTCCCAACACACCCTTCAAATGTGAGAATGAACATCCTACAGCCAACATCCTCACAGTCGATGTTTTGTTTTGTGCAGAATTTAAGGAAACGACCAGTATGCTCAAATAAGGTTGTTTCACCCTCGCCATTTAATTTAAGAGTTGACAAGTCATCAATGATACTCGTCGGAAATTGCAGTATTTCATTTTTGGTAAAACATATTGGGTTTATGATTGTGGAAGAATTCATTAGATGAGTGTGAAATTCAAAACAAAATTCAGGGGTTCATCTTGTCATATGGCCCTCCTTCTAGCACCAGAAATTTTGATGATGCTGGAACCACCAACATTCAAGGGATCTCCTCGATATGAAGTACCAACTAGACCTCACACCATTTCGAGTAGGAGTCCTAGTAGTTGGGTGTTAATGATATTCCTTGGTTTGAAAAACACATAGAGTGGTGCACGATGTCTTTGGTAAGAGCAAGTGTGTGACCCTGCGGAGAGTCAAGTGTGATGCATGACGGTTCCAACACACAAAGGGGAAAGGAAGTGTTCCCCTTGGAAGCTTGTAATAGTACACAACTTGGAAGGAAAACATGAGAAAAAATACATAACACGAACTAACATACGGAATAGTCCATAAGTTGAGGTGACAAACTAATATATCAACACGCATCCAAAAAAATTCATACAAATGCAAACGAAATAGTTCATAATCATATGTGTACGTTAAATAACATATATTTCAAATACGGCAAGAGTAGTCCTACCATATCCACAACATATTCATGAAAGCATGTCGACTCTGAGTTTTATTAAGATTGATAGTTCCAATCATTCATACAACATTGACAAACCACTTACCCTAATAGTGGAACGTGAAGTCTACAACACCTTCTCCTCCAAAGAACTATACTCCCTCTACGATACGGAGAATTAAAGGCTCTCACAAAACTCCCAAGATCTTTCTAAGCCTAAGCCTAGCCAAAATCTTGGCTCCCAAAATCCACTTACATGAGTTATGAGGATATATTTATAACAAACGAGGGTGACTTTTCACATGCCCCTTTATGACTCTTGGACTCCCCTCATGGCTCTTCAACTTCTTTACAAAATGAATTATTACATCACAATATGACTCTTCACATTCCAATATGGACACTTTGAATTTCACTTTTACAAATAATTATAAATAAAATTACATGTTTCACTCATACCCATATGAGACAAAATAGTGTAGAGACAACTTGACAACCTAAAAAGATGAAATACGATGATGCTTGAGTTTGGGTGAAATATAGCTCAACAACTTCTACTTGATGCTTCTCGGTCACATATTGATGCCAAGCTTGGTATTGTGCAATGACATCCCCAAGTATGTGATGGTGTATGGTTGGAACGGGACTCCAGCCTCCATA
Organism: Pinus albicaulis; assembly: GCA_034641835.2. Taxonomy (NCBI): domain Eukaryota; kingdom Viridiplantae; phylum Streptophyta; class Pinopsida; order Pinales; family Pinaceae; genus Pinus; species Pinus albicaulis. The sequence continues at coordinate 189,260 of JAXQQM020087730.1, read as the reverse complement.
GAATCTGGGTACAATTATTTGGAACCAGTCTCAACTTTTTTCTCAAGCAGACGCATCATTATTTTGATTTGGACCAGACCACTGATGTAGTTCTGCATGTTTTTTCTATTCAGCTCTAAGTCCTCATGGGTGGCGATATGTTTCAAGTACTCCAAGTACTCATCGATCTCCTACCTGACTTGACGTTTGTGTTTAGCTTCGGTTAGTGAGCCGATTGAGGGGATCCTGTGGGTTTTCACCATGAAATCCATATTGTTGTATATTCATACATATGAGGCATGAATAGTTCCAATATAAGAAGTGAGTTGCTTGTTTTTCTAGATCAACATCCAAACTCTTTCTTTCTCCATATCTGCCTACAACTTCATTTTCTTCACCAGGGTAAGCAGTGCCCCTTTATGTCGCATTGTCCACTCATGCACGGTGGTGATGGAAACTTGCACATTCCTAAGGATCTTGAAAAAATATTTTATGTTTTGTTGCAAGCATACAACTACCTTATGTACAATCATGAGCTCCTCATAGAGGTTATCTCCAAGTGTGGATAATTCAACAACTATTTTTGCTCTCATCTCCTTGAAATAGACCTGTGCAGAAACTGCATTTTGTACTGTTATGTGGAGTTGTTCTATCTCTTTCCAGGAATCTTGTAAATTTTTTACCAACTCATTATTTTTTATCGTCAAATACTAAGTGCTAGATCTTTCCGCACTTGCGCAGGCCAAGTTTGATTCAGCAATAAAATTTGGATTCCTGTTGGTTTCCGCCACTATCACCCTCTCTCTTACGAATGCAAGTGATGCATGATCATCTAGAAAAATATTTCTCCATTCTTGTACAATCCTCTTCTAGATTTCATCATATCAAAAATTGTACACATACATTACTGGACCATCATCAAGAGGGACTATGTCCCCTTCTTCGCTCAGGGCTAACTCTGCTGCTGGAGGTGGTGGAGTCTGAACGGTGACCTGTGGTGCACTAGGAATCAGGCCCACGTCTTCATCTTGCAGCTTCGACGCAAACTTCATATCTGCAATTTTAATCAATTCTTCAATCTGCTAAGAAAGCTCCCAATCCTGGATTTGTTCACTCTCTACCTCTCTTCTTGGCCGGTCCTATTATTTATATTCAACCTGTATGGTTATCATTTCTTCTGCTATGGCACCTTGCCTTCCTTCTTCTTCCTTCCTCTACTTCTCTTCCTTTTCTCTCCTCCTTTTTTCTTGGTCTTCCCTCAGTTATTGTTCTTCTTTCTGTGCTCTCAATTCTACTTCCTGCAAACTCTACTTTTCTCTCTTTCTTCGCTCTGTTTTATGTTGCCTCTGCCTCCTCTTTGCTTATATTTATAAATATTTTTTCATGAGAAGTGGATTTTATTTCATCTTCCAGCTTTGTTCTTTCAACAACCTTTCTCTTTCCCTTGTCTTGTATCATTTTGTTGCCTTTTGTTGTTTTTTCTTCTGGGGTTGTTGTTATCCATGGAATGGCCTGTGAAGGCCAGCTATACTGGTCACCTCACAGGGTATGGAGGAATTGTAGCAGTTATTCCATGGATCCTCCTCCAACCAATGAAATACCCATCTGAACCAATTTTAGTATATTCTCGCACAGTGGTCCTTAAAAATTCCCCTTGGATCATACATATTGAATTCTTTTGTACATAACTCAAACTTTACTATGAATTTCGCTTCAGTATCTGTAACTTTGAGATTCTTAAACTCGTATAATATGATATGCAAAGGAAGAGTGGGGCATGGTCTTCCTTCTTCCTATGTAGTGTTGTTGGCAAGCCTATGGCGAGATAATATGACACTTCTTGCATGACAAGCTTGTCAGTGGCATACCTTGGAGAAAGATGCAGCGACTTCTGTCCACCCAACACTATAGTAAGTGTGCCATCCTGTAACACAAACCAATCTACAATCTTTGATATTTCCTCTATTTCTCCTCGTAACATGCAAGGTGGGCCTTTCTCAAAGATAATATTGTATAGTGTAATGATTAAGTAATCAGTTAGTTGTTACATAACTCCTCTATGGTTGTAATCTGAAAGCATCTTACAATAGATATGCACCAAATTTTCTCGTGGAGTGCATGTCTAGTTCATGCTAGGAAATTGATTATGTGCACAGATTTCATCCAGTAGGCATGAAAACATATAAAACCTTGCTTGTGGAGGATCCTAAGCTTGTACTACATGGGCTCTCAACTAATGAGCTAAAAAATCTAACCAGTTAAATGGATTCCCCTCATTCACCAGTTGGTTCAGTAAGATTTCCCACCCTTCAGGGAAGGTCATCGTGCTCTGTTGACCATAAATTTTGCAAGCTAATATTACCAAGACTTGGTAGGCCTTCCTGAGTTACTTTGTCTTATATGAATGGGTGTTTTTCTATCAAAACTTCAATGGATCCTTCACCTAGCCTCTGACAATATACTTTGTACTCACATAGGTATGTGGGGCATAAGTTTCTAGAAATGTAGGAAAGTTTTTGTCCGCTAGCACTGCTCAATGCCACAGTTTTCTCATTAAATTGCGAAACAATCCAGCTGATGACATATGCACACTGGAAGGTTGGATATCTGCATGCAACCTTGTATAATTCTAACCACTGGATATTGAGATATACCTGCCGATCTTCAAGATTTGCCTCAAATTCCTTTGAAAGATAATCTTTAACCAATTGCCATGTAAGTGTTGACTCCTTTTCTATAAACAACTGAGTGTTTGTATATACTGGTAAATTAATTTGCGCTTGATTAACTGCTTCCCCGATACTTATTTTAGTGGTCTCTTTTGAAGGAGCTCTTTTTGGCGCCATGGTAATAGTGACTATTGGGGAGAGGTGATCAATAACTTTGGTACCTGTGGGATAAAAAATACACTCATGGCAAGAAAAAAATTGTGCTTTTCAAATATACTTTCAAGGCATGTTCAAGCAGTAAACCGATAAACTAGAGTGAAGGATTGCACAATTTTCATCAACAAGAGGGACTAGCTACCGTGGGAATTGTGAAATATGTGGTCCTAGCAGCCAGCAATGAAGCTTGTGGCTTGAGACTATGCAATGCAAAGTTTAGCTTGGGCAATGGACTAGGAGAGAATACACATTGTGCAGTATCAGTGGCCAGGGGAGCAGTCTAAGCCCTGTACTTGCACAATGTGCAATTGGCCAACCTTTGTTACGCACTGCGTAGTGCAAGAGGCCAAGCTCCCATCTTGAGCTTTATAATTACGTAGCTCCCAGCTAGGAAACATGAAAATCGACCAAGGAAAGTGCAGATCCACCCAATGTAGGTGTGAAAAATGAGCAGATATAAGTGATGGTGAGATCTTGAGTGTAGATCTGACTAAGTGTGATTGAATCAATGTAGATCAAGTGCAAAAACTAAATAAATGGGAAGAAAAACAAATCGGTGAGGAGAGTCACAGCGATGGCGACCATCGATGCAAAAACAAATAAATCGATGTGACACTTGTGAAAGTAAAACAACTTAGAACATCACTTATACTAGCTAAAACATGTTAAAACTCCAACATGCATGAAGAGTAATAAGCAAAACAACACTCACACAAGGAAAACGACAAAAAGAGGCAAAAGGTGATAAAAGAAAAACTTGCCCGGAAAAGCGACGATGATTGCACCAAAGGTTACCTTATCTCCTAGGGAATGCTAGAGCTCCAAGGTCAAGTGTGAAAATGAGCTCTAGAGGTGTCGATTAAATAGATTTAAACAAATTAGGGTTTATGACGTGCATGCCTAAAATCAAGGAAAAAGTGACACATGGCAGAAGTTTCTAAAAATAGCAAGTGTGCCTCCTTTTCATTACTAAAAATAGATCCCTATTTTTTGGGATGTTTTTTCGATTTTCTTTTCTTTTCTATAAAAACTTTCCATGCACGTTTCCAGGATAGATTCTGCAATTCTGGGGTAATGGGAAAATTTCTGGCTCAAAGCACTATGTAGTTTTTGAGCTCAGTGAGGGATTGCGCAGTTTATGGGCTCAATATTAGGTTGTCTCCCATGACTGCGTAGTTTTTGAGCTCAATGATGACTTCACAACTGAACTATGCAATTCCCATCATCAAGGTTGCTTTCCCTCAAGGATTGCGCAGTTCCTGGAGGCAATCTTAGAACGGCTATGCAACCAAGTTAGGAGGTTAGCTTATGACTTATAAATATTAGCTAAGTGTGAACACAAGAACATACAGGAAGGATATGTCTCAATCACAACATGAATACCTGATAGAAGTGAAAGATAAGCTCCTATGAGTAGAAGGTTAGGCTCCAAAATCTAATCTTAAGAAAAAATTTAGAGGGTGGTTGTAGTCACTACAAACCTGGCGACACAATGGTAGAACTCCAGCTCTCTGAATGAATCTCGTCTCATTCAAAGCAAATATAACCCTTCCAAAGTATTGTTCAATTAAGTGATTACCACAACTTCTTCACGTAGTCTGAGTTAAAGATGTAGTCCCCTCCATTCTTGTTATTGGTGGCACACTAACCAAGCCAATTCAAACTGAGTTGTTTCGATTAGGGATGAGGAGTATATCAATGCACAAGTAAAATAAATTGTCAAAGTCTTATTTTTCATCTATGGTGTTGCTCTATTGCCAGTGGGCCTAGATATTACATCGACGAAGTCACTTCATGAACACAAACATTTCTCCACTGCCATCGAGCTTGGACAGTACCTCGATGGATTTGCTTGCTTCACCTCTCTGTGCAGGAATTTTTTCTCTTCTTTCGTGCTTTATTTTATTTTTTCATTTTTTTCATTTTTCATAGACTCTGTGCATATGCACATATTTATTTTATGGGGAGGAAGAGGGATCTCAACTTATTGAGAGAAGAAGAGTTTTTTCCTTCATAAAAGGATGTTTTATATACACATATGACATGCCTGTTAAGATTTTCCTCCCCTCCTTAAACTACTCAACCTAGTTGACAAGGATCAACCGAAAAAAACCGATTAGATTAGGTGGTACTAGTTAAAATTCAAACATTGTGATTTCACTGTGATTTTTTCTGACAAGGAACGCATTTTCCATCATAGTGTCATTGACTAAAAGAATGCAATATTTACACAAAGAGATAAAATATATATAAATCCAAGCGTTGATAGTAGTACAAATTCCTCTTATATTTCACCATGCTTACTTCATAAGCCAAACACGGTCTCATGAGAAATCTATCCTATAACTGAAGAAGAAAACAATAAAAGGAAAGAGTAGAGTGGAAATAAAATCAAATTAAAGCAAAACAATGCGAACAACTAAGAAAAATAAGAACTTCTCCTACTCCTACCCTAAACAAAGCATAGGTCAAACTCATGTGAATTGATACTTCCAATGCAGCTATCAACGCATTGGTTGGCCTATGCAAGTGAGGAAATTCAAGTCAATAAATATACACAAGCATAAAAATACAGAAAAAACATAAGATAATATACACCATAACGTTTTAAGTTTGAAAGTATGCGCAGAAAATTAAAGACGAAATGCGCATGAAAGACACTCTGTGGATGCATCATGATTTTTCAACACACTGCGAGTCAAAGTCATGTAGGCACAAACTTTTGAACTAGGAATACGGGAAAACATGAAGAAAGAAGATTTTTTTTGTTTCTCAACAATGCTCACCACATATGACTCCTCCAATGACTAAGCAAAAGGATCGTGTAATGTAGATGGAGGATGCAAAAATTGTAAGATAATTTGATTTTCAATACGTTAGATAGAGTGATGAGGAGCCTCGAAATATTTGACATTATTCTAATCGGAAATGGAACTTACCTCAATACTACAAGAACCTGAGATAACCATCAGATCAGGCTGAAGTTCCTCGAAAACTTGGGGATGTTCCAATTCATCAGTAGGTAGATCGCCAAAGATTAGTGGCTTATAAAGATCATCAACGAAAAAATCAAAATTGTGACCAAATGAATCATTGAAAAGGTCTCGAAAACCATGGTCATAAAGTTCAAGATTAAAAATGGAGGCATCTTCATGATTTGACTAATCGTAAAGAGGGGAAGATAGAAAATGAAAAATTTCACCCTCTCTATTTTTAGAAAGATCAAATGAGATATTGGGAAGATCAAGAGTAGAAGATTCATCCTCTCCACATCTAGATAAAAAAATAACACCCCACGTGTTCTATGACTGATCAAAAGTATTAACATCATCAGAAACCAAATTTTCACAAGATTCGACAGAAATGGTAGAATCATGGAAAATGTCAAGATTATGTGGGAGAGGTGCGGAAGAGAAAAAGTGATCCTTCATCACAGATTCTTGTTCAACTATGGGCTCCCACACATAATCATCGCAAATGATAACGCAAGTTTTTTTTTCAACACAAACTCCATCCAACACTTGATCCTCATGAACACCAACAGAAATATTTGAAATAGGTAAATGCAAAAACTCACAATTCGAAGGATCCGTGGGACCAAAGGATGGAGATTGAGGAGATAAAACTTCATCGTAACCATCCGACTCATATTCCAAACCTACGCTAAAAGTATTATTATGTGGGGTGGGAGGACATGGTGGTATATCAATGGATGAATTCTTAATCTCTCCCACCTCAGCATGCGGAACTAGAGCTATTAGATGAGAAGGGGACGAAGGGTCACTTGGAACAACAACCTTGTTCTTCACATATTTAGAAGCTATAACACTAAGGTATGCTGGGAGAGGTTCAAAACATTCAAGATTGTGCGAAATTTCTGAAATGTGAATAAGATATTGAAATATTCCTCCCAAGAAAGGCCAATCAACTTCATCTATAGGAATTTCAAATAAAAAATGCATGAAACGATTGTGAAAGTGGTGCAATGATTCATCAGGTGATTTTCGTAATTCCAAAATTTTCTTGCACAGATGTTTACGATCATACATATCAAAAGCGCGAAATCGTTTCATGACAATATGTTCCAAAGGGTGTATGGAGGCATCATTCAATGTGTGACACCATTGCTTTACGTGCCCTTCTGAGGTGAGAATGAAAATCCTAAAACCAACATCCTCACATTGGACATTACGTTTTGTGCAAAATTCAAGGAAACGGGAAGTATGCTCAAATAAGGTTGTTTCACCCTCGCCATCGAATTTAAGAGATGACAAGTCATCAATGATACTCGTTGGCACTTGTACTCTTTCATTTTTGGTAAAAGATGTCAAGGTTATGATTGTGGAAGAAGTCATTAGATGAGTGTGAAATTCAAAACATACTTCAAGGGCTTAGCTTGTCATCTGGCCCTCCTTCTAGCACTAGAAATGTTGACAATGTTGGACCTAGAAACATTAAGGGAATCTCCCTAATATGAAGTCCCAACTAGACCTCACACCATTTGGAGTAGGATTCCTAGTAGTGGGGTGTTAATGATCTTCCTTGGTTTTCAAAACGCATATATTGGTGCATGATGTCTTTCTTAAGAACAAGTGTGTGACCCTGCGGAGAGTCAAGTGCGATGTATGACGATTCCAAAACATGAAGGGGAAAGGAAGTGTGCCCCTTGGAAACCTATAATAGTACGTAGCTTGGAAGGAACACACAAGCAACATGAAATTATGCGAACTAACATGCGGAATAGTCCACAAGTTGAGGTGATGAATTAATACATCAGCACGCATCCAACAAAATTCATACAAATGCAAACGAAATAGTTCATAAGCATATGTGTAAGTTAAATAACATATATTTCAAATCCAACAAGAGTATTCCTACTATATCCACAACATATGCATGAAAGTGTGTTGACTCTAAGTTATATTAGAAGTGATAGTTCCAATCATACATACAACATTGACAAACCACTTGGCCCAATAGTTAGTTATGAGGATATATTTATAAAAAGGGGGGATGACTCTTCACATGCCCCTTTGTGACTCTTGGAATCCCCTCATGACTCTTAAATTTCTTTACAAAATTAATCATTACATCACAATATGACTCTTGACATTCCAATATGGACACTTGGAATTTCACTTTTACAAATAATTACAGATAAAATTACATTTTCCACTAATACCCATATGAGACAAAATAAGGTAGAGACAACCTGGAAAAATAACAAGAAGAAATACTATGATGATTGAGTTTGGGTGAAATCTAGTTCAAAAACTTCTACTTTATGCTTCTTGGTCACATATTGATGCCAAACTTGGTATTGTGCAATGACATCCCCAAATTGTGTGATGGTGTCTGGCTGGAAGCGGACTCTAGCCTCCATAGCATCTGAGTACAATGATTTAGAACCAGTCTCAACTTCTTTCTCAAGTAGGCACATCATTGTTTTGATCTGGACCAAACCACCGATGTAGTTCTACATGTTCTGTCTATTCAGCTCTAAGTCCTCTTGTGTGATGATCTATTTCAGGTGCTCCAATTACTCATCAATCTCTTACTTGACTTGATGCTTGTGTTTAGCTTCGGTGAGTGATCCGAATGATAGTATCTTGTGGGTTCTCACCATGAAATCCAAACTGTTGTATATTCATACATATGAGGCATGAATAGTTCCAATGAAAGAGGCGATTTTCTTGTTGTTCTGGATCAATATCTGAACTCTTGCTTTCTCCATCTCTACCCGCGGTTTCATTTTCTTCATCAAGGTAAGTGGTGCCCCCTTGTATTGCATTGTCCACTCATGCACGATGGTGATGGAAACTTGTACATTCCTAAGGATCTTGACATATTATTTTCTTTTCTACTAGAATCTATGCAAGCGGATGATTGCCTTACGTATGGTCATGAGCTCCTCATAGAGGTCGCGCATAGTGTCTCCAAGTGTGGATACTTCATCAAGTATTGCTCTTCTCATATCCTCGAAGTATACTTGTGCAGAAACTGCATTTTGTGCTGCGGAGTTGCTCTATCTCTTGCCGAGAAACTTGTAAATTATGTACCAATTGCTTATTCTCAGCCGTCAAATACTAAGTGTTAGATCTCACTGCACTTGTGAAGGCCAAGTTGTATTTGGAAAAATATCATTTGGATTCCTCCTTGTGTCTACCACTATCATCCTCTCTCTTACGAATGCAAGTGATGCATGATCATCCAGAAAATTATTTCTCCATGCTTGTACAATCCTCTTCTAGAGTTCATCATATGACAGATTGTACACATCCATTACCAAATCATCATTAAGAGGTAATATGTCTCCTTCTTCACTCGAGGCTAACTCTATTGTTGGAGGTGGTGGATTCTTAACGGTGACCTGTGGTGTGCTAGGAATCAGATCCACATCTTCATCTTGCGCTTCTGGCTCCAACTGCATATCCATAATTTCAATCAATTCTTCAATTTACTGAGCAAGCTCCCGGTCCTACATATGTTCACTCTCTCCCTCTGCTTCTAGTTGGTATTATTCATTCTATTCAACCTATATGGGTGTCATTTCTTCCACTATGTCATCTTGTCTTCCTTCTTCTTCCTACTTCTGCTTCTCCTCCTATTCTCTCCTCCTTTGTTATTTTTATACCCTTAGTTCTTATTTTTCTTTCTGCACTCTCAATTCTTCTTCCTGTAAACTCTACTTTTCTCTCTTTCTCTGCTCTTCTCGTTGTTGCATCTGCCTCCTCTTTTCTTCTATTTCCAAAGTTATTTTCATGAGAAGTGGATTTTCTTTCATCTTCCAGCTTTGTTCTTCCTCTTTTCTATCACCAACCTTTCTCTTTCCCTTGTCTTGTACCAATATGATGCCTTCTATTGTTGTTTCTTCTAGAGTCTCTTCATCTGTGGAGCACCTTGTGAAGTCACATCTATACTGATTGACTTGCAGGATCTAGAATCATTGTAGAAATTCTTCCATGGATCCTCCTCTAACTAATGAAATACCCTGATAACCCAATTGTAGTAGATTCTCGCACAATGGTCCTTGAAAATTCCCCTCAGAATATATGAATTGAAGTATTTTATACTGAACTCAAACTTTATTATGGCTTTCACTTCGATATATGAAACTTTGAGATTCTTAATCTCGTATAATATGATCTGCAAAGGAAGAGTGGGAAATGGAATTGTCTTCTTCATCTGCAGTGCTATTGACAACCCTATGGCAAGCTGATATGACACTTCTTGCATGACAAGCTTGTCGGTGGCATACATTGGAAAAAGAGTTGGTGGCTTCTGTCCACCGAACACTCTAATAAGTGTGTCATCCAGTAACGAAAAACCAATATATGATCTCTAATATTGCCTCCATTTATCCTCATGAAATGCAAGGTGGGTCCTGCTCAAAGATAAACTTGTATAGTTGAACGATGAAGTGATCATTTAACTCTTACATAACTCCCCTATGGTTGCAATCTGAAAGCTGCATACAATAGATATGCACAGAAATTTCTCGTGGATTTCATGTCTAGTTCATGTCAGGAAACTCATTTTGCACACAGATTGCATCCAGTAAGAAGTATGCATACATATAAAACCTTACCTTCTCACCCTTGGGAGGATCCTAGGATTGTGCTACCAAGGATCTCAACTGATGAGCCAACAAATATGACTAGTTAAATGGCTTCCCCTCGTTCATCACCTGTTTAGTAATATTTCCCACCATTCAAGGAAGTTCTTCATGCTCTCCTGACTGCATATTATACAAGCTAAGATGACCAAGAGTTGGTAGGCCTTCTTAGGTGACTTTGTCTTGTATGAGTGGGTGGGTATTTTTCGAAACTTCGATGGCTCCTTCACCTAGCCTTTGACAATATCCTTTATGCTCACATAGTTGTGGGTGGCATAGAAGAATGATTCCATGAGATTTACTAGCTCGGGAAGATGATACATACGCTGATAATATGTTTCCAGAAAGGTATCAATATTTTGTCCGTTGGCCTTGCTCAATGACATAGTTTTCTCATCAATGTGCGAAACAATCCAACTGATGACATCTGCACATGGGAAGGCTACATATCTTCATGCAACCTTGTATAATCCTGACCACTAGAAACTGATATATAGTTGTCGATCTTCAAGATCTACCTCAAAGTCCTTTGAAAGAGCATCTTTTACCAAATTCCATGTAAGTGTTGACTCGTTTTCTATAAAATCCGGGTGTTCGCATATACTGGAAAGTTAATTGGCGTTTGCTTAACTTCTCTCAGTGGTCTCTTTTGAAGCAACTCTATTTGGTTCCATAGTAACAATGACTACTAGGGAGAGGTGCTCATCAACTGTGGTACCTGTGGGAAATAAAATGCACCCATAAGAAGCAAACATCAATAATTTTCAAATATACTTTCAAGGCATGTTCAAGCTGCAAACTAGAAAACTAGAGAGAAGGATTGCACAATTTTCATCAGCAAGAGGTATTGGTTGCTTGTGGGAATTGTGCATTGTGCATTCCCAGCAGTTAGGGATGAAACTTGTGGCTTAAGACTACGTAATGCATAGTTCAACCTAGGCATTGCACTAGGAGAGGTCGCACATTGTGTAGTCTCAGCGGCCAGGGGAGCAGGTTGAGCCCTGTAACTATGAAATGAATAGTTAGGCCAGCCTTTAATGCGTATTTATAGAGGCCAAGCTCTCCTCTTGAGCCTTAGGATTGCTCAATTCCTAGTTGGGTAAAGTGAAAATCGATCAAGGAAAGTGCAGATCTACCCAATGGAGGTGTGAAAAACGATTAGCTCTAAGTGACAATGAGAGTTTGAGTGCATATATGACTAAGTGTGATTGAATCAATGTAGATCAAGTACAAAAACTAAATAAGCGGGAAGAAAACCAAATCGGTGAGGAGATTCGTTGCAATGGCGACCATTGGTGCAAAAGTAAAGAAACTGACGTGAAACTTGTGAAAGGAAAGAAAAAACTTGAAACAACGCTTCTACTATCTAAAACATGTTAAATAACTAGTATGCATGCATAAAAATAAGAAAAACATCACTCAAACAAGGAAAATGACAAAAAGTAACAAAAAAAGTGGCAAAAGGCGATAAAATCAAAACTCACCCGGAAAAGAGACGATGACCACACCAAAGGTTCCTTGATCTCCTCGGGAATGTTAGAGCTCCAAGATCGAGTGTGAAAATGAGCTCTATATTCATCGATTAAATATATTTGAACAAATTAGGGTTTATGACATGCATGCCTAAAATCAAGGAAAAAACGACACATGCGGAAGTTTATAAAAATATAAAGTGTGCCTCCTTCTACTTACTAAAAATCGTCCCGATTTTTTAGGGTTTGATTTTTTTATTTTGTTTTATTTTTCGGAAAAAATTTCCATGCACGTTAACGGGAAAGATTGCGCAATTCTAGGGAAATGGGAAACTTTCTGGCTCAGAGCATTGCACAATTTCTGAGCTCAGTGAGGGATTGTGCAGTTTCTAGGCTTAGTGTTGGGTTGTCTTCCATGACTACATAGTTTCTGGGCTCAAGGCTGACTGCCAATCTGAACTGTGCAATTCCAATCATAAAGTTTGCTTGCCCTCAAGGATTACGTAACTTCTGGAGGCAAGCCTGTAACTATTGTGCAACCAAGTCATGAGGTTATCTTATGTCTTAGAAAGATTAGCTAATTGTAAAAAAAAAGTGAACACAAGCACAGATGGGAAGGATAAGTCTCAATCACACCATGAATACTTGATAGCAGTGAAATATAAGCTCCTATGAGTAGAAGGTTAAGCTCCAAAATATAAGCTTAGGCAAAATTTTGGAGGGTGGTTGTAGCTGCTACAACACGTATTTATAACTTACCATTACCACTAAGCACTAATGAACCATTACCATTCCCACTAATCACTAATCAATCCTTACCATTACCATTAAGCACTGATGAACCCTTTTCCCCACTACATAGCATCTTTATAACTTACCATTGCCATTAAACACTAATTAAACCTTCCCCCATTTTGACTTGTTTTTTTTTTTTCATTTTTTTGTTGTTTTAATTCATTTTGATTTATGTTATTTTATTTTATAAATTTTTAAATTTAATAAAAATCTAAAATAAAACATTAATAACAAACCACCCAGCACTATGATTTTTCTATCAAGTAATTAATTTTGGAACCTAGACTTTTGAGAGTGATATCTCGAGTTTTACTTGACCAAATGAGGAAAATGTGGGCTCGTTGAAAAGCTACTTTCGAGGAGAAAGATATAGAAGTGGTTATTTGACTAGATTTTTTCATTTACTACTACAAAAAAATAGTAGAATTTACAGCCCTGAATTTGCAACAAAAAAAATAGTTTTTTGAGTTTGTTTTGGAATTTTTTCATTTTCCTAAAGCTTCTTATTGTTACAAATTTGTTGGCGATTATCCTATTTTTCAAAATAAATATATATAGGGAGAAATAGAACCATGGGTATCATTTTATTTAGTTTATTAATTTTTATTTGTATTTGGTAATTGGTTGTGGAAATTTTGTATATTCAATTTTTTGTAAAAACGTGTTTGATTTTTAATTATGTATTTGGACGATTCCTTATAGAGTTGGTTGGAATATCAAACCCAAATTTTTTTGGATCAATATAATAGCATCATCAAGAAGAAAAGAAGGTTTTTTTCTAACTAAAATCATAGATCTTATCCATCCCTCAACAACTCTCCTTTTTGGGGATTTCATTTTGTAATTATAAATAAGTTTTTGAAGAAGGGATCGGGGTTTCTTTTTTTTGCATGTAGGGAGACTTTTTTCACTTATGTGAGGAGTTTTTTTGTTGCAGTATTAGGTAGAATACTCAGATATGAGCTTTGTGGGTTTTCCTTTCGATATCCAATCTCTTTCGTAGAAGTAGCTCGTTCACTAATGTGTCTCTTTTTTGCTAGCAGAGCTTATGATCTTGGGAGGATTGTTAGAGTAATTCATTGTAAATACATAGCAAAATATCCAAGTTCACTGATTGTATTTTCGAATACTTTTATTTGTTAATAAAATCTGATTTTTAATGGCATATCTATGCCAATAATTCCATGTTTTTCACTTCTCTTAAATATGAGAATTGTTGTTTATTTGATCCACTATTTGATCTTGTAGTTACATTGATATGCTATTAGTTTATTGATTTTCTCTGAATTTAATCAAATTTATGAGTAACTATATACTCATAAAATTATCATCATAAATTATTTAATTGTCATTGAAATCGTGTGAACTATTTCCAAGCTTTAATGGCTCATCTTTCATTGTTTTAATTTATGATTAGACCACGTCATGCACTTATAATGCTAGTTGTTAGAACTAATTCAACAACTTGGTATTGGTCACAAAACATGTTAAATCCCAATTATATTTAATCTTTGCACTTACTTTTTAGGAGCTATCTCCTACATATCAAGTTAGAGTAATTTACCTTGATTTTCCATATTAGTAAGTAGGATTGCATCTAGATTTAGATTTAGATTTAATTCTCATTTTTTAGAAGTCTCCTTTAATGGGAGAAATTATATTGGTGACTTGGTTGAGCCCTTGTGTCAATTTAAGGACTAGTTTCTTTCAACCACAAGAGTAAGTATGATTTCATCTTTGTGTTGATGGTAATTAGAGGCATTGCAAGTCAGCAAGGAGAGCGGGGGTAATTGGACCCATTTAAACCAATCAGAATCACCATAACAAATGAATAAGGGCTTAGTTGGGGCCTTGACCGTGTGATCTCCCAATTGTTGATTTCTGTCATTTTTGGCCATCGACAAAAACTTAGAATTGTCATGCATCATTTATATGCTAGTACAATTTGTATTTGTAGTATTATACATGAATTTCATAGGGAAATATATTTGGATTATTTCATAAGTCACCAAAATAAATCCACACCGCTCTTGCAATCAAAATCACTCTTGTAAGAAATTAAAGAACAAAATTTGCAAGAAATTAAACACAATTGTTGGAAAGCAAACACACCCATGGTAGAAGGTGACTTGTGCAATTGTTTTAGATAATCTTGAATTGTGTAATAGAGATGCACATGAAATGTAGTAGAAAACAAATCTATAGCAAACCACAAGCTTTAAGACATTCAAACCAAGTTGTACAACAAAGAATCACACCATGAAGGCATTTGTAATCCTGGAAAATAAGGTCAAGAGAAAAGTAAATATGAAAACATAGTAAGTATTTAAACCTAAAAAAAAATTACTATAATATTAATTGAAAAGTCGCAATAGTGCGTGTTGCAACATTAACTTGATCTTTAATCTACAAATATAATTATAGAAGAATCACGACAATAATAAAATATAATGTTAGATCTATAAGAGTTGCAATTATGTATAAATTAAAGAGTTGTAGCATTATGTAATTAAATATATTAAATTCCAAATTAATAGCACGATGTAAATGACACGGAATCAGAGTTGCGACAATGTGTAAATAATAGAATTTTAAGCAATAAAATAAGTAAAGGAAATACTATAAATAAAGGAATGCAAATAAAACTAAAGCTACACTAAATGTGCAGAAAATACCTGGCTATGGAGGGGGGCCTACCTACTCATATGAGACAATGGTTAAAGAAACAAAAATACACTATCCAATCAACACACCTTTAATGGAAAGAGGGAGGAACTTGTATTACAGAAATTAAATTTCAAGTACATACTAGTTCTCTAAATTCTAGGTTCCATATTCTAAAAAAAAATGATTCATTATTCATCTCTGGTTGTCCTAATTATACAAATGTCTAGACTATACTAATATTTCAATGGAAAACCATGAAAATCTAACTATTACATCTAGTTATAATGAATTTCCTTCAAAAGATTGAAATTTAAGAAAATGTTGACTTGATCAATTGTATGGCAAATGGAAATTGGGTTTATGATTTCCTCGTGGAGAAACAATTTCCCCTTATCACTTTCTTGTGTTAGGATATTGGTTGGTTGATTGACCATGGTGCTTTGTTGGAAACAAATTGTGTATATGAGATGGTCCAATATAATAGTTATCCATAGTTGTAACAATATTCACTTGACTAAGAGTTTCAACAACTGCTTCTAGAGTGAGTTGCAACAACAACGTCGAGGAGATACAACGTTAACAATGAGGAGTCGCAAGGTGAGTGCCATCTTCATGAAATTGCAACAGGAATGTCATCAGTTTGGAATTGTAGCACAAGTGTCATAATCTCAGAGTTGCAGCACAGGTTTCAATAGCTTAGAGTCACAACAAGGGTGTAAACAACTCAAACACATAGCACTTCAGAATCGTAACAATGCATCAGAATGGTGAGTTTCAGCAACCAATAAAATGGATTCACAACACCTTCCAATTAGGAGTTACAACACCTAGCAACCAAAGGTTGGAACACTTGAAAATCAAGTGTTGCGACACCTAAAAATAGGGAGTTGTAGCACTTGAAAATAGGGAGTTGTAGTAACTATCCATGGTGAGTTACAACACCTATATCCTACTCTTGTCTGAAAGTATTTGTGTAGCTTTACCTACCTAATTCCACTAGTTAGCGTAGAAAAGTAATTATCTCCTTAAATTCATAAGAATAAGAGAATAACTATACCTTCACAAAAATGCATTCATGTGGACAAAAAGGTTGTTGGAATGAGGTGAAAATGGGAAAAGATATGAAAAATGGTCTTATATGGGTGTTGGAGATATGCCAAATTGGGCATTCGACGCCTTTCAACTACCGCAAACATGTAGTCTTTCCTTATCTTGGTTGTTGGTAAACCTCCCACAAAATCCATGGAAATTATTTTCCAAGGTCTGTGTATCGGTAAGGAGAAATATCAACATTACTTCATGTTGTTACGCTTGTTGTTACAACAAAATATATATCCATATAATAGATCATGCTACATGGTCTTGCATTCTAATCCAATGCACATACATCTAAAAGTTCGAAACTGCCTTTACAACACCAAAATGTCTTGTAATATCGGAGGTGTGAGACTCTTTAATAAGTTGTAGTCACTAACCTTTAACAATAGAAATATTTTCTAAATTGTAGATTAACACATTATTGAGATGGTATTCAACATTGTTGTCTCCATATTCTCCATGAGTTTGGAGCTATAGTTGCTAAAACACCTTCTTGATGTCCTCACCTTCTGTGTGTGCATCTTATATGCATCACAAGAGAATGGCTCCAACTGCATCAAAGTTCCCAATTTTTTTATTTTTGGGTGTGGGTGGCCTTGAAAGCATGTATGCTAAATTTTTCATGCTACCATTCCTATACTTGATAACTAGATGAAATTTTTGTAAGAACCATGGAAAATTTTAGGGGATAAATTTCACCCATGGGTTAATTTTCCATATTTTCTCCCAATAAAAGGATTCACAAATTTTAGTTTTTTTTCTAAAAATTATTTGCCCAAATTCTATAGAATAGAATTATTTTTCTTTTAAAATCACCAAAATTTTATAAAAATTGTACAAAATCTTTATAATTTTTTTTTTTTTAAATATCGTCAAAATTTTACAATTTACATGTTAAGGAATAGTAATATTCGCCAAGGTTTCTACACTTTCAAATAAATTTTCATCCTTAAACTTTTCCATGGGAAGAACCTCATTTTCTTGTAACGTTTGGTCTGTTGTAGTGTACTTTGGGCTTGAAGATACTGTAGCAATTGGCAGTCTATTTGAATCATGATCTCCTTACCCATTACATAGACTTTCCACTTTTTAATAGCTTGTAGCATGGCATAGAGTTATTTGTCATAGGTAGGGTAGTTGAGAACTACCCCATCAAATATTTCAAAATGATAGCATACATGCCTTCCTCCTTGAATTAAGATTGCTTCCATGTTATAACCACTTATTTCTATCTCCACTTTGAATGGGATTTTCAAGTTTCGTAATGTGAGAACTGGTACTTGACTGATTTTTCTCTTTAGCTCATCAAAATACTTTTTTTTATTCTTCCCCCACTGGAAACTCTTGCTACTCATTGTTATGGTGTGGAATAGTGTAACTATTTTTTTAAATAAATCTACGAACTTCCGCAAGAAGTGTACTCATCCAACAAAACTCCTAAATTTATAGACACTTATAGGAACTACATGATGGCCTCAATATTCACTGTATATTTCTCAATGTCCCTTCTAGGCATCACATACCATAAACACACTGAATATTGCTCGGAAAATTCACATTTATCGAGGTTATGCAACAAATGGTTCTTCTTAAAAGTCTCTAGCACCTTCATAATATTTGAGATATTCTCCTCCTAGGTGGCACTATAGACCACTATATCAACCAAATAGGATATAACAAATGAATCTAGATATGAGCATAATACATCATCCACTTGTCTCTTAAAAATATCTAGTGCATTTCATCAACCATTTGACATGAGAAACCATTCATACAAACTTGCTTGACTTTGAAGTCAGTGTTTGAGGTATCTTATTCTTTGAGTCGAACCTAATGGTATCCTAACTTCATATCCATCTTGGTGAAGTATTTTTCATGCTTCAATTGATTTAATAGATAATAAATCCTAGGAAAAGGGTACCTATTCCTACATTTAATCTTGTTTAATGCTTGGTAATGAATGCACATTTGAAAAGTCCCATCCTTCTTTGGTACAATTATGATGGGTGACCCACAAGGTAAGGTGTCTGGTTGAATCACATCTATTCTAACAGTTTTCCATGGCTACTTCTTCACTTCCTTTACTTCTATAAAGGAATATCTATAAAACCCAATATTCTACAATGGAGTGTATAAATAATTATATTTCATGCTCCACTCCCCTCTTGGTATTACCCCTTTAGACTCCTATAAACATACCTTGTCCTTTATGCTTGGCTTGAAAAGCATCACCTTCTTTTGTAAATGGCTATGTAGACGCCCAAATAATTGAGGAGTACATGTAGCTTCTTGAGAGAGATACCTATCATAATGGCCATATTTCTAAACTCAATGGTCTACTTCAGTACATTCTACCCGTCCCTTAGCCTAAAGTAGTGTCACAAGATACATTGATCCTACACATACTTGATAAGGTAAAATTGGTACCTAATGAGGGTTTTGAAGTTATACCATAAAATTAATTGTAAAACACCCTCCACCCTAAGTGTCTCCATATTAATTTATGACCAAGTTAAAGCATGGTCGTCTAACTTTAGTCAAGAAAATGATTTTTTTTTCTCTTCATATATATGGTGAATGCTGAAATAAAATTATAGTTATTGCTAATGGGCCTTTTAATTACTTTTCTAATTGTTCAGAAATACAACCAAAAAATCTGTGTAGTTATATCAACCAAGGTTTGTATGGAAATTCCAAGCATGCATCATATATGTTCGTACAATAAGTATTTGTAGTATTATAAATTAATGTCGCGGGGAAAGATATTGATATTCTTTCACAAGTCACCAAAATAAATCCACACCACTATTGCAATCAAAACCACTCTTGTATGAAAGTAAAGAGAAAACTTTGTAGGAAATTAATCACACTTACAAGAAATTAAACACACTAGTAGTAGAAGGCGACTTGTTCAAGTGTTTTAGATTATCTTGAATTTTGTAATAGAACTGCACATGAAACAAAGTAGCTAACAAATATATAGAAAATCACAAACTGTAAGAGATTCAAACCAAGTTGTGGTTTAAATAATCATGCCCCAAAATAAATTGCAATTTCTAGAGAATAAGGTAAAGTGAAAAGTAAATACACAAATAGAGTAATTAGTTAAACCTGCAAAACAGAGCATTGTAATGTTGACTACAAAGTCATAGCAATGTGACTTACAACATTAACCTGGTCTTTAAGCTACAACAACAATTTCACTTGAATTGTAGTAGTAACCAAATTGTGTGTTAGATCTGTAACAGTTGTAGTTGAGTATACATTCAAGAGTTGAACACTATGTAATCAACCAAATTAAATGTCAGAATTGTAGCATTGTGAAAATAACAAAATCGGAGTTGTAACAATATGATAAATAGAGGAATTACTAGAAATAAAGAAATAAAACTATAGCTACACTACAATGTATAAATAGTATGTGACTAAGGAGGGGCACTACTTCCTTAGACGAGGCACTAGTTAAAGAAACAAAAATACGCTATCCAATCAATACACCATCAATTTGAATTGGAAATAAACATGAAGTTATATTGCCTAAATTAAATTACAATCACAAACTAGCTAAGTCTCTTCAAATTCTAGGTTTAAGGTTGATTCATTCATTGATTATTCTATTAATCTCTAATTGTCCTAACTATACAAATGCCTAAACTATATTAAGAGTTCAATGGATAGTCAAGAAAATATTATTGATGTATGTAGTTACAACAAATTCCTTCAAAATATATAAAGTTGAGAAAATGCTAACTTGATCAATTGCGTGACAAGTGGTCATTGGGTCGCTCTTTCCTTGTGAAGCAACCAATTGCCCTTATCACTTTCCTGCATTATAATTTTGGTTGTTTGACTGATCCTGGTGATGTGTTGGCGATAGTTGTGTGGTAGAGATAATGCGTTGTAGTAGCTATCTATATTTTCAAAAGCTTTACAAATGGTGATCTGACTAAGAGTTGAAAAAATATTTTCTCGAGTGAGTTGCAGCAACAAAGTTGTGCACAGTTGCAACAACGAGGAGTCATAGCATGAGCATTAATACCTCAGATTCCTAGCATAAGTTTCAACACCTTAGAGTTGAAACATGAGTGCTAGTAGCTTAGAGTCATAGCATGAGTGTCAACATCTTTTAGTTGTAGCACAAGTATCAATAACTTAGAGTTCCAGCTTGTGTGTTAGCAACATAGAGTCGAAGAATTTGAAATTGTGGTAATGTGGTGGAACGGTGAGTCAGAGAAACTGGAAACAAGGAGTTCCATCGCCTACCAATTAGGGGTTAAAGCACCTAGAAACAAGGAATTGTAACACCTAGAAACCAAGAGTTGCAACACCTCGTAATAGGGAGTTGCAACTGAATTGTTCATGGTGAGTTGTAGTGCTTGTATATTTCTCTTATATGAATGTATCTATGAAAATTTCCCTCCTAAATACCACTAGTTATAATATAAATCTAATGGTATCCTTAAACATATAATAATAAGGATTAGAATGGAATATAAAGAGAATAACTATACCTTGGCCAAAATGCATTTATATGGACAAAAATGTTATTGGAATGAGGTGAAAATGGGAAAAAAATATGCAAAAAGGTCTTATACAAGTACTGGAAAGATTCCAAATTGGGTTCCCTTTAGCTACAACCGGTGGTTAAATTCTAATGCGTTGATCTCAACTTGGTATGGCTTTATGTCCACTTTTTCTTCCATATTGAATGAATATTATGAAGGGTTAATGGCATTTGAGATCAAATACTCTTTCTCGGGCACATTTTGTGACTCCTTTCATGGGTCTTCATGATCTCTTGATTTCCCCTCCAATTTGACCTTTGAGTTAGTGCCTCCATCCCCTCTAAACAGTTTGATATTTCTTGCTAGAGGTGCCACGAGGAGGTTCATATTCTAATTGATGTCAGTGATGTGCAATTCTAGCCTTGCAAATATTTCATCCATCAGATCATGAGGGCTATTGTGAATAAAATCAACAGCCATAACTAGAGTTCTATGTTTTTCTTCTTAATCAATACATAGATCACCTACAAATTCCCATAAAATAGCCCATAGAAAACTAATATTCTGCCAATATGTTTTGTAAAATATTGTGCATATTCCATTGGAATGGTTCATCAAAATAGATCTGATTGTGAAAAATCCTAGATCTGGATTCCTACTGCAACAAATCTGAATTACTTCTCCTATTATTTGATAATTATTTCATTATATTGAAATACTGAAGTAATTACTGAAGTAGTCTACACAAATAATACTGCGGAATAAATCTAAGTGCTAAAACAAACTGAACAAAACTCAATGAAAAACAACCACATTGACATAGTTATTTTTGGACTAAGACCCCAGAAAAACCCAACTTGGGAAAACGGGTGCAGCAGATCTGAGGGTTTGTATTATTAAGCAGCAGAATCTTGAATACAACTAGGGTGCCAACATCCGGAAAACCCTTTAGAGAGATCTAGACAGCAAAAATGACTGTGAGGTATACCTCACTCAGAAAGTCTCCGGTTGATCAAAACAGCATTGTTGAAGCCCTCACTACCTCTGCATGATTGCTTACGCTAGATCTATGTAAGCCTGCGTAGGAAAGCTAGAGGGACTGCGTCACCCCTTCCTGTAGCTGATCTGGCTGATCTGAAGATGGATTTTGGCCCTCCTGGCTCAAAACCCCAGCCTCTATCTTTCTTCGGAGTGACTCCAAGAGACACTGCGCTGGCTTTACGTGATTCTCTATAGTAACTGCATCACCCTAGCTAGAAACTGCACTGTCTCTCTCCTGTGTTAATGTTGCCTCTCACTTAAATGTATTCTTGGCCCTCTTGACCAATCTCTATTTCTGCCCCTCTCCAGATCTAATCACTGAATCAAATCACTTAGCAAACCCAACCCTAGTGATTTGTTCTTGATCAAAAGTTGTGTCTTCTCACACAAACTAAAAAATGCTCAATGGCTCAAGTGTCAAGTGTATTTTCCATAGGCCCCTCACCCTCCTTCTTATAATCTTCCATTGACTCTTCAACGGCCAAGATTAAAACATAATCAAGGGCTAATATTAACTTGGAGGTGATCCATGACTTTATCTAGAAGATTCACACTTGATTTAATTAATACACTTTAATTAATCAAACTCCCTAAGTTTAGACTTAGGAAAACATTAAAAAATGATTAATTAATTTAATTAAATCATCTCTAAGTGGAATTTTCCAAAACCATTTATGGGTTTTATGGAATACATGTGCCTTAGCCTATATACAAAATCACAAGGCTAGAGCACATTCGATGCTACCATAAATAAACACTCCCTCTTAGCGAGGAAAGTGCTCTAAAAAAACACCTCAATGTGTTGTTGATCTGACTTCTGGAACATCTCTGTTGTGTTGTTGATGTTGTTCACCAACACTGCACAAAAATGTTGCAACTGTACTATTACTGACTCTGCATGCTGCTGCCAACTGCCATTGTACTACAACTCACTTTAAATTCTGCAACAATGTTTTTGCACTGCCTGAGACTGCTCTGCACTGCGTGAGTACCACTCTGCACTGCGCTGCCTCTTTGTGCACTTCGCTGCTGCTGCTGCTGCTCATCTCTGATGCTGCTACTATTGCTAATTGCAACAGAAAAACATATGAAATTTGGACAAGTAAATCTGCAACTGAAACATAAGACTGTCTACTGCTAGTTTCTACACTAGCTCTCTAAAAATACTACGTTGTTGCTGCTCTACACTGCGTGAGCACTGCTCTGCACTGCACTACACCAGTGTGCATTGCTATACTGCTGCTCAACTGTTGATGCTACTGCTCCCTCTTTGCGCTGATCAGGCTCTAGTATTGCTAGCCACTGCATTGCCTTCTCATCTTCTACTGCAACTGTCCATCCTGGTACTATCTTTAGGCTGTCATAGCTCACATGTGATCCAAGAGTTCAGAAACACTCAAGGATCCCACCTCCTTGTAGATTCTAGATCTACAAATCCAAATCAGCCCACTTTTCTCCTTTTGGAATATGAGCTAACATAGCACAATCTTTCTCTGCCTCAATCTTGGAAACTCCTTCATGTGGATCTTCCTTCTACTCTTTATCCTTTTTCTTGAGAGGACATTGTGTGGCATAATGCCCCATTTCTCCACACCGAAAGCACTTGATCTTGGATAGATATTTCTTCTTTTTCTTCTGTTTCCCTTTTGATGCAAGGGAAGTGTTATCTTCTTCCTCCTTCTTGACCTTTGAACTACTACTGCCATCCTCCAAGTGGATTTTTAAGAGATCTCTCCTCAACTTATCTTGTTGTAATGCTGCCCACATTGCTTCCCATCCTGGAAGCCTTTCTCTGCCCAATATACTTTGGACAAAGACTTGATAATCTTTGGAAACAGATTTCAGAGTGAGCCTTACTAGATCTGAGTCTTTAGGAGCAGATCCTACTGCAGACAGTTGATATCGGTTCTCCTGAATCCGAGACAAGAAGGAGTCAAAATGCTCTCCCTTCTTCATATTAATATTTCGCATCTTCTCTTCAAGGTACATCTTCCGCTTCTCGGAATATCCTTGGTATAGCTTTTCTAGCCCTACCCACATTTCTCTAGCAGTGTTTTTGGCTACTATGTGAGGTACAATGTGATCCTTCACTGCATCTAAGATCAATCTCTTGGCTCTAGCCATATTCTTCTTGAACTGCCTTAGGTATGCTGCATCAAGAGGTTCTACAACTGCGTTGTCTATGAGGGCTTTCATATCGTGTTCATCAAGGAGAAATTCTATCCTTGATTTCTAGATAAAATAGTTGGAGGCACCCTCCAATCTATCTTCGTCAGGCAGTCCGTTGCTGGCCATATCCTCAACTGTCGATACCTTACTCTAACCCTCTGCTTAGCTTTGACTTACGCAATCCTTCTGGAGTAATTAACTTCTTCTGCTGCTACACGGGAAAAAAAAACTGAGTTTCTTTGAGTAAGAAACCCTCTAAGATCAAGAAATCCCCAACTATGTTTTTCAGAATTTTCTGACGCTTATGCACCAGCTCTTACTACTGTGTAGTAACTGCGTCCTTTAGCTATGCTACCTCTTCTACAACTGAAAAGCTTACCCCTCTATCAACTCTCTTAGAGGGAGCCTTTTCTGCACTGGAATGCCCTCTTGTCCTAGACAGCGTAAATTTATGGGAGGGTATACTGCTGCTTACGCAGATCCTAGACTCTACAGCACCGATCTGCTGGTTCTCTTTGTTTCTCCTGCATGTCAGCTTAAATAAGCTCTGATACCATGTGAAAAATCCTAGATATGGATTCCTACTGCAACAAATCTGAATTATTTCTTCTATTATTTGATAATTATTTCATTGCATTGAAATACCAAAGTAATTACTGAAGCAGTCTACACAAATAATACTGTGGAATAAATCTAAGTGTTGAAACAAACTGAACAAAACTCAATGAAAAACAACACATTGACACAGTTATTTTTGGACTAAGTCCCTGAAAAAACCCAACTTGGGAAAACCATTGAAGCAGATCTGAGGATTTGTATTATTAAGTAGCAAAATCTTGAATACAACTAGGGTGCAAACATCCAATAAACCCTTTAGAGAGATCTAGACAGCGAAAATGACAGTGAGGTATACCTCACTCAACAAATCTTCGGCTGATCAAAATAGCTCTGATGAAGCCCTCACTGCCTTTGCATGATTGCTTACGCTAGATCTGCGTAAGCCTGCATAAGTAAGCTAGAGGGATTGCGTCACCCCTTCCTGTAGCTGATCTGAAGCTAGATCTTGGCCCTCCTGGATCAAAACCCTATCCTCTATCTTTCTCCAGACTGACTCCAAGAGACACTGCGCTGGCTCTGCGTGATTCTCTGCAGTAACTGCATCACCCTAGCCAGAAATTGCACTGTCTCTCTCCTGCGTTGATGCTGCCTCTCTCTGAAATGTATTCTTGGCCCTCCTGTCCAATCTCTGCTTCTGCCCCTCTCCAAATTTGATCATTGAATCAAATCACTTAGCAAACCCAACCCTAGTGATTTGTTCTTGATCAAAAGCTGTGTCTTCTCACACAAATTCGAAAATGCTCAATGGCTCAAGTGTCAAGTGTATTTTCCATAGGACCTTCACCCTCCTTCTTATAATCTTCCATTGACTCTTCAACGAGCAATATTAAAACATAATCAAGGGCTAAGATTAACTTGGAGGCGATCCATGACTTTATCTAGAAGATTCACACTTGATTTAATTAATCAAATTCCCTATGTTTAGACTTAGGAAAACATTAAAAAATGATTAATTAATTTAATTAAATCATCTCTAAGTGGATTTTTCCAAAACTATTTCTGGGTTTTATGGAATACATGTGTCTTAGCCTATATACAAAATTACAAGGATGAGCACATCTGATGCTACCATAAATAAACATTGATAAAATAATTGAAATCTACATTATGAAAAGTTTACTTTTCCTTTAGATATGAAATTATTTAATAGTTGATTTTCTGCTTAAATGAATAAAATAGTTAAAACGTGATAAACATGGAATAGAAAGAAATATGTACATGTACCATCCACAATAGACACAACCCTAGGAAACCCTTATGAATGAAAACCTAGCTAGAAGGTTAGGATACCCTGTTCTCTTTTCTCTAGTATGGAAATATGAAAGTAAAAACGAATAAATACTTGATATAAAGTTACTTGAGACCTACGGCCTATAAGGCCACTACAAAACTTAAA
Source organism: Pinus albicaulis (assembly GCA_034641835.2). Classification (NCBI taxonomy): domain Eukaryota; kingdom Viridiplantae; phylum Streptophyta; class Pinopsida; order Pinales; family Pinaceae; genus Pinus; species Pinus albicaulis. The sequence goes on along the minus strand of JAXQQM020087730.1, from coordinate 163,020 downwards.
CACCTTATATTATTCTCTCTATCTTATCACTCCCAATTATGCAACAAAATGCAATAACATAAAATGGAAATCCCATCCACCCCCCCCCCCCCCTCCCAACTAGGGGTAAGGTTTAACTCCCTTAACCCTCAACTAGAGCTATAATTTTAGACCTTTTATATTATTTTTTAAAGTCCACATAGGGATAACCCCATTTGCATGAGTAATGGGGGCTGACATCGGATCCTCTTATACCATGGTGGTCAACATAGTAGGTCAACTTATGGGGGGAATAAATTTTGCATATGAACTTCAATTAACAGAGTTATTGCACCCTTGGAAAGGTCTCTAAGTGAAAATAGTTTTCTTAGGGCCCCATGCTAAAGTGAGAAATTTGTTACCCCAATAAATATGTTTTGGTGCCTCAAAATGTATTTGGAATGTTTCATACTTCAATTCTCCAAGATATGAGCCAATTTCAAAATGACCCTACAAGCTTATTCCTCCATTTTTTTCCACTATGAAGGCATCAAGATAGATGAAAAGTAATATAATTATCTAATTTGGATCACACAAACACACCTTTAGATTAAGGGGGGGGGGGCACGGGGAAGTTAGATATCTAACCCTTAGGGATTGAGGTAAATTGAAAATATTCTTGTAAATAGATATAGGAGGAATATGAAGAGTCATAAATGGATAAGAGGAGTCATTTAGAAGATGAAACCAAGATTAATATTCCTAATGTATTTACGTATAGCTCAAATTAATGATAAATCATCCAAACATAGAGTTATTCCTCTGCCCATCAGAAAATTGGATTAGAAATCTAGTAAAATCATATGTCAATGCCTCTATAATTTGGAAAGTGTTGGTATAGTCCTTCCATATCATGGGGAATTATCTATGATTGAGAGTTGATGGTGGAAAAAAGGTGATATTAGTGTTCAATCTTCAGAAGGTTACTACAAGGAATTATCTTCTTCCATGAGACTTAATATTTAGATTAAAAATCCTAGAATTATTATTCTAATTGCTGTAATAGATGCTATGAACACCAAGATATGGTGGCATGGATGGAAAATGGGAAATTCACTAAGTATAAAAGGCATGCTGGTAGAATGATGGTTGGGATTCACTATGAGATTATCACATACCTGCATATGACTAAGACTAGAAGAGGACTCACTAATTTTGTCCAAAATTATATCTTAGGGTACATTCTTTCCTAAATTAAGGTCTAAATTCATGTTTTAGGAAGCAATATAGGAAGAAGGTGCTAGTGGAGATCATTTTGGAAAGTAAAGGCATCGTTGAATCTAGAATATTCATGTGATAGTCATTTGTTAGGGAAAATTAATATAGGGAATCCTTTAAAAAGGAGCAAGGCATGAGCTAGGTATATGTACCTTGTGTAAGAAATATGGGAAAAACATTGATCACTTGTTTGTTCATTGTGATGACACATAGGAGACATGGAGATCTATCTATTTTTTAACATATGGAAAGGGTAGGTGGAATGATAGTTCACATTTTCCAACAATGCCACTATATTCATATGTTTGATGGAAAATTAGGAATAAGGAAAACATTTGACAACATGGTTGTCATGAGTGGAGTGAAGGATGAAATAATATTGAAACTGAAAGGGACATCTACTCATATACAAAAATTTTCATACATCTCTCATCATGATGAAGGTACATTTCCATATAGTCTTTTGTGGCATGCTAGATTGGGATATATTAATCATGAAAACCTTCCCTTATTGCAAGATAATGTTGTTTCAGGTTTTCCTACTATTCCTATGAAATTGAAACTGAAGCAATGTGATGCATGTATCCCTATAAATCATAGAAAACAAACTTTCCATGTTTATACTTCCAGAGAATGTTAAAAACTTGGATTGGTACTTTCTTATTTGTGTGTCCCTATGCATGTTACTTATGTTAGTGAAAATAAATATAGGATGAATTTATTGATGATTACACCAAAATATGTTGGGTGTACTTGTTGAAAAGTAAATCTCAAGCTTTTGAAACTTTCAGAAATTTTCATGTATGGATTGAAAATGAAGCACAATCACATATTGACTCTCTTCATTTTGAAAATGGAAGAGAATACACCTCTAATGAATTTGAAAACTACCTTCAACAACATGGGATCCATCATTAAACCATAGTTCCATACAATCCTCAAAAAAATGATGTAGCTAAAAGAATAAACAAGACTATTTTGAATATGGTTTGCTCAATGATATTTTTCCAAAATGTAAAATAGATTCTTTGGGATGATGTCATTCTATGTGTAGAGCATGTGAAAAATATATGTCCATCTCATCCTCTCATAAATAATACTCCTTATAAAATGTGGTATGGAAACGTTCCTTCAGTAAGGCATCTTAGGGTCTTTTGGTTCCACCTATTGTTCCTTGATTCCCAAGGAACAAATACTAAAGCTTGAAGCAAGTAATTGGAAGTGCGTCTTCTTAGGGTATCCAGATACCACCAAGGAATATCATATTTATCATGAGATAAATATAAAAAAAAATTCTATTTAGAGATGCATTTTTTCTTGAATCTTCCAAGATTGACAACATTGTTGAGCGAAAACTTGACCATTTGGATAGATTAAATCACACAAGTACATATCATGAATTTTATAATGAGACTCCACATAAATAAGGGGGGGTCCCTATCTTGGATTAATCTATGGAATCTCCTTTTGAAACATTATCTCCCCGTCATGAATTTTTTTTCCACTTCTTCAGATTAGGAAGACCCATTGAGTGATGTGATTGAGAGGATTGGAAGGATAAATATTGATTCAACCCCATCTCAATTAGTAGAGAAACCTATACCATCTTAGAAAGTTCCATCAAAATTTCTCACAAAAATGCTTCAAAATTGTCATCTCCAAGAGGTCAGAAAGACAAGAACCAAAGGTTCCACCAAACAAGATAGAGGTGATTTAGATGTTTCTAATTCAGTTGATGTAGATGGAATGGATATTTCATATGATTGTTAATTGAATCTATCTACTAACTTTGAACCAACCTCCATTAAAGAAGTTTCTTCTCATGTTGAACTAAAATAAGCGATGCAAAAAGAGTATGATGCTCTCATAAAGAATATAACATGGAAGTTGTTGGGCCCTCCATTTGGAACCAAACCAATTGGCTACAAGTAGGTCTACAAGAACAATTACAAATCATATGGCTTACTTGGAAAACATAAATCAAGGCTCGTAGAAAAGTTTTTCATGGTTTAATGCAACCTTCTATCTACTCTGATGGAACATAAATTGAAGCTCACATCAAAATAATTTAATGAACTTTTGGATGCAACCATGTACAAACAACTTGTGAAAATATTATCTACCTCACTAGTACAAACCATATATTTCCTTTATTGTTGGGATTCTTTCTATATGTATGCAAAATCCCTATGAAGGACATTGGTCTGTTGCAAAAAGAGTTTTGAAGTACCTGAAAGGAACTCAAGAATTTGGACTAATTATTCAAATATGGATGACTTCAATTTTATTGGAAATTATGATTTGGATGTTGAAAAAGACAAAGAAAATGGAGTGTCAAATTTAGGCTATCTCTTGAGTTTTGGATCAACATCTATCTCATGGAGGTCGAACAAATAGACTATTCCAGTAAATTCCAAGATAGAGGTAGAATATTTGGCATTTGTAGAAGCAATAAAGGAGATTGTTTGGCTCGGGAAAATACTTGAATATTTGTAGGAGAAGTGAATTCTAAGCGTCTTTTGGTTGAAATTGATTTTGCAATCAAGTTGGCCAATAATCCCAGATTCTATGATCAAACCAAACACATAAACACAAAGTGTCGTTTCATTTGTTCTCACATAGAGGCCAATAATACTCATTTAATACATTGTTCCACAAATGATTAAGTTGCGAACATATTCACTAAAGAACTTGGAAGAGAAAAGTTTGAAAAGTTCAAAATGATGCATGAGCTTAAAATCACCTCTTCGACTTAAGGGGGGGATGTTGGACATAATCCCTTAAGATTTGTGTCCATGTGAATAATAAAATTTTAAATATTCAAGAAGATGTAGATGAATCAACTCTCAAATAGTGAATTGATGAGTTATTGGAGTTGCATAAATTTGATTGGGATATAACGGAGCATGTATCAATCTAGGATCCACCATCCTAAATTGACAGCTATAATGCATGGAGATATTGTTTGAGAATAAATCCTTAAAATAATACAAACATCATACTCAATAATATGCTAGGTTATATGGTTAGCTAGAATGCAATCATTTTTTAAGGTAAGGACTCCCATCTTATTTAATTGCATCATTAAATAAAATTTCTTTTTGAAGGAATCACATAGGTCCTAAAATCAAAATTCAAAGAATGTTGGGAGAAATAAAGGTTAGCAAGACTCAAGTGTGGGTATTTTTTGAAGGTGCATGTTAAGGTAGACTTGGTTCATGCAGAGTTGGATGAATGGTGTTCCTTTAAAATTCACATAATTTTTTTTTCAGAGGAGGTCCAAGGGAAGGCACAAATAACATTATAGAATCAAAGGCATTAGAAATATTGCTGATAATTACAAAGGAATGGGGAATTACTCACTTTTAGGTGATGAGAGAGTCAAAGTTGGTCATTGATTAGGTAAATGGATCCATTGGGATGTATAACCTTATTCTAGGAGCATTTTTTTGACCAAGCAAAGGCATTGGAATACTATTTCTCATCTATTTCATTTTCGTAAATATACTAAGAGCTCAACAAAAAGGTAGACACATAATCCACAAAAAGGATGGAGTTTCTAGAGGGTACACTAAATATTAATGAAGAAACATTTGGGGTACACCTCTCTCAAGAACTTTGAGATCGCTACATGATCTCAGATATTTCCTTTGGTGATGTTAAACAAAATCGCTTAAAAAGCACGAAAATACCATAAGTGCAACAACCACGAATAAATAACACAAAAATAAGGCAACATAGGTAATGCGACAAGATTTGTTAATGGATTTCACTGACAATGTGTGAGCTACGTCTTCGGCCCCAACTTCAAAGTAGAGAGGCCTCTTTATTATGTTAGAAAAATAATTGCAAATGCATGGAAAAATACATGGAAATACCTCACATCTAGGAATGAACCAAAATTACACTGCTCAGATCTCAATTCTGACTGCACTAGTGGATTCCTTAAGAAATTTCGAGAAAAATGAGTATAAACTTGACCAGGTTTTGGAACTATCACCTCTTCTTCAATTTGCGTGCCACAATAGATTATAATATGCTTGGAATATTCCAATAAATTTATCTAGGAATATTCCCAGTGTCTTCCTCGAGATTTGTGTCTTCGTGGGACCCCTCTCGGCCTGCCACCTATCAAATGTCGCTACCTTCACTCTCTGCACTCGTGGCCCTTCTCCCTTCCTCTGTTTGAATGGAGCCAATATATACATTTGTTTTGAGCAAATAAACCATTGACCATAATTGGCATATTGGTTGGCGTTGACTATGTTAAAACGTTGGTATGTTGGCTTTCAAATGGGGTCCCAGTGTCAAAATCACAAGCCCCATTATTTTTTTAAACTGTTGTATTGCATTGTATTAAAATAGAACACAGACCCCCATATTTAATATGTGACACCTCCGGCTCAATGGTATGCCATTATTTGATACCCAATGAGGTTAGGGGTTTGACCCCGACTGTTATGTAATACATTTTTTTTTTTTAATAGTAAGTAAAGGTGGCCATCCGCAGGTTGCCACATAGTGCTCGTGGATTAGTCCACATCACCTGTTGACCATGATGCCACTGGACTGCCAACATGATGCCACATGGATGGGTATGGTGGGTGACAAATGACACCCTTTGGTTGGTTACACGTGGCACCTTCCTGGTGATGCCATAGTGCCAAATTTGTCCATGTGTATGGTGGGTGACACATGACACCCTTTGGTTGGTTACACATGGCACCTTCCTAGTGATGCCATAGTGCCAAATTTTCCCATGTGTATGGTGGGTGACAAATGAAACCCTTTGGTTGGTTACACGTGGCACCTTCCTGGTGATGCCATAGTGCCAAATTTTTATTGTTTGCCAAAAAATTCAAATGAGTGTAGCTTTGTCATATGTACTGACTTTGAGGTGCCATTCATGCTGTTGGAATCGTCTCGCCAAGATCTACGACTTGGTGTTGGTTTTTCTAAGGTTTGAGGACTTCAAAAAATTTTCCCTTTCTGGATCCTATTGGATCACTACATGACTAACATACTTGCATTTTAGCATGTAGATTTTCACAGTTAGTAAATTGATGATGCATGTTTCTGGAGAATTGTGTAATTTTACTGAGATGTTCGATGTTTTAGGTGAAAACTTCACCCATATTCAGGGACAATAAGCTCAAAATGTTGTGATCAATCCATATCTTTGGATACATGAGCGTTCAATTATTTTTTTTAATGATGTATGGGCTTGTATCTTTGTTTTTGTTTTTGAAACATATTGATGGTTGTATGCAATGTCAATTTATATTCTTCTGGATTTTTAATTTTGTATTTCTTGATAGTGTGGCCATGAGATTCAACCCTATCTCTTTCATTGGATATGAAAATAAAAGAACATTATTCTCTTTATGAATGTTGCTTTCTTTCATACTAAAACAAAAATTACATTTTTTTCATATACATATATATATATTCTATTTAAATTAATTAATTTTCTTTTATTTAATGATTTTTTTTTGGAAACCCATTGAGTGTCTTCCCTCATTCCAGGTATGGTACATAGGGTAAACCAAATTCTTTAGTACTAAAGGCTAGGTAACATTCAACAATTATCCCATGAAGAAAGCAAGCATGCCACAAAGTTGTATTTGAACCTAAGTAGGGGAGACGACAACTTCCCTCTTCACCACTTGAGCTACACCAATTGACACACACACACAACATCAACAAAAAATGAAATAACCTTACTTAGATCTATCTTAATATTGGATCTATCAAACCTTGAAAGAGATCAAATCCCTATAAATGTAAATATTTTCTCAAGTTTTAGCTCTCTAAAAAAAGTTTCAACATATAAAAATTTAATCCCTCTTAATATTTGATAAATTTGAATTTAAGATATATCTATGTTGAATTTTTTAAACTAATTTTCTACTTTAAATATAAGCTCATCATCTAATAGCAAAGTGGATTAACACAATAGTAACATAAAAAAATATATTATAATCGCTAATATTAATTCTATAATTTTCATATTCAACTATTCTCTTAGTCATGATTATGATATTACCTAATGATATAAAAAAGATAAATAAAAATTGATTTTAAAATCTATAATAAATTATATCAAAGTTTGTATTTAAAAAATTTAATCACCTTTTTCTATATCTCGATTATGATTGTTATTCATATTTATTATAAACTATTATCATTTTGACATATTTTTATAAAATTACTTCTTAAATATTAAAATTACTCTTTCTTTACATAATTTATCTTGGCATTTTTTAAATTATCATAATTTATATTAAAAATTAAAGATAATTAAATATTTTTTAATATTGCATTGATTGTGAAACATCAATATGGTTAATGAAGTCTTTTTATAAATTATAGATTTTTTAATTATATATTATAGATTTTTTAATTAATCTAAATAATTTATTTTCTATTTAATAATATTTACATATGTGAAAATGTTATTTGGCAATAACAAAGTATTAATAATCACAAAATTTCTTTAGTGATTTTATTTAATTTACTAGTAAATTATTAAGTATGATTCTATATATACATATATATATTCCAACAAGAAAAATAGTTAAACTTTCCCTTATGAATTATTAGTGATTTAATTTACTACTTTATTTACACAAAATTATTATATATATATATATATATATATTCCAACAAGAAAAATAGTTAAACTTTCCCTTATGAATTATTAATATAAGAAAAGTGGCTTCATATATATTCCTTTGTTAACCTAACATGACTTAATAATATAAGAGTAGTCACTTCATAGATTTAATTTACTACTCCATTTGCAAAATACTATTAAGTATCATTCCTAATAAACCAATACTTTAAACTTCCTTTATATTTTATTATTTTTTAAATAATAAAAACTCTAACTCAATCCTTGCATGTAATATAAATGGAAAAATATTTAAACCTTCCATTATTAACATATATGAATTAATGATATGATGAAAAGTTGATTCAAAGATATTCCATTATTGACATAGATGAATTAATAATTTAAGAAAAGTAGCTTCATAAATTTGCAGATTTATAATGAAAATTTTTTGAAAGGCATTTTTTAACAATGTGGTCAACAAATATTTAAACCTTCCATCATCGACATAAATGAACCAATAATATAAGACAAAGCCACTCCATAGATATTTCGAATTTATGGTGGGGAGCAGCGCGCGCAGATTTTTAGTCGTCGTTTTAACTAATATGGTGGTGACTATTTTAAGGGGTCACAACTTCACAATAATAATTTCAAAATATTAACATTATAAAACACTCACAACTTCAACGCCAAATTAATAATATTTAATTCACATCCTTTTCTAATACAAAGATGGTTCAATCATTCTTAAAACAAAAATGCCACATTAGTAATATAATCATAATCTAACGCAAACTCTACAACATTACTATATCCTATAGTTATCATATATATTATAATTTCGAAATACTAACCATATAAAACATTCACAACTTCAACGCCAAATTAATATTTTATTCACATGCTTTTCTATTACAAAGATGATTCAATCATTCTTAAAACAAAATTGCCACATTAGTAATATAATCATAATCTAACTTAACTCATCGATATCGCCATCAGTCCATTGTTAGAAAAAGAGAATAATTACTTTAGAATAATGCATTCGCAAATGTGTATACTTATATTCTTCACAAACATGCAGCTTGTTGACCAATTATAAGCATAGAATAGTAGCCTTCCCATTTTGCAACTTGGTTTTCTTAATCTTGATAGTTTGGATGTCTATATAGTTTGGAGAATAGTAGCCTTCCCATTTTGCAACTTGGTTTTCTTAATCATGATAGTTTAGATGTCTTTATTTATTTATTTTGGTGGAATTTAAAATAAATTTATTTTAATTTTTTTATTTTTTATTTAATTTATTAATTAGGTTGATAAGTATGTTTATTTTAAAATAATATTTTTTTAAATTTTAATTTAATTAAATAAATGGTAAAGATTTTATTTCTATAAAATATTTTAGAATATTTTTAATATTAATTATAAATAAAAGATTGAGATTTATCTAGAAAATAATTATGCACTTTTTCTATTTTGTTATATATTCATATTAAAGTGTATAATATATATATATATATAGTGTGTGTGTGTGTGTGTGTGTGTTGTGTGAGAGGTCTAATAGTTTTATGTTTTGGTTTTTTTGGATATATGTTTTAGTCAATTTTGTTTAAATCTAGCAAAAATTTGAAATTGCATGTTTTTTTATTTTTGTAAGTCAAAATTCTATTCATTTGGAAAAAGAGATATATATCTGGAGTAACAAAAAACAGGTGGTCTCACCTCGACCAAGTTTGTTGACCATTGTTTGCAGCATGTGACAAAAATACAAAAAGGAGACTAAGGACATCGTCCATAAATGGGAAGCCTAAAGACATCAAAAGACAAACAACACATAGAAAACACCTAAGGGCATGCTAATCATCTGACGTGATGGATGTTGGGTTATGCGGGGTTATTCCCGGAGGAGGCAGAGGTTGGAAGTTGCACTCGACATGCCCTTTGAAGTGCATCATCCATGTCTCTAGCTTTTCCACTTTTTTTGAAAGATGGTTTTGGTCACGTCTGACCACCACCACACACTCTCTAACTGGCACTGAAAGTAGTGCATCCTATCCAGGGTGGCCACCAGCTCAACATGCTCCTCCTTTCAGATCCTTTCAGTCGACTCCACTCGATCCAACAAACTTTGTATTAGCTTGTGGAAATTCTCCAAACAATAGTGTTGAATTACCCTTGGGTTGGGAGCTAAATGTTTAATAGAACCCCAACTGACCTTACCACCACGCCGCGCACCACCACGTTGTTGAGGTTGTTGAGACCGCCCTCCACTACAGGTCGCGTGCTTGCTACCGCCGCGACCACCATGCACTCTAATGCCCATATGCCTGGAGCGACTAACATTATTTCCACCCTGATGCATCCCATGTGCCACCATTCCCATATCCAATGTTTGAATTGGCCTGTCCTGGTCCCCGCACCTCACTGAGTTTGGCTTAGTAGGGAGGGAGGAATGCCCACGCCAAGGGGAATGCTGCATGTTGAACATAATAGCAACACCACTATCTCAACCCGAATCAAGAGCGTCGTAGCCACCAACAACCTTCAGGGCCCAACCCACTGTAAAACGCCACGACCGCATCACCCATATCCCAGACCTCTGGTCACCCAAACTACTCCACAGACAATCATGCCTAGTAACCTGACTACTGCCACTCCACAAACTTTACACTCTGAGTTTCTAGCCCGTCAGAGCGTCGAGAGCTTGAGAAAATAGAAATAGAATGGACGATTTAATCTCACCCATGGCCAAAGCTCTCTTAGGGGTCGCTCGCAGACCACATCAACATGCCTCCACAGTAAACTTCAGGGATCCAAATCCGTTATCCCCATAACACTTAAGGAAACACCGAATGAGACACAAGGCACACCAATTCTCAGTCCAAACGCCTGAGACAGAGTATCCCATGCAAAACCACCGCCACCCCGAACAACACCACCAACCATACCACCTCCAACAGCCTTCGACAGATGAGAAACTCACACCTTCTAAATTCAAGCGTAACTAGAAATACCAACTTTCCCAAACCACCTTTGGTCGCACTGTGCATGCGCAGAAAAGCACGAGGTGTCGCCTTTAGAGAAGAACAATGATAAATTTCCACGGCTAAAATTCGGAGGGGAAGCTCGACAACTACCACCCTATACTGAAAATATGCCTTTGTTGCTTCCATTTTCTTGCATAATACCAACAAGGAGCACAACACTAAACTCAAATGCCAACACAAATGCCATAGACATGAGCCATCCCTCTCCTTAGATATTTTTTGTCCACACTCGCTAAGACGGTAAGATGTTTCACACGAACAAATTTACACCCCTCAGTACGTTGGTTCAAACGAGAGGACAGGGGGGACAGTCCTCCACCCGCAAGCCAGTTGTTTGTAGTCACGGGACTCAGTTTTCCATGTGCTCTAGGATTCTTACCCCCATCGGGGATTGGAATTGATGTAACTTTGATTCAAGTGGATATTGGTGGCCACCCAACTATTCCGCTTGGACCCCCACTATTGTTTCTTTCATTTTTTCAGTTTCCTTTATTATAGCACAATTTACTATTTTTCGCAGTTTTTTGGGTCCTAAACTTCCGGAGCCATTTTGAGGCCCTAAACGACGTTTTTTTGGAAAATCACCATCGGTGAGAGGGAGTTTTCATCTCTAAATTTGTTGTTAATAATTGTATTCCTCGAATAGATCTTTCTAATAAGGTATCGTGTGCGTCAAACGGAGATCTCATGCCAAAGTTACGACCCTGGGAAATTGATGTATCAATTTACCACGGGGCCCATATTTTAGTGTTTCATTTACTAGGGTTGGGTTTTTGGATGTTTAGGATTTTCCATTGTTTCTCAATAATAAATAGGCCTTCGAGACTCATTGTAACACAGTTCAAAGGCATGTAGCTGCCACATCTTTTCTAAAAAATAAGTTGCCATCGCCCTAGCTAGTTTATGTCCATTCTGTCTGTAAGCATATTTCAGTTATTTGATATTAACGAAATGAAGTTTTATTTCTGTTGCATCTCTGCGTTTATGTTTAGTACTGTATTTTATTGCGTTCCTGCATAAGTCCGGATCAAATTTGCATAATTAAAATGATATATAGTCTTATCAGGACAATGAATCTATTTATACATCTAACAATACAATTTAAATAACAAAAAATTAGAAGTTCACCAATAATTATATTAATAAATTCCTAAAACATATAACAATTAAATTGCACTTATAAATATGTCTTAATGAATTCTTCCTAGAATAAATGGGAAAAATGAGTTTAAAAAAAAAAAATCAACTATTAAGAGTATTATTTTTTAATCTTTACTTTTTCATAATTTAATATTTAATTAATATTTTTTATATATTAAATGTTTTGAAAAATATAAAATTAGATAATATTATAATATGATATAAAATCAATTATAATGATGAGGTTGATTTTAAAAATATTGGCCCATATATTTTAGTTCGGGGTCTATCATCAAGCATTGATAGGGATCAAATCTCTTTTGCATTCAAAAAAAGGTTTTCACCGTGATAGATTTGATCCCTCACTTAATAGATATGAAGTTAAGATGGGCTTTGTAGGTTTTAACCCTGAACAGAAATTATCTACACACGAATATTATAACAGAAAATAAACAATAGCGAGAGCATAAACCATAAAACAAATAAACACAGAGATTTTCCCCTAGATCCCAAATTGGGATGACCAGCTTGATTTTTCATTATATTCCTTTTAGTGTTACAACACATATATATACATGCCGAAGCATACATAAACCTCAATCCATTAACCCTGGATTAGAACATAACCGTAGTTCCCTTGACCGGATCTACAAAATACCAAGGGCCGAAAACCATCGAACCCCAAAACCATGTGCAAAACCATGCACAAAACCATGGGCGGATCCGCCTATGAGTGGGTACGCACAAAAAACAAATTTTTGGCCGGGGTGCTGCCCCGGACCCCAACGGTGGGGACTGCTTCGCCCCTCGTGACCCCCTAGCTACGCCCGACGCAACATACAGCGCGTGGGGCTAATCGTGGAAAGAATATAACACATACCCAACAGGCTTAACATAACAAGACATTACAACATCTCTTATGTAATGAGATGGTGATGTTTACTTAACATAACATAACAAGGCATTACAACATCTCTCTTCCATAATGGGTTGGGCTAGAGATGTTTAGATAACATAATATAATAGGACATTACAACATCTCTTTCATAGTGAGCTTGAGATGTTTAGATATAACATAATATAACATAACAAGGCATTACAACATCTCTCTTCCATAATGGGTTGGGCTAGAAATGATAACATAACATAACATAATAGGACATTACAACATCTCTTCCATAGTGAGTTGGAGAGCACCACTCGACCCAAATATAGTTTGTCTTAAAAAAAAATGATTTATATACGAAAATATAAGATATAAAATAAAATACAATTTATCATTTTAATTTGTTTTTACATGGATAAGTTTATCTATTTTGAAATAGAGTTTTCACAATTTTAATATAATTATCAATAAATTAATTATTAGGTATATGGTAGGAATTCAACTTCCATAAAATGTTTTACAATATTCTTAAAAGTATACACAAATCAAAGGTTGAGATTCATCATCAAAATTCTTATGTTCTTTTTCCTCTTTTAATTTAATTTATTAATTAAAAAAAAAGGTTGTATGACAAGTTTCATATGGAATGATGAAAAGTTTCATATGGAGGGTTTTTTATTTGTCTCAGGTTATTGCATGTTGGAACTTGGGCTCTCCGATATGGAAGTCTAGGGAAAAAATCAGACTGCGAAATAGGGATGCAGAGGAATGGGATCGCATTGTAAAGGCTCTCCGTTTGGCTGGGCTGTGTTATCATGGTGAAGGAGACCAAATCATATGGGATGACGTTTTAAAGGATGGAGAATTACAGGTAAAAGACATATATCATTTCTCCATCACCAATCAAATACATGATGTTTCTCTTTCCCCCTTTAGACGTGTATGGACTTGGGGCATCCCCACAAAAATTATCCTGTTTGGTTGGTTGATGTGGCGCAATAAAATTCTGACCTGGGAGGGCCTTAAAAAACGAGGGTATCAAGGTTCGAGGAGATGTCCCTTCAGCCTCTTGGGGGAGGAGACTACTTCTCATCTTTTTTTTACTTTTTCCTTACAGTGAAGATTTGGGCTTTATTTTCCAATTTCTTAGGGAGACCGGATTGACAACCTGTAAATTTTATTGACACCATTTAGGTATGGGGGGAGCATAAAGGTATGTACAAATATCTGCCTTTTTATCTATTCTGGGAGATTTGGGGTGCTAGGAATCGAATGATTTTTGAGAATATGTCTACCAATGTTTCTATGCTCCATGGTTTTATCATGAAATGACTGGCAAGTTATTCTCAAAAATTTCCTCCTATCAAAGACTTTTCGATTCATATCAGACCACATCTCATTGCCCTCCCGATGATCTTTTTTTATGGTGCTTTTCAAGGACAGTCCTGTGGATGTGGAGCGTGGGTAAAGCTCAATGATGGGGATATATATCATATTTGCTGGAATGGTGGGAATGGATCTAACAATAGGGTTGAATTAATGGCCCTTTGGTGTGGGCTTTAGATGGCTTTGAATATGAATTTTCAATCTGCTCATGTGTATGGTGACTCTAGGATCATTATTGAAGGTTTATTTGGTGCAACACACCTATGTTTACAGGGTGCTCAGGGATGGATCGATCGGGTGAACCATCTAATTCCAAAGTTTAATGAGCTGACATGGCACCATATTTTTAGGGAGAATAATACTAGAGTGGATGCTTTATCTAAGAAGGGCCTCAATCTTCCTATCGGTTGTCTTCACATATCCCTTTTTAGAGCTTCTCAGTGTTGCCGGACCTTCATGATCCCTGTTCCATGACTCATATGATCTGCTTCAAGTTAAAGCTCAAAATATCAGGTGAGTGTGGCTTAATCTATCAGGCGAGCGTGGAATAATTTCTTTTGTGTTTTATTGCTTCAAGTGTGATTGGATACCAGGCGAGCGTGGAAAACCTTTTTTTCTTGATTATCTGCTGCAAGCGAGCCGGATCTTTTCTCTTGGACTACACTTAAATCCCTTTTTGTTTTGGCAGTTTTGGTGTTATAACGGCTGATAGCGAAATGTCTTTTTCTCATGGAGCTGGGCACATTTTATGTTGGTTACCTATGCGCTTTTTATACGTATAGATATGTAGAATTCCTATGATGTGATGTCTAAGTCTAAATGAACCAGGAACATATGCTGTTGAATTTCTATTGATACAGTATTAATGAAGCCTGCTTTCTTTTATACGAGCTCGCGTGGCTAGCAATTATTGATCTGTTTTCATGTGCCAATATAGTCATATATGTAAAATGATGGATGTACTGTTTATATAATATATATACAACATTTTTTCTCTCTGAAAAACAAAGCATATTTACAACTTAAAAATCTTGTGATTAAGTAAAGATGATTCGTTATGACAGTACTACTTATATAGAAAAATCTAAATTACAAAAGAAAATAAAAATTAACATTTTATATTATTTTTTAAAAATAAAATTTAACAACAATTATATATATAATTTTGAAAAATGTATTTTTTTTTTTTTTTTTTACAAGAGCGGTTATGAATTTATATTAGAGCTTGGCCAAATGCCATCCAAGATTACAATGTGTCGGGCCTAGCCCTTAGTCTTTCTGCCTTTGTTTGAGCATAGGTCCCAAGTATTGGGAATCCTTCAGTTTTACACATGACTAGATATTCTATATTTGTTATTTTTCCTAACTTATATAAACACACAAACTGTTGTAAAATAAGACGAAAAAACATTGCAACTTTATGGGATGGAGTCCCACTCCTCAGTTTCGTCTATCATAAGGGAGCCTTCTGAAAGCAACACCGCCTTGTTGGCTTCCGAATCTGCCTCCTTATTGTTTTCTCTCAAAACATGGAGAAAGCTTGCAGTTCGAAAAGCTTTCAGCATGCTTCGAATTCTTAAGATTGTTCTAGCTAGTCGAAGATCTGAAGGAGAGGAGTTCTCCACTAGAACTTTGATGATTGACTGAGAGTCTCCTATGACACTTAAGTCTGAAATGCCGGTGGCCTTTGCTTGCTTAATCCCCTGCAGGAGTGCCAAGGATTCTGCTTGGATGCTTGTTGAATGGCCGAGGCCCCAAGCATACTTAAACTCTGTTCTGCCCTCCTTGTTCTTTATAATTCCTCCTGCCCCAGCGAGACCGGGATTGCCTTTCGCAGCCCCATCGAAGAATAAGCAATGTCTATCTTGTCTAATGAGTAAATCTGAAAGTTCTTGTTTGTTTCCTCTGAATTTCCACTCTTTTATGTTCTTTTGCTGCCTTGTTTCATCAGAGAAGTGAAGACCCATTGAGGCGCCCCAATCTAGGTCCTGTTGATTTAGATTGGCTTCCGATAACTGTTCACCCAAGTTTTCTTTCCAAAGATTTTTTACTTTGATGCTGATGAGCTGAGGATTTAGTTTTTCATCTCTAAAAATTCTTTTGTTTCTCTCGAGCCATATTTTCCAGCATGTGAATTTTGGCAAGGAAAACCATGGTGTTTTAAATCTTTCGTTTTTTGGGAGAGTTCTTGGATACAAGCTGTGCCAATTAGCAAATAAGTCTGAGATAGAGACAGGGAGGTTAAACTCTGTTTTCCAATAATTCAAGAGGATCTGCCAAATTGCTCTAGAAAATTTGCATTCCAGAATAATGTGCTGGGCACTCTCTTCCATTTCGCAGCAAAGGTGGCATCTGTATGGGCCTTGAAAGCCTTTTTTTTTAAGTTTGTCTTCTGTTAAAATCGCTTTATGGCAAAGCAGCCAGCAATAGAAGTCGACCTTTGGCAAAGATTTATACTGCCACAGCACCTTCCACACAATGGGATCTGGGGCGACGTATGGACGCTCTTGTGTACACCTATACCCCTGCGCTACTGTGTAGAAAACTGGACCGGTTCCCTAGCCCCTAGCATCGCGTTTGCCTGAATGAAGGGGCGATTTACCATGAAGCAGTGACAACAAGTGGTGTCTGGCCTGCGCATACTCTGGAGGCACGGGAGGTAAACGCCAGCGCTGCCATACTCTGTCAGAGAACTGTGAGATGTCCCACAGTGTAATAAATCCAGCGCATTCCATCCACTGTCTCAGCGCTTGCAAAGAGGTAATCGATGCTAACGGTGGATGCATCATTATACTGTCCTCCCAGATCTTTACGTTTTTACCATTGCCCGGTATCCAAAACGAATTATCTTTGATGAGAGCCACTGTTTTGTGACAGCGCTTAACCAAGTGCGTTCCTGTTGTGGGCAGAGTATTTTCCAAAGATCTTTTTCTGCTCCCCGTGAGATATTTTTTCCATAGGGCTCTTTGCGCCCAGCCTGGGTGTGGAGCGATGATTCGCCAGTAAAGCTTGGCCCCCATGGCAATATTTTGGGAGCAGAGATCTTTGATGTTTAGTCCTCCTTCCATTAATGGCATACAGATTTTTTCCCATCTGATCAGCGGAATTTTTCTATCATTTAATTTGCCACCTTTCCAGAAAAATTTACGGATGTAGGCTTCCATTTTCTTTATGATGCCTGAGGGTGCTAAGAGCACAGAAAATTGGAATATGGGGAGACTGCTTAAAACTGATTTGATTAGAACGAGTTTGCCTGCAAGGTTTAGCCATGAGAAGCCCCAGGCTTGAAATTTTGTCTTGAATTTGTCCAAGAGAGGGGCCCAATCTCTGCAATAAACCAGGTTGCGGAAGATGGGAAGTCCCAAGTATATAAAGGAGGACCAGTTGAGGATGGCAGCAAAGCCCAGAATTCTGGATATGGCAGAGAGAGAGTGAGCAGAAATGTTCCAGCAGTAGGCTTTACATTTGCCTTTGTTTAGGCTGCTTCCTGTAACATCGCTGAAATCATCTAGAACTTCCTTAAACCTTATGGCAGATCGAGCTGTGGCAGCCCCCAACAGGAGGGTATCATCTGCAAAGAGAGTATGGTTTACATTTTTCACACCTCTGGCTATATTAAGCCCCAAAATCTCCTGATCTTCCAATTTCTGATCTAGGAAGAAGCTTAGGGCAGAGACTTGGAGTACGAAAAGTAGCGGTGAGAGGGGGCAGCCTTGCCTGAGCCCTCTTGATGCTTTGAAAAAGCCAGCTGCTCTCCCATTCACCAAGGGGGAAATCCATGGGTCGGCAATGCTAGCTCGAATCCAATTTACAAAACCTAGTCCAAAGCCGAACCTTTTCAAAACTTCCCAAAGGAAACTTTGCCTGACACGGTCGAAGGCATTTTCCAGGTCTAGTTTAATTACCATACCCTTTTCTTTTCGAAGTTGACTCGAATGGATCGCCTCTTGCACCAGGATGTAGTTATCAACAATCTGTCTCCCCTGAACAAATCCTCCTTGATTCTCAGGAATGATCATTGGTAGGATGCCTGCTAGCCTGTTTGCTATTACCTTTGTGATTATTTTGTATCCAATGTTGCAGAGAGAGATTGGGCGAAACCGACTGAATTATTTTTCACCCTTTTCCTTGGGGATAAGGGCCAGAAAGGCAGAATTCGTGCTGCCCCCAATTTTTTGGCAATTTTGAGATTTCAGGATCATCTTGAAGAGATCTTTCTCCACAATCTGCCAGCAAGTTTGAAGGAATCTGGCCGTGAAGCCATCCGGGCCTGGGGCTTTGTCAGGCTCCATACTGTTCAGGGCCTCTTTTATTTCTTGGATGGAGATCTTTGCTTCGAGCTGCTGATTAATAAAGGGGGAGATCCTTGAAGGTATCGCCTCCAAAAATTTGGAATTTGGATCAGTCTCTCCCTCTTCTTTGTCGAGATTTTGGAAGTGATTGAAGGTTGCCTTCTTTATACTCTCATTGTCTTTGTGGATCAAATTGCCATCTTTAATTTCTGCTATAGAATTAAAGCTTTTCCTTGCTTGAGCTTGTTTATGGAAGAAGGCAGTATTTCTATCACCCGCTTTGAGCCATAAACTCCTGGATTTTTGTCTCCAATGCTCTTCCTCTGAGAGGCAGGCTTTGTGGTAGATTTGTTGAAGCACCTCCTCCTTGTCTAAAACTTCAGCGGTGATTTCTACATCCTCACTTTGGGCTTGATGCTGAATAAGATTGTCTTGGGCCTGCTTTCTCTCTTGAGCAGGGGTGGGAAGAGCTTTGGCCCATGTTTTGAGGGCAGCTTTTAACCTTCTAAGCTTTTCTTCCCAGATGAAGAAGGGAGAGCCCTTCACTGGCATTTTCCAACTGTCTTGAACCAAGTTAATAAACTCGGGCTCCTTAACCCAAAGGGCGTTGAACCTGAAAGGGATGGGACCCAGATCCTTGGGTCCTGACATCTCTAACATGGTGGGTTTATGATCTGAGACACTGCAAGGGAGGATGTGTAACCTGGATTCTAATCCAAGCAAAAGAAAAGAACTCTGCACCAAACATCTATCTAGTCTAGCAGCAATATGACCAGGGCCTATTCTTTTATTGGTCCAGGTGTACTTACCGTTATCTGGAGGGATATCGAGAAGATCCCAGTCCTGCATGAGGTCTTCCACCCACTCCCTTGCTGGGTCCCTTACGATTGTGCCTCCTCGCTTTTCCTCCGAGCGTAGGGTAATGTTTAGATCACCTGCAATAATGAGATTTCCCAGGTTCTCAGTCTCCGCCAGTTGTCTGATAGAGTCCCAGCACTCCCTTTTCTCGCCTATATTATTAGGAACATAGACATTGAACAGGCAGATATCCTCCCTTGTTTCTACCGAGCGTAGCTTCAGGAATAGCCAATGGCTGTTGTGTACCTCTGAGACCAGTCTGAACTTGAGGGGGTTCCAGAGAGAGCCCAGACCCCCAGAGGCTCCCCTTGATGATACTGCTAGTTCGCTGCTTCCCTTCCAAAACTTTTTGCTGATTTGGAGAAACTCTTTGTCCTCCATTTTAGTCTCCTGGATCAGAAGAATATCCGGGGTTTCTCTTCTTATTAGGCTTCTTATTGCTTCTTCTTTAACTTTACTCCCCATTCCTCTGCAGGTCCAGGAGATGGTCTTCATCATTTATTTCTTTGATGGGAGGCTCCCCTGGAGCCATGTGCTTGATTTTTGACCGTTTTCGTATTCTTGCTGAGAAGTTTTTCCAACGTGGGCTGACTACCCTGGAGTTTGTCTTTGTAGGTTTCCTGATCTCTCTTTTCTCTTGCAGATTTGCGTCCCCTTGCAGATCTTCTGACCGAAGTCTGCGTATCTCCGATTTCTCCATCTTCCTCGGACTCTTCTGAGTCATGTTCCTCCTCAGAGGCTTCTGTTTGCTTTTCTTTGTCCCTTGCCATGATACTCTCTTCGGGTCTTGTTCCTGCTGAGGTCGATTTTTCTGCTGGTTTGTCGATTCTCTCCTCTTCCCTGGGGGCTTCTTCCACAGAGCTTAGGATCTTGTACCTATTTTCTTGGCTTCTTGATGAGGATACGTTTTGGGCAGCGGCAGGTTGAGATCCTTGTGCCCCGGATTTCTTGTGGTTTGTCTTTGGCCTTTTGACTTGGTTCCAGCCTTCCTCCTTTCCTTTTTCTGGATCGCTTTTATTTGGGCATCCTCTTGCAAAATGTCTGTAGATGTGACATTTACGACATTTGAAGGGGAGCTGTTCGTAGTCCAGGACTTGAACATGCGTCCAGTTTCCAACCTTTAGTTTGATGGCCTCCGGAAGACCCACCTCGAGGTCTACCTCGACACAGATCCGGGCGCAGTCATATTGATCATTGTTGTTGGCTCTATCTATGAATTTGCCCAGTGAGTTGCCAATATGTTTGAGAGAGTCCCAGTTCCAACAGTGTACCGGTAGGTTGGGGAGCCTAACCCAAACGGGGACAGCCGACGGTACGTCTACAGCCGGATCAAAGTCTGGGGTCCATTTGTTGAGGTAGAGGCCCTGAGGTCCCATGAAATAGGGTCCATTCCTGAAGATCAGGTCTTTATCCTCCTTGGTGTTGAATTCGAACAGGAAGTGGCCTCTTCCAAGAAAGTACGAGGTGACTTTATTCTTGATCAGCGGGATCCAATTCCTGACGACCCAGTTTTCGGTTGATTTAGGAGAGGGCCAGAGACTCGTAAATTGACCTACCAGGGCACGATCTGCAAGAGACAAGGCAACCTAAATCGGTCCCTCAGGAGGTAGGTTTACCTCTGGTACATCATCGAGCTTCTTAACAAACTTTGATGCGTCAGGCTTCTTCTTCTTAGGCAACGAAGCAATCAAGGAGGAGAAAGCGGCAGAGTCATCCGGAGGAGAAGACTGTGAGGGCCCGAGAGGCGAGCCTTGGGTCTCCATAGTCTAGATCAGTAACTCACTTTCCTTCTCCAGACAAGAGGCATTTCCGAAACCGAGTAGAGACAGATCCGAGGCGCAGCTAAGGATCTGGGCAGCAGTCGAGCCACAGATCAGGAGGCGCAGCTCTGGAGAGGCCAGAGGCGGGATCAGGTGCCTGGGGGATGGATCCAAGCTGGTGTTGGCTGGATCGAGCTCTCCAAAGGCCGTGAGGGCCGAAGCTGCAGCACGAAGGCTGTGGGCAGCGCTCATGCAATGGCTGCGCAGGCCAGCAGAGCAGCGCAGAGCGTTTTTTCTCTAGTATGTCAATTTTTTCATAAATACAATATTATCAACACTACTACCATCAAAATAATAAAAAAGGATTACGATCCACCCCACCAAAACCATTACAAAGACCTGCAACCTGAAAAATGTAAAATTTAGTAATAATATAAAATATTAAAATTTAATAGTATAATATTATATAAAAATTGTCAATTGGGATTATTATGTTGGTTGAGAGAAAGGAATTTAATATGCATATTCCTCATATGGAATATACAACGTTATACCTATTAAAAAGTATTATATAGAAATTAAATATAAAGATAATATTAACTTTAAAAATATGACCCCATAATGGGGATGAAAGACACGAGATCGAGGGGGCTTTGGGATCCCCACCCGCTGCTAGTTGTTGATCATGTGAAGAGTAATGAGACAAGACGGGGGGGCTCTCAACCCATCAAAGAAATTATCGCGGGAGTGGGAGGCTTAAGTGCCTTAAGTGCTTATCCATGTGGAGGATGGCCTTAGTGTGTCTGTGGCGAGAGATGAGAACGCGGGGAGAGTGGAAGGGTGACAGTTGTGTTCATTGGCCACGTCTCCAACAAAATTCGAAAGGCCGGAGTGAGAAATTGCGAGTGGGTGCCATAAGTCCGTGCATTTGGTATTTCCTCCAATAATTTTTCTAGGATCCCTGGGCATTACATTCAGAGATTTGGATTCGAGTAGTTGTTTGTACCTTCCTCGACTTGTGGTTTTCTCACCTAACAGCCGCTCGTAGACTGTAATAGCGGAACTTTTCCATCTGCCAAGCTTGGGTAATTCTCTCTTGCCTGATCTGGTTTTTGTGGGTTGGTTTTGATTTAGATTTTGCTGCTAATTTGTGGGTCATTATTTGAGGGGGGTCATGGCTTTGGTGGACTAGGATTGTCGACCACCCAGAGAGGGAGTTTGAGGGACCAGTGAATTGGTAAAGGTAGCATTGGGATGGGCAAAAATTTGGCATTATAGGTTGGATGTCTATGCCTCTGGTGGGCCACACTCTGTGTTTAGTAAGTCCTTCCTGTGAGTCCCTACATATTGCCCCTCTGTTCATTACTTCACTTGGTCTAGGGATTGTGGTGTCTTGGGGTTTCGAGGGGAAGAAATATTATGCTTGGGAGTGTTCTAAGGGTGGGTATATCACAACTTCAGATCCTCTACAGTTAGAGTGGTCATTTCAGTGGAATCGAGGGTAGTGCGTTAAGTGGTCATTATGTTTTTGTGAATTCGAGAGGTTGGAGCATCCCTATGTAGTAGGGTGGCTGGGGACATCCTGGAGGTGGTCGAGTGACTCCCATAATCAGAGTTGAGGACGAGTCATCGGCAATAAGAGGGTGGTAGGTTTTGAGTGATAGTGGTCGTGGGTGCGTAATTGCATGTGGGAGGGAAGTGAGTGTTTGGGGTTGTGGGAGTCTGAGGTTGTTTTTATTGCAGGTATGCAACGACAACAAGGGAGGCCCCATCGAGGGGTTGGCTAGTGTGGGCGTGCTGAAAATAGATATGGTGGTGCCCCTTCCTCCAGCGAGGCTCATTCATCCAACCTGGATAAAGAGGAGGGGCTCGCTTAGTTTTCAGGAACGCCACCTGGTCATGTATTCCAGGCTAACACATTTGACTCCATTGTTGAACAGTTGAGGAGGATTCAGGCCAACTTGGACATCCTCCGGGAGCACAAATATGAGGACCGCAACGAAAATGTTGCCTACTGGAATGAACATCCAATTCAAGCAAAAGGAAATTTTGTAGCAACTAGCTCATGTTTGTCGCAACCAACGTAGAATTCATGATCATCTGCGTGATATTGAGGAGCGTCTGGAACACATTGAATTTCACTAACATGACCAGGAAATGCAAAGGGAGCAACCAACTCATGTAGACATGCATCCACCGCGTCCACCACCATGATATGAATGGCTAGGTTGTGTTTTAATTTTGGTTGTTTTTTGGCTTGTATGGCTGAGAAACCCTCCGGAAATAAAGTGAAAATTAACAATCTTATGTTGTATATTCTAGCTCTCCTCGCCAACAATTCTGGTTGGAGTGCGGGAAGACGAATTGAAGACCAACAATATGTACTTAATTTTCCATATGACATTTTGTTTCATTCTAAAATTATCTTATTTCAATTTCCAAAGCATAGCTAATAGGTAAGAAGATATTGCATAATGTTATTTATTTAAAAATCACATTATTTTATTTTTCTACATATAAATTTAGAACTATGATATTTTGTTTTCATTTGAAAATTATCTCTTTGAGTGTCCAAATGTCCAAGTATAGTTAAATTAGTAAGAATAGTTTATAATGTTGATTGAAACTTTAAAATTATAATGTTTTGTTTTCATTTTAAAAAATATATTATTTTTGGTGAGTTAAATTTTTTTTTTTTTTCTTCATATTATAATAATAGTAATAATAATCCATTTTTAAGGTTACGACCAAGCTAGACACCAAATTGGTGTATGAGACACCTTTGTTTATGGGACAAGGGACCCATATTTGCACAACGATTTGATTGCTAAGTTTACGAAAGCATACATATTCTACCCCCATCTAGTCTGGTTTTGAACCTATGACCTTTTGGAGGAAGCACATGTTCTTAACCATTAAGCCCACCCAATTTAAAGATTACATATTAAAACTTTGACTTAATCAATCGAAAAAATATATTATATCATTTCTAAAATTAATGAAATACTTCAGCACAATCATAAATTCAAATATTAAATTTTATTTTATTTTATGAAACAATCAAATATTTAAGTTTCATTGTAGAAAATTAATTAAATGTGTATAAGAAATTTTCGGTGAAAATCACATATAAGAATTTTTTGTCAACGCATTTTGAACCAGCCAGTGCGGTTCATCATCATGACAAGATGAGAAATCTGATTAAGAAACCTATTTAAATAGAAAGGGACAACTCCACCTAGCTGTTGAAAAAACAGCTTGACTCGAATAAAAGATTTTGTCAAATTTTATTATTTTTTATTTATAGTTCTTGTGGGACACCTTACATAGGTGAAACTGGTCGATCAATTAATCAAAGAATTCATGAACATGTTGTTGACCTTAGACATGGTAGATCTCGATCCTCTGCCTTAGCAGAGCATGCTGAAAAAACAAAGCATCATATTTGTATTGAAGATACTGAGGTTATTGAAAGGATTGACCATTTCCACCACCGAAAGTTGAGGGAAGCCTTGGAAATCGAAAAGAGGCCGATTAACCTCAACAGAGATGATGGGTGGAGTGTTAGTAGATGTTGGATTCCTGCCCTTCACTCTTAGTTTTTTTTTTTTAAATGAGTATTATTATTATTTTCTATTAATTGTATTTTATCTTCTATTTCATTTCATTTTATTGTATTTATTTATTTATTATTTTATTTTATTTTAGTTATTTATCTATTTTAATTTTAATTTTATTTCGATTTTGATTTTGATTTTGATTTTTTTTATTTTATATTTATATTTATATTTATAATTTATAATTTATAATTTTTATTTAATTTTTTATTTTTATTTTTATTTATTTATTTATTTATTTATTTACTTACTTACGTATTTGTAATTTTTATTTATATTCATTTATTAATTATTATTATTTTTTAACTTATAATTTAATGTTCTATGTTAAAAATAATTTTAAATAATTTTAAAAATGATTGATTATTAATATTAAATTATATTCAAATATAATTAAATATAAAATTTATTTTAAATTATTTTTAAAAATTAATGATTATTAATATTAAATTATATTCAAATATAATTAAATAAAAATAATTTTAAATTATTTTTAAAAATTATTGATTATTAATATTAAATTATATTAAAATATAATTAAATAAAAATAAATAAATTGAGAACTATAAATAAAAATTAATAAAATTTGACAAAATCTTTTATTCGAGTCAAATTAGCCGTTTTTTCAACGGCTAGGTGGAGCTGTCCCTTTCTATTTAAATAGGTTTCTTAATCAGATTTCTCATCTTGTCCTGATGATGAACCGGCTAGGTGGAGCTGTCCCTTTCTATTTAAATAGGTTTCTTAATCAGATTTCTCATCTTGTCCTGATGATGAACCGGCTAGGTGGAGTTGTCCCTTTCTATTTAAATAGGTTTCTTAATCAGATTTCTCATCTTGTCCTGATGATGATAAATGTATAATAAATATAAAATATATTAATATAATATTGTAAGAGATTTTAATTTTTAAAATGTTATAAAGGTTGACCAATATTATATAAATATTAACTATAAAAATAATATTATCTTTAAAAGTATGGCATTTTTGTCTTATTCCAAAAATATCTCATTTCGATTTTCAGACCATAGGCTATTTGGTAAGATTTTAGATGATGTTGTAAACATTTAAATTATAATAATTTATTTTTTTATTTTAAATTTTTACATTTAAATTTAAAATTAAAAGAAAGTTGTCTTTAGGGTGATTTTTTGGAGTTTTTAGTGTCTGAATTTTGTGAAAAATTTTAAGATGAAATCTTGATTTTTATTATTTAAACTATTTTATGGGCTGTATATATGGATTCAACACCCTCAAAAATACCTAGGGTACTTTGATTGTGTAGGGGTTGCCCATCAAGCTTGTGATTTCAATAATCTCCTACCAGAATTTACAGAAATTAGACCGAAAAATTCCACTATAAAAACTTCCAAAAAATCTTTGAAAATTATCTTAATTCAATTTCCAAAGTATAAGTTAATTAGTAAGAAAATATTATAATATTGATATAAACTTTAAAATTATGATGTTTTGTTTTCATTTAAAATTTATATATTTTTTTCACTCCGAAAATTCAACCAGATCAACTTAAAAAGCTTCCAAAACGTCTTTGAAAATAATCTTAATTCAATTTCCAAGGTATAAGTTAATTAGTAAGAAGATCTTATAATATTGATATAAACTTTAAAATTATTTTGTTTTCATTTAAAATTTATATATTTTTCACTGAGAAAATCCAAGCAGATGAAGGGATCTACTAGTGGGCCTAACCCCAAGGTTGTTGAGGAGATTTGACCTTGTGACCTCCCAACTGGCAAGGTACTTAAGGATTCATTTATATTATTTTAATTATGATGATGATGATGGTTTCCATCCAATGTGGTCTATCGGACCTTAAGAGAGGAGAAAGAATCTAAGTTTGATTCTTCAAAATCTTGTTTCTATGGTCAAAGAGAATGGAAATAAGTGCTCCAAGATCGCTATGGGTGGGTTGGCTTAATAGGTCAAGAAGATTGGAAGTGTGGCAGATGTTAGGGAATTGAGAGGGAATGTGAGTAAGAGTAAGACTGATAAAATTTAATAGCTAAATGACTCTCCAGGGGAGAACCTGGAGAGTGTACAAACACTCACACAAACTGATACGTACAATCAAGAGAACAACCTAGTACATATAGGCTTTCTCGCAAATAGGTGGTTTGAACCACTCCCCGAATATTAGGATCTGAGATCTAGAATTAGAATCTCAATCCTATCCTAACTTAACTTTCTCCATTAATTTCTAACACTCCCCCTTAATGGAGAAAGGGTACTAAAAAAGAAATAACATATGCCTGGTGGTCTAGTCTCAGCTAGGCTTACAATGGTAAAAGATATAAAAAAAACTTGGTAACAGAGTTTTCAGAGTTTTCATCTTAGTCTTCTTTGCGTGAGATCCATGCTTGTTCATTTGTGGATGAGGCTTCATCTTCACTTTATTTTCCATGAGATAGTGATGTATCTTTGCCTCATTTCTTCCCCAGTGATGGAAAGCTTGAACGATTATCCTCGCCCTTTTGAAAGTTATGACAGGCTTAATAGGAAACTGTTTTCTCTCACCATTTCTGGTGTCATGCATGTAAATTTCAGCAATGTTGTCATCTACGCACACATAAATATTGATGAGATTATCAAATCTTAAATTCTTTCCAGCTTTGTCTTCTTCTGTCACGTCTTCGCCATCAGCTTCATGTGGCTCGTCGTATTTATCTTCAACACTTTGTTCATCTTTACATCCGTCCTAAAGATCAACTTGTGACTCTTCAATATCAAGATTTTGCACATCGGATTGTGTCTCTTGTTTCTCGTGGTCATCAGCAGAACCACATTGTTTTTATGAATTCTAGACTTAAAAATACTTCTCATGCTAAAGCCTCCAAATGCCAACATGAGAATATCATCATCATCATCATCATCAGAAAAAACATCTAAAAAAATAGACATGTTGTTAAAAGGTCCAGCTTATCTGGTTTTGTCTTACTTCCAGATTTTGACTCCACTCGGTCCTCTTACGAGCTCCAACAACCCCATTTCCACGCAGGCGGGAATCCTCCCTTTGGCAGCTCTTCAACAGTAGAACCTTGTAGATTGTGGCTTCTATGCCACGCAGGGCTTAGTGCCCTCAGCTCTTGCGACGAGCAACAAATGACCTCTCAACAAACTGACAACGCTATCAATGTCTAATTCTGATGCATATAATTATCAATTTCTCATAACACATATTTTTGAAAAAAGATGCAGCAAATCAATTAATCATCTCAGGCACTCGGATCTCCCCCACTCTACTGCTACTTCCACTGCCGAGTCTCAAACAAACTTACGCAGCAGGCTCAATGCAAGAAAACTACCCAAAAATAATAAAAAAAACCACTACGATCCATGCATCTGCTCATGGAAACATTGATAGCTTCCACACCCGACCGACCAGATATATTGTGGTTACCTGAGGTTCACCAATCTAGACGAAAAGTTTGGAAGCCAAGCCTATGGACTGCTCGAGATGGCTCTTATGCCACCAATCGTTCAACAAAAAATGCTCAGTTCTCCATCGTAATTGAAGGGTTCCTTCACACCATCAGCAACTGCTACATGAATGGATCCATACAAACCTGCAGACCTTTGCATTCAAATCTAAGCATTTAGCGTTCTCACAACCTACTTCCTTAGCGGGCTGTTGGATGTGGGATTTCTCTTTGGTTCTCGCTCAATGACTACTTATGCCGTCATGGCCGCCTGACTCCTTCACGGGCAAGAGGGTCGTAGAACTGGCGTCCGCATAGACATTCAGGACCTTACTGCCGCGACCCTGTCAGTTGGGGCGAACACAGTCAAGGCAAGGAATATCTTGGCATCGGCGGAGGTGAGAATATGTTGCTCAGTACACACAGCGAATAGATTTATTTAATTAAACTGCGTCTCTTTTCCCTCTGACGGTTCAACGACTGTTAAAGATTTCACTGCTTTATAGCTCCGAGGTCAATCCTGACAACTCTTGAAGTTTTCGGTGATGGGCGGCTTTGGATCGCTGCCACCGTCGAACTCTGGCTGTATTCTCAAAGCTCCTAATTTAGAACTCCCATTGTTGACAGCGTTCCTCCACGCATCACAGCTCCACGCACCACGGGGATTGCAAACGATGCGTTCCTCCACGCATGCTTTATGCAGGATTAGCGTTCTTAGCAAACGTCGTCCTTGTATGGCTCCGATACCATGATAAAATTTAATAGCTAAATGACTCTCCAGGGGAGAACCTGGAGAGTGTACAAACACTCACACAAACTGATACGTACAATCAAGAGAACAACCTAGTACATATAGGCTTTCTCACAAATAGGTGGTTTGAACCACTCCCCGAATATTAGGATCTGAGATCTAGAATTAGAATCTCAATCCTATCCTAACTTAACTTTCTCCATTAATTTCTAACATAGACACTCTAAAAGGAAGTGATTTTCATCTTCCACATGCTTAGAATCGCAAATCTGACAGATTCTATTGTTCAAAGGGGTCTTGGGAATATACCACCACCCGAAGCTCATGGGAATTAGTTCTTATCTTAGCGATGTCCATTTATTTAGTATTGTTGGACAACACAAAGAGATAATTTTGATTATCAAGGGTGGGGTTGATCACTTCTTTATAGTATCTTAGCTTCCTTTTACCCTCCAACTCCTGATCCTCCGAGAGCTTGCCCTTACACTTGGAGGTAATAGTATTTTTTATATTATCTTTGCTTTTCTTCCTTAATTCCCCAATTGTTGAGCCAAGACTGGGCATCCTTATGCCACTTGCGCTTGAGGCGAAGGTGAGGATTTTGACTACTATTAGAAGCAATTTCAGAGAGCCTATTTTATTCCATGTTGTCAAGCTTCTTCTTAGACATCAAATATCTAAAGATAATCATGATATTCTATTTTCATTTAAAAAATATATTATTTTAATTTATTGGATATGAATAATTTGATAGAAATTTATTTTTGTTAAAAAATTTAGTATAAAAATTACATAACTTAGTCAATCTAAAATAAATTTTATTTGATTTATAAAATTACTAAAATACTTAACCACAATTACATATTCATATATTTAATTTTATGAAATTATCAAATATTTAATTAATAAATTATATTTTTCAATTTATAAAATTAATTAAATATGTAACTATAATTATAATAATTAATAAATTATTATTTTATTTTATAAAATTAATTAATTATTTAACCATAACCATAATAATTAATTAAATTAAAATTTTAAAATAAAATGTCAGATAAATATAAAATAAATAAAAGACTCTAATCTTTACCAATAAAAAGTAGAATTGATATTGATTTTGTTTTTGTAAAATTTACTTTCAATAACTAAGTCACAAGTTCAAACGTCATAAAAGTTGAATTGATTTTTGTAAGATTTACTTTCAGCAACTAAGTCACAAGTTTAAACGTCATAAAAATTGAATTGATTTTTATAAGATTTATTTTCAGTAACTAAGTCACAAGTTCAAACATCATACAGAAGAACTAAAAAATTAAAATAAAACTAAGTCACAAATTCAAATGTCACGGAGAAGAATTAAGATGGATGCTGCCCATCTACTTATATCCAATTCAATAGACTAATTGAAAATGACATGATTTAAAAAAAAATCCAAACCATTTATTCCAAATGAATGTCACTTTAGTTTCCGACAGTATATTCAAATTATCAACCCCACCACCTTCCCCAAAAAAACCAAACTCCGTGCTTTGAGGTTAGTGTTTTCTTACAGGTCAACGCTACTGGTCTTTAAACCATGCTTCCGTCTCTCATCAATTCTGTAGTTTCTAACAGCGCAGAACACCATCAAACATCCAAACGAAGTTATAACATCCCAATTAACTTAACCTGTTGTGTCGTCCACAGCTCCCATCGCGACCACCAAGCCCGTCCATCATCATGTTCAAGCTGTCATCACTGATTTGGCTTCTCTGCACTTTTATCAGTATTGGGTGTTCCAGTTTGCTTGGTCAAGCTCAAGCAGCAGCAGCCACGGACCCAAATGAAGGTAACCACGGAATATAATTACAAAAAAAAAAAATCTCATACAGCGGCCTGCAGGCGTTCTAATGTCTTCTGTTTTTATCATTATCTTCTTTGTTGATCAATTCATTTCCTTTTCTTGCGGACAGTTGCTGCATTAAAGTCACTTTCTCAGAAGTGGGGTATATCGTCTTCTAATACATGGAACCTTACTGGAGATCCATGCACTGGACAAGCCATTGATAGTACGCCCATTACCGATAGTTCTCTGAATCCTGCATTCAAGTGTAACTGCAACTTCAACAATGGATCCACTTGCCATATTACTGAAATGTAAGAAGTTCTCTGGCATCGGCCTATTTAAATTTTTTTAGGTTCTTAGATTATCAGCTTAAATTCGATTCAATG
Source organism: Pinus albicaulis (assembly GCA_034641835.2). Classification (NCBI taxonomy): domain Eukaryota; kingdom Viridiplantae; phylum Streptophyta; class Pinopsida; order Pinales; family Pinaceae; genus Pinus; species Pinus albicaulis. The sequence continues at coordinate 131,780 of JAXQQM020087730.1, read as the reverse complement.
GAGTGCATGAAGTGCTCTTTATTGATTTTAGATGTGAGCTCGGCCGAAGTGGCCTCTTTTCAACTCAGAATTGCAAAATTTAACCCATTGGCGGCCTTCTTTCTCCCAGGAAAGTCAATCAAATGATCATAACGGGACAAATTCCGGCAGAACTGGCTAACCTGACTTACCTTTCGTATCTGTAAGACTGTTTCTGATTTTTCAGTGAAATTGAATACTCGTCTGTCTAATGGATGCAGGGATTTGTCCTTTTTCCTTTCGTATCTGTAAGACTGTTTCTGATTTTTCAGTGAAATTGAATATTATTCTGTCTAATGGCAGCAGGGGTTTGTCTGTTTCCCTGTAGAAAAATAACTCTGTTTCTGATTTTTCAGTGAAATGGAATACTATTCTGTCTAATGGGTGCAGGGGTTTGCCTGTTTCCCTGTGGAAAAATAACTCTGTTTCTGATTTTTCAGTGAAATTGAATACTATTCTGTCTAATGGCAGCAGGGGTTTGTCTGTTTCCCTGTGGAAAAATAACTCTGTTTCTGATTTTTCAGTGAAATTGAATACTATTCTGTCTAATGGCAGCAGGGGTTTGTCTGTTTCCCTGTGGAAAAACAACTAACATGTAATGGCTTTGGTTTCCAAAATCTTGACACAGAAATCTCTGGAATTTTTATGACAGGAACTTGACACAAAACTATTTAACAGGACCAATACCTGCTTTCTTGGGTAACCTCACACGCCTGCAGTCCTTGTGAGATTCTCCCCCCTTCTGTTCTATGTTTTTTAGCAGGGACTTCTCTTTTTCCTCTGTTACCTAGGTAGAGTTTGTTGATCTGCGTATTTCATATATGTCATACTACTTGAAATCATTAATTATTACTAGGAGAATGGATTTATCTGCAACCAAGTTGCTACACTGATATTTAATTACATTCATTGATTCAGGTCCCTTGGAATAAATAGTTTATCTGGCCCTGTTCCAAAGGAGCTTGGAAATCTTCAAAAATTGATTGTGTTGTAAGAGATCCCCTCTTTCTTTCTCTCTCTGCACAGATGCATATTTATTGTATAAACATCAAATTTAGCAGTAAATGGCAAAGGGAAAAAACTGTCGAACCATTTATTGTTGAACATTTTCCTACTTATCTTAGTGATTTCCTTTTTGCATGGAATGCATATATGCTGTATCTCTGAGTTTGAGAAGATATAACAAGCTGTCAGTTCAGTTCCTTGTAGTCCAACAACTTCATTCCGTCTGTGTGTATTTACATCCCTTTATATCATATAAGTGGTATCACTTAAAGCAACAACCAAATAAAGAAAAAAGGAATTATTTCTCAATTAAAGCAACAACAAAATAAAGAAAAAAGAAATTAATTCTCACTTGAGGGATTTTATCTTCAGGAGCTTTGAAGACATGAATTATTTCTTACATCCCTTTATATCAGATAAGTGGTTTCCATGATCACTAAAAGCAACCATAAAATAAATAAAAAAGAAATTATTTCTGACTTGAAGGATATTTTCTTGAGGAGCTTTAAAAACATATAATCACTTCTTACTTGCGGGGTTTTATCTTCAGGAGCTTTGCTTCAAACAGTCTTAATGGGACACTTCCGGAAGAGCTTGGGAACCTGACAGCATTGCAAGAATTGTAAGTCTGATTGAATTTTACCATATCGATATAGCTTTTCCGATGCGTTAATATGTGTGCATAAAATAATCCACGCCTTATCCAATTGAGTTTGGGAACCTGACAACATTGCAAGAATCGTAAGTCTGATTGAATTTTGTCTTATCGATATAGATTTTCCGATGTGTTAATATGTGTGCATAAAATAATCCACGCCTTATCCAATTGAGCTTGGGACACTGACAAAATTGCAAGAATTGTAAAGTCTGATTGAATTTTGTTATACGTTTTGGAGTTCTTTTGGCAGTTTTTTCGTTTTTTTTATGTCAATTTTTTTCAGAATTTGGTAGGGACATTTTGGAATTATAAGATTGAATTGTGAACAATGTTCCAAAAAAAATTAGGATTATGAATCCATATGTGTAGTTAAAAACACATTTTAGATTGGAGAAAATGATGAATTGACCAAAACTTGTTTCATCAAATTCTAGCTAAAAACTCCAAAACATATAATAATTAGACAACTCTGATTAATACCCTTTTTCCCTATATATATTAATATGTATGCATAATATAATCTACCCCTTTTCCAATTGATAGGGATGTTGAGATTACAAAATCCTAAAGTTAGAGTAGCTATGACAAGTGGATCAGTTTTTTCTTATAAATTACAAGAAAAAAGAGAGTAATTTTTTTAAAAAGAAAATGTTTTTTTATTATTAAACCGTACTAACTCTCAATTATTATAATTTTAGAATAATGGTCTAATGATTTTTTTTGGTTTGTTTGTCAAGTTGTTTGAGTCTTGAGGTGACTGCAAGCTTAACCTTTGGCTTGAGAAACTGCGACCCAAAGGCATCTAAGCTGTCAAAATCACCTGGGGATCGCACATGGCATGGGTCACACCAACCCTTAACATGGCTGGAGTTTTTCCCACAGAGTTTCAAATTGGTGACTTTCACATCACAGAGTGACTTAACGGTACAACCCATCATTGTCTATTCTACGCCCTGTGGTTGGTTTAATGGTTAAGATAAGGTGTTATCACATTAACGACATTTAAATTTCAATAAATATATGTAATGTTCCCTTCCACCCCCTTGGATTAATCCAAGTGGAATGGGAGGTGTTACTTTCATTTAACCCAACCTCCAAGGTCTCATTACGGAAATGGGGTTATAAAATTTCCTCTCACCCAAAGTGTGTGGAACTCACTTTGGATAACACCATTGCATCCAACTCATCAAGATATTTCTAGTGATATAATTTTTATCTCAATCCGACCTCTAGATCGAGAGATATGCCACTTCAAAGTCTAACCAATCAGGTAGTGCCACATGGCACTCGTGTGGCCAATGGTTAAGCTTGAACCCCTCGCGCGACCAGTTTGAATAGATCAACGACCTATATTAATTGTGCCCCCATGCCTTCTAGTTACCAAAGGGGTGGGGGTCCACAATTTGTTGCTTCTATGACTAAACCCCTCGCGGTTGCCCCCTACCCTATTTTCTCCACGTGGCCACCTCTTTACATCTGCGACCTATATTAATATGGAGTCCCCCCCTACCTTCTCGGCAGATAACAAGGGGGGGGGTGTTTTGCGATTTGTCATTTATGCACCTGTGGTCCCCACCACACTCATGTGGCCGTTGATTTCTCAACGAGAAAAGTATAAAGGAAAGGCTTGGGGTCATTTGTAAGACACACAGAGGCAGAGCACTGAAGCTAAGCTGAGATTCTAGGGCGGGGTTGTTAAGAATTCTCAGAAGTGTTTCAGTTGTAGAGAGGGGAATTTAGACCAAGGGGATGATCTGATCTCGGAGTCTAGAATACACAAGAGGCAGAGAAGAGATCAACAAGGACAACGAAGAGAAAGGTAGCAGCAGTGTCTTTCAGGGGCAGCGCTGGGGTTTCTAGGCCTAGATCTGGCTGAGTTATGTAAATCCCGTTTGAGGGTGTGGATCAGTCAGTATTGTTGGTCTTAGATCAGCTAGGTGCTGCAGATCTAGAGCTTTCTCTGTAGGGTTTTCCAGATCTGGAACCCAGAGTTGTGTATTCAGAAATATTCTTAATAATAGAGCCCTCTAGAAGCCACCAGCTTTCCCACATTGGGTTTTTCCGGGGACAGTTTGTCCAGAAATAACTGTCACTTTGTCTATGTGTGCATGTGCTTATTCTACATCTGAATTGGTAGAGATCTGTTATGTGTTTTGCTTTGATGTTAACTTGAATTTACTCAGTTGATAACTTGTATAAGTAGGAGAAGCTTAACCAGGTTAACAGAAATAATTTCTGCATAAGAATTAAGATTCAGAAATTTCTACATGGTATCAGAGCAATTGCAGATCTAGAAGGGTCACCAGCTGAAGAATCTGAAGGATCTAGCTGCAGAAAGCAGCTGGAAAGGTAGCAGAAAAGCAGATCTGAAGGGACAACGCAATTTTCAGGAGCAGACTCACACAGAGGGAAGGGTGACGCCGTCCAGCGCTGTGTCTTAGCAAGCCCACACAATTACTGCGTAGAGGCAGCTCATAAACAACGCTGGTTGGGTCTAAAGCCGACCAGTGTGATTCAGATCTGAATTTGTCAGATCCAGAAAAGTCTGCAAAAAAGTTGCAGAAAATTCAGAAGAGCTGGTGGGGTTAAATTTCTGAAGTTTTCATATTTTTAGCCTTAGCACAAGTGACAAAGGTTGGGAAGAGATCAGCTTCTCAGAGAATTTCTTGCCAGAGGAAACTTGTAGTTTGGTCAGAGGATCAAAGAAGAAGCTGAATCATAGTTGATTTGGTAGATTTCCAAGGAGGGAAATCAAGTGTCAGAGGGAGCAGAGGGTTCCCAGTTCGAAAAGGACCTTAGATCCAAGATCTCTAGCATAGAGAAGAGGAGCTCTGACACATTCTGAGTAGATGTCTCCTCATGGACTGCGTGATCAGGATAGGCTAGAGGGCCTCTCAAACTTTTCAGTGTGGAAAGCCAGGATCCTGATTGTCCTTGAGGCATATGGTCTAAGAGACCATGTAGAGCAGACCCTGGCCACACCGATAGATGCGGATCTCCTACGGAAGCATAGAGAAGCTGCTGGGCATGCCAAGCAGCTGATAATGGACAGTATCAAGGACCATATTGTACCACACAGAGCTGAGAAGAAGACAACTAATGAGATGTGGAAGGCCTTGACTTCCCTATATGAGGAAAAATCAGTCCAAAGAAAGATGCTGTTGGAGGCCCAAATGTCGTCATTCATGATGACCAAGGGAGAAGACATCGAGCATTTCCTCTTCAGATTGCAGTCAATCAGGGATCAGCTGACTGCAACGGGTGCATTCGTAGATGATGCAGTGATAGTCAGGACTGCCCTCAATGCAGTCACGGATGAGTGGAAAACCTTTGTCCAAAGTATATTGGGCAGAGCGAACTTCCCAGATTGGGACAGCTTGTGGTCGATCCTGCGGCAAGAAGAACTATGAAGGTTCACCAAGAAGCAGCACAACCCTGCGTTGAAGAAAGCAAAGAAGGAAGAGGAGGAAGATGCAACCTTGGCATCGAAGAAGCAGCTGAAGAAGAAGAAGGATCTTTCTAAGATCAAGTACTTCCAGTGTGGCGAAATGGGACATTTTTCCAGCCATTGTCCAGAAAAGAAGAAGGACAAGGAAGCATCTTCTTCCAAAGCAGTGGTGGCAGATGATGGGTCCGGAGATGATGTAACCATGAGTGCTCATGAACCACGGAGGTGGGGTGACATGGACATGTAGAGGAGCTACATGGAAGTAAGGCGAGATCCTTGAGCAGCTCATCTCTTGGATCACAAGCGAGCTAAGGCAGCCTTAAGACAGTAGCGGGACAAGTGGAGCAGTGGGTGCATAGATCACACATGAGGCATAAGCAGAGGCAGATCTAGACGCTGGGAGGAGCAGCGCAGAGCATAGCAGCAGCAACGTAGAAGCAGTAGCAACACAGAGGCTGATGTGACATCAGCAACGCAGTGCAGTACTGCTTACACAGTGCAGAGCTGCAGCAACGCAGAGAGCTTCAGAGGGACATCACAGTGCAGTAGCAACGTGATAGATTTCAACACAAGGAGCTGATGTGACTTCAGTAGTGCAAAGGGAGTCTGATTACGCAGGAAGAGCTGTAGTTGTGCATTGTTCTTTAGATGCCAGCACAGATCTGTAGCCTATGGAGCTCCAGTGATGAGGATGCAGCCCAGTTGAGTTGTTTGTCAAAGATTGGGCAGGAGATTCAGTTGTTACTCTTAACAACTGAAGTTGCAGTGCAGGAGATCAGCAGTGACAGTGCTATGAGCAGCACAAATGTAACATATTGAGAGGGAGTTGCAGTACAGTAGTTGTAGTGGCAGTGGCAGAGTCATGGGCAGCAGTACAAAATGGCAGTAGTAGTGTAGATTTGAGTGGCAGGAGGCCAAGCTTCAGCAGCACATAATTAGTGCCCAAAATCATGTAATGCTTAAGTGTGATGTATTGCTAGAGCACACCCTTGATGCTAAGAGGGAGTGTTGAGATTTTGTGTATTTGGGGTAGCATTAGTTGTGCTCTAAGTCACAAATTTTGAGGAAGGACTAGAGTTCACCTAATCTACAAGACCCAGAAATGGATTTGGGAAATTTCATCTGGTTTAGGAGATATTAAATTAATTAATTATTTTAATGTATTTCCTAAGTTAAAACTTAGGAAAATAAAATAATGAAAGTGAATTTAATTAAACATGTGATGAAATTGTCTTAAGTCACACGGATCAAGCTTTCTTTTAATCTTAGCCATTGATTAAAGATTTAATCTTGGCCGTTGATATGTCAACGAGAAAACTATAGAGGAAAGGCTTGGGGTCATTTTTAAGACACACAGAGGCAGAGCACTGAAGCTAAGCTGAGATTCTAGGTTGGGGTTGCTAAGAATTCTCAGAAGTGTTTTAGTTGTAGAGAGAGGAATTTAGACCAAGGGGATGATCTGATCCCGGGGTCTAGAATACACAAGAAGCAGATAAGAGATCAGCAAGGACAACGCAGAGAAAGGCAGCAACGGCAGCAACAGATGGAAGCAGCAGCAACAGACGACAGTAGCAGCAGCAATGTCTTTTAGGGGCAGCGCTGGGGTTTCTAGGCCTAGATTTGGCTGAGTTCTGTAAATCTCGTTTGAGGGTGTGGATCAGTCAGTATTGTTGGTCTTAGACTAGCCAGGTGCTGCAGATCTAGAGTTTCCTTTGTAGGGTTTTCCAGATCTGGAATCCAGAGTTGTGTATTCAGAAATATTCTTAATAATAGAGCCCTCCAGCAGCCACAGACCGTTTTTCCCACATTGGGTTTTTCCGGGGACAGTTTGTCCAGAAATAACTGTCACTTTGTCTGTGTGTGCATGTGCTTATTCTAGATCTGAATTGGTAGAGATCTGTTATGTGTTTTTCTTTGATGTTAACTTGAATTTATTCAGTTGATGACTTGTATAAGTAGGAGAAGCTTAACTGGGTTAACATAAATAATTTATGCATAAGAATTAAGATTCAGATATTTCTATAGCTATGCCACATCACTTGTGGTATAGCGTGGCGTCACAGTGCCATAGCGCCATCGCACTACACCTATAGGAATTTCCTGATCCAAAACTTCCATGGCGTGACATAGATATTTACATTAGTCACCGAGGAAATTCCTCGTTTAGCGCCCTTCGTCTACTGCGACTTCTATCAACATCATGCCCCACTATGAGAGACATTGCAGAACATTGTCGGGGAAATGAGCTCCACGGTGATGTGGCTCCTAGCCATGTCAACTCCATGACAATACCACATGGCTACCCAAAGTCATGTGGCACCAAAAAATGTAATATCCCAAATGGGGAATAGACAGTAATATAAAGCAACATAAACAAAAACTACAACAAATAGAAGCATACAATGAAAACACTGCAAATAAACCAGAACTGCTGAGCCATTTTATTATATTTTTGAAATGAGGGACAAGTACAAGAAGTGCTCAGAATGATAGCACCTTGGCTTGCTCTAGGCAAGCTGAAACGATCTCTCTCTCCTTACTCAGAACGTCTGCTCCAAATCTCCTCTACGTGGCTCCTCCTCTACGCTGTCCTATTGGATATGCTGTTGCTCGCTGGAAAGGGACTGCGAGATAGGGTTGTTTTGCTGCTCAGAAAAATCTGAAACTCAGACATCGAACTCTCCTCCAAAAACCCAAAATAACCTGCGACAGGATTTCGGAAAGGCTGACCCCGGAAAATCACCCCCTTGGGTTGACTACGCAATTTTGCTGGGTATGTTGGCCTCTGAGATGAAATGCTGGAAAGAAAGGCCTTCAAATACCCAAGGAACTCAGCTACGGAAGGGCTAATCCCCTCACAAGCCTCTGGACTGAAATCTCACAAGGTTCCTCCTCTCCCGGAGCTGCTCTCCTCCTTGACTGCGTAATCCTCTGAGTGACTGCGCTGCTGTGGAGATGACTGTGTAATCCTGGTGGCTAGCTCAATGATGATGCTCTCAAAAACTAAAGGTAGGGCTCCTCTCCTGAGCGGGCACTTGAAGTCCCCTGAGGCCGAGGTTGGGATCTCTACTCGGAGACACCCATGTGCTAAACAACATTGCAGACTCAGCTAAACAGCTTAAGTGTGCTCTAGTCTTGATAGATAGGAAATCTGAAGATGTATGAATGAATGAGAATGGCTACCTTCATCCCCTTTTTATGCTAATGAGCCTCCAACGTTCCCTTGGGCCCACTAGTGTTGCGCTGTCCCTCTGCTACGTTGTCCCCACGCTGCTCTATGCTGCCTGACCCCATGCTACTACTGCGCTACTTGACCCCACACTGCTTGTCCCCACGCTGCCTCTGCGTTGTCCCAGCTACCACCTCTCCTGCGCTGTCACTTGGCCTCATGGACCCCGCCTTTCCTTTTAATTATTCTGCCTAAGTGACTTTAGGAAAGTGTTTTTATTAAAATGTTGAGTTATGGGTCCCTTCACCCCTTTATTTACTGTTGAACTTTAGAAAGGAAAAATTTAACAAAAATGAATATTCCAATTAGCTGTTTGCTAATTGGGAATATTACAGTCCTCCCCGACAAAATGTTGCTTTTCCTCAAACAATTGCAAAGATGGATGTTGCAGGATATTTTCCCTCTCCCAAGTGGCATCCTCATCTGGAAGGTTCCTCCCCCTGATTAGATATTCCTTGACTGTCCTACTCCTCAACTGTCTCTCCCGAGTGTCTAGAATGGCCTCTGGTTGCAGCACCAAATGCCCCTCATCACCTGTAGGTGGGAGCTCCATAGTTGCGGTCACCTGCTGCCCAAGAGCTTTATTCAAGCATGAGACATGGAAAATGTTATGGATCCGGTTCTTGGTTGGCAGCTCTAGCTCATACGCTACCTTCCCAACTTGTCTAATCACCCTGTATGGTCCATAGAAGCAGGGTTTGAGCTTCTCTGCTCCTTTCTGCTTCAGCGTGGACTGTTTGTATGGCTGAAGACGAAGGTAAACTAGATCATCTACCTCAAACTGTCTCTCTACGCGGCCTCTATCTGCATATAATTTTTGTTGGTTCTGTGTTGTGGCTAGGTTATCCTTGAGAGCTCGAAGTATGTATTGGCTCTCTTGGATCCAATCTTTGGCCCTTGGGTCCTTGCTAGCTCCAAACATGACATCAACAAAAGTTAGAACATTATATCCATACAAAGCATAAAATGGAGGCATACCAATCGACATATGGAATTTCGTGTTGTAGTAGTACTCTCCTAGGTGAAGCCAACGCAGCCAAGCCTTCTGCTGCCCCGTGACATAGTTTCTCAAGTAGCCCTCCAGCCACTCGTTCACTGTCTCTGTCTGCCCATCCGTCTGTGGATGATAACTGGTATTGGGTGTCAACTCTGTACCCACCAAACAGAATAACTCCTGCTAAAAGCCGCCCATGAAACGACTGCCCTGATCATTGACTGTGGTCTTCGGAAGACCATGGAGCCTGAAAATGTCCCGGAAGAACAAATTGGCTACCTGTGAAGTAGTATATCATGCGGAGATGGAAAAATAGTGTGCATACTTTGTCAGTCAATCAACAACGACAAAGATGCAATCCTTGCCCTGCACCATTGGAAACTCTGTAATAAAATCCATGGAGATGCTTTCCCATTTCCCCTCCGTAATGGGAAGCGGTTGTAGCAAACCTGCAGGGTGACTCAGCTCCCCTTTGTTCCTGTGACAAACTTCGCACTCCCTGACATGTCAGATTACGCCCTCCTTGGGGGCCCCTCCATGAGAACCTCTCCCTGATGGCCCTGTAAGTTTTGGTGAACCCCTAATGGCCTGAAAGTGGTGAGTCGTGGGCTACACCCAAGATCTTCTCCCTGAGCTAGGAGCTACTTGTCAGGAAAATCCTATCCCGGTAATAGATGACCTCATCCATCACCCGATCCCTGTCATCTGTCACCTGCCCATCCAACACCTCACAGGCAAAACAATCCTTGGAATACTCCACCAATAGCTGAGCCCTCCAGTCTGCCTCAATGCTCATTAAGAAAAGCGTTGTTGGCCTCTGTTGCAAGGCATCTTCCACCACGTTGTTCTTCGCTTTGACATACTCGATGTCAAAATCATAGGCCTGGATTTTGCTAACCCATTTTTTTTGTCTCTCCAACCTCCAAGGTCTCATTACGGAAATGGGGTTATAAAATTTGCTCTCACCCAAAGTGTGTGGAACTCACTTTGGATAACACCATTGCATCCAACTCATCAAGATATTTCTAGTGATATAATTTTTATCTCAATCCGACCTCTAGATTGAGAGACATGCCACTTCAAAGTCTAACCAATCAGGCAGTGCCACATGGCACTCGTGTGGCCAATGGTTAAGCTTGAACACCTTGCACAACCAGTTTGGATAGATCAACGACCTATATTAATTGTGCCCCCATTCCTTCTAGTTACCAAAGGGGTGGGGGTCCACAATTTGTTGCTTCTATGACTAAACCCCTCGCGATTGCTCCCTACCCTATTTTCTCCACGTGGCCACCTCTTTACATCTGTGACCTATATTAATAGGGGGTCCCCCCTACCTTCTCGGAAAATAACGGGGTGGGGGGGTGTTTTGCTATTTTTCATTTATGCACCTGTGGTCCCCACCACACTGATGTACATATCATACGTGGCTATTGTTGAGATTTTGTGTATTTGGGGTAACATCAGTTGTGCTCTAAGTCTCAAATTTTGAGGAAGGACTAGAGTTCACCTGATCTACAAGACCCAGAAATGGACTTGGGAAATTTCATCTGGTTTAGGAGATATTAAATTAATTAATTATTTTAATGTATTTCCTAAGTTAAAACTTAGTAAAATAAAATAATTGAAGTGAATTTAATTAAGCATGTGATGAAATTGTCTTAAGTCACACGGATCAAGCTTTCTTTTAATTTTATCCATTGATTAAAGATTTAATCTTGATCGTTGATTTGTCAACGAGAAAAGTATAAAGGAAAGGCTTGGGGTCATTTTTAAGACACACAGAGGCAGAGCACTGAAGCTAAGATGAGATTCTAGGGCGGGGTTGCTAAGAATTCTCAGAAGTGTTTCAGTTGCAGAGAGGGGAATTTAGACCAAGGGGATGATCTGATCCCAGGGTCTAGAATACACAAGAAGCAGAGAAGAGATCAGCAAGGACAGCGCAGAGAACGGCAATAGCAGATGGCAGCGACAGACGGCAACACTAGCAGCAACAGAGAACAGTAGCAGCAGCAGCAGCAAACGACAGCAACAGTGTCTTTCAGGGGCAGTGCTGGGGTTTCTAGGCCTAGATCTGGCTGAGTTCTGTAATTCCCGTTTGAGGGTGTGGATCAGTCAGTATTGTTTGTGTTAGATCAGCCAGGTGCTGCAGATCTAGAGTTTTCTCTGTAGGGTTTTCCAGATTTGGAACCCAGAGTTGTGTATTCAGAAATATTTTTAATAATAGAGCCCTCCAGCAGCCAGAGACCGGTTTTCCCACATTGGGTTTTTCCAGGGACAGTTTGTCCAGAAATAACTGTGTCACTTTGTCTATATGTGCATGTGCTTATTCTAGATCTGAATTGGTAGAGATTTGTTATGTGTTTTGCTTTGATGTTAACTTGAATTTATTCAGTTGATTTGTTATGTGTTTTCCCACATTGGGTTTTTCCAGGGACAGTTTGTCCAGAAATAACTGTGTCACTTTGTCTATATGTGCATGTGCTTATTCTAGATATGAATTGTTAGAGATTTGTTATGTGTTTTGCTTTGATGTTAACTTGAATTTATTCAGTTGATAACTTGTATAAGTAGGAGAAGCTTAACCGGGTTAACAGAAATAATTTCTGCATAAGAATTAAGATTCAGAAATTTCTACATGGTATCAGAGCAATTGCAGATCTAGAAGGGTCACCAACTGAAGAATCTAAAGGATCTAGCTGCAGAAAGCAGATGGAAAGGCAGCAAAAAAGCAGATCTGAAGGGACAACGCACTTTTCAGGAGCAGACTCACACAGAGGGAAGGGTGACGCTGTGTCCTAGCAAGCCCACACAATTACTGCGCAGAGGCAGCTCAGAAACAACGCTGGTTGGGTCTGAAGCCAGCCAGTGTGATTTAGATCTGAATCTGTCAAATCCAGAAAAGTCTACAGAAAAGTTGCAGAAAATTCAGAAGAGCTGGTGGGGTTAAATTTCTGAAGTTTTCAGATTTTTAGCCTTAGCACAAGTGACAAAGGTTGGGAAACGATCAACTTTTTAGAGAGTTTCTTGCTAGAGGAAACTTGTAGTTTGGTCAGAGGATCAAAGAAGAAGCTGAATTATAGTTTATTTAGTAGATTTCCAAGGAGGGAAATCAAGTGTCAGAGGGAGGAGAGGGTTCCCAGTTTGAAAAGGACCCTAGATCCAAGATCTCTAGCATAGAGAAGAGGAGATTTGACACATTCTGAGTAGATGGCTCCTCATGGACTGTGTGATTAGGATAGGCTAGAGGGCCTCTCAAACTTTTCGGTGTGTAAAGCTAGGATCCTGATTGTCCTTGAGGCATATGGTCTAAGAGACCATGCAGAGCAGATCCTGGCCACATCGACAGATGTGGATCTCCTACGGAAGCATAGAGAAGCTGCTGGGCATGCCAAGCGGCTGATAATGGACAGTATCAAGGACCATATTGTACCACACATAGCTGCGAAGAAGACAGCTAACGAGATGTGGAAGGCCTTGACTTCCCTATATGAGGGAAAATTAGTCCAAAGAAAGATGCTGTAGGAGGCCCAAATGAGGTCATTCATGATGACCAAGGGAGAAGACATCGAGCATTTCCTCTTCAGATTGCAGTCAATCAGGGATCAGCTGACTGCAACGGGTGCAACCATAGATGATGTAGTGATAGTCAGGACTGCCCTCAATGTAGTCACGGATGAGTGGGAAACCTTTGTCCAAAGTATCTTGGGCAGAGTAGACCTCCCAGATTGGGACAGCTTGTGGTCGATCCTCCGGCAAGAAAAACTACGAAGGTTCACCAAGAAGCAGCACAGCCCTGCGTTGAACAAAGTAAAGAAGGAAGAGGAGGAAGATGCAACCTTGGCATCGAAGAAGCAGTCAAAGAAGAAGGATCTTTCTAAGATCAAGTGCTTCCAGTGTGGCGAAATGGGACATTTTGCCATCCATTGTCCAAAAAAGAAGAAGGACAAGGAAGCATCTTCTTCCAAAGCAGCGGTGGCAGATGATGGGTCCGGAGATGATGTAGCCATGAGTGCTCATGAACCACGGAGGTGGGGTGACATGGACATGTAGAGGAGCGACATGGAAGTAAGGCGAGATCCTTGAGCAGCTCATCTCTTGGATCACAAGCGAGCTACGACAGCCTTAAGACAGTAGCGGGACAAGTGGAGCAGTGGGTGCATAGATCACAGATGAGGCATAAGTAGAGGCAGATCTGGAGGCTGGGAGGAGCAACGCAGAGCATAGTAGCAGCAATGTAGAAGCAATAGCAGCGCTGAGGCTGATGTGACTTCAGCAGCGCAGTGCAGTACTACTTACGCAGTGCAGAGCTGCAGCAACGCAGAGAGCTTCAGAGGGACAGCACAGTGCAATAGCAGCGTGATAGATTTCAGCACAAGGAGCTGATGTGACTTCAGTAGTGCAGAGGGAGTCTGATTACGCAGGCATAGCTGTAGCTTTGCATCGTTCTTTAGATGCCAGCATAGATTTGTAGCTTATGGAGCTTCAGTGATGAGGATGCAGCCCATTTGAGTTGTTTGTCAAAGATTTGGCAGGAGATTCAGTTGTTACTCTCAACAACTGAAGTTGCAGTGCAGGAGATTAGCAGTGACAGTGCTATGAGCAGCATAGATGCAGCATATTGAGAGGGAGTTGCAGTACAGTAGTTGCAGTGGTAGTGGCAGAGTCATGGGCAACAGTACAGAATGGTAGCAGTAGTGCAGAGTTTAGTGGCAGGAGGCCAAGCTTCAGCAACACAGAACTAGTGCCCAAAATCATGTAATGCTTAAGTGTGATGTATTGCTAGAGCACACCCTTGATGCTAAGAGGGAGTGTTGAGATTTTGTGTATTTGGGGTAGCATCAGTTGTGCTCTAAGTCCCAAATTTTGAGGAAGGACTAGAGTTCACCTGATCTACAAGACCCATAAATGGATTTGGGAAATTTCATTTGGTTTAGGAGATATTAAATTAATTAATTATTTTAATATATTTCCTAAGTTAAAACTTAGGAAAATAAAATAATGAAAATGAATTTAATTAAACATGTGATGAAATTGTCTTAAGTCACATGGATCAAGCTTTCTTTTAATTTTAGCCATTGATTAAAGATTTAATCTTCGCCGTTGATTTGTCAACGAGAAAAGTATAAGGCAAAGGCTTGGGGCCATTTGTAAGACACACTGAGGGAGAGCACTAAAGCTAAGTTGAGATTTTAGGGCGGGGTTGCTAAGAATTCTCAGAAGTGTTTCAGTTGCAGAGAGGGGAATTTAGACCAAGGGGATGATCTGATCCCGGGGTCTAGAATACACAAGAAGCAGAGAAGAGATTAGCAAGAACAGCACAAACAAAGGCAGCAACGGCAGCAACAGACGACAGCAGCAGACGACAACAACAGCAGCAACAGCAGTAGACGGCAGCAGCAGCAGTGTCTTTCAGGGGTAGCGCTGGGGCTTCTAGGCCTAGATCTGGCTGAGTTCTGTAAATCCCGTTTGAGGGTGTGGATCAGTCAGTATTGTTGGTCTTAGATCAGCCAGGTGCTGCATATCTAGAGTTTTTTCTGTAGGGTTTTCCAGATTTGAAACCTAGAGTTGTGTATTCAGAAATATTCTTAATAATAGAGCCCTCCAGCAGCCAGAGGCCGATTTTCCCACATTGGGTTTTTCCGGCGACAGTTTGTCGAGAAATAACTGTGTCATTTTGTCTATGTGTGCATGTTCTTATTCTAGATCTAAATTGGTAGAGATCTGTTATGTGTTTTGCTTTGATGTTAACTTGAATTTATTCAGTTGATAACTTGTATAAGTAGGAGAAGCTTAACCGGGTTAACAGAAATAATTTCTGCATAAGAATTAAAATTCAAAAATTTCTACATGGTATTAGAGCAATTGCAGTTCTAGAAGGGTCACCAGCTGAAGAATTTGAAGGATCTAGCTGCAGAAAGCAGCTGGAAAGGCAACAGAAAAGCAGATCTGAAGGGACAGCGCAGTTTTCAGGAGCAGACTCACACAGAGGGAAGGGTGACGCTGTCCAGCGCTGTGTCCTAGCAAGTCCACGCAATTACTGCGCAGAGGCAGCTCATAAACAACGCTGGTTGGATCTGAAGCCGGCCAGTGTGATTCAGATCTGAATTTGTCAGATCCAGAAAAGTCTGCAGAAAATTTGCAGAAAATTCAGAAGAGCTGGTGGAGTTAAATTTCTGAAGTTTTCAAATTTTTAGCCTTAGCACAAGTGACAAAGGTTGGGAAGAGATCAGCTTCTCAGAGAGTTTCTTGCCAGAGGAAACTTGTAGTTTGGTCAAAGGATCAAAGAAGAAGCTGAATCATAGTTGATTTGGTAGATTTCCAAGGAGGGAAATCAAGTGTCATAGGGAGGAGAGGGTTCCCAGTTTGAAAAGGACCCTAGATCCAAGATCTCTAGCATAGAGAAGAGGAGATTTGACACATTTTGAGTAGATGGCTCCTCATGGACTGTGTTATTAGGATAGGCTAGAGGGCCTCTCAAACTTTTCTGTCTGTAAAGCTAGGATCCTGATTGTCCTTGAGGCATATGGTCTAAGAGACCATGCAGAGCAGATCCTGGCCACATCGACAGATGTGGATCTCCTACGGAAGCATAGAGAAGCTGCTGGGCATGCCAAGCGACTGATAATGGACAGTATCAAGGACCATATTGTACCACACATAGCTGCGAAGAAGACAGCTAATTAGATGTGGAAGGCCTTGACTTCCCTATATGAGGGAAAATTAGTCCAAAGAAAGATGCTGTTGGAGGCCCAAATGAGGTCATTCATGATGACCAAGGGAGAAGACATCGAGCATTTCCTCTTCAGAATGCAGTCAATCAGGGATCAGCTGACTGCAATGGGTGCAACCATAGATGATGTAGTGATAGTCAGGACTGCCCTCAATGTAGTCACGGATGAGTGGGAAACCTTTGTCCAAAGTATCTTGGGCAGAGCAGACCTCCCAGATTGGGACAGCTTGTGGTCGATCCTATGGCAAGAAGAACTACGAAGGTTCACCAAGAAGCAGCACAGCCCTGCGTTGAACAAAGTAAAGAAGCAAGAGGAGGAAGATGCAACCTTGGCATCGAAGAAGCAGTCGAAGAAGAAGAAGGATCTTTCTAAGATCAAGTGCTTCCAGTGTGGCGAAATGGGACATTTTTCCAGCCATTGTCCAGAAAAGAAGAAGGACAAGGAAGCATCTTCTTCCAAAGCAGTAGTGGCAGATGATGGGTCCGAAGATGATGTAGCCATGAGTGCTCATGAACCATGGAGGTGGGGTGACATGGACATGTAGAGGAGCTACATGGAAGTAAGGCGAGATCCTTGAACAGCTCATCTCTTGGTTCACAAGCGAGCTACGGCAGCCTTAAGACAATAGCGGGACAAGTGGAGCAGTGGGTGCATAGATCACAGATGAGGCATAAGTAGAGGCAGATCTGGAGGCTGGGAGGAGCAGCGCAGAGCATAGCAGCAGCAGCGTAGAAGCAGTAGCAGCGTAGAGGCTGATGTGACTTAAGCAGCACAGTGCAATACTGCTTACGCAGTGCAGAGCTGCAGCAATGTAGAGAGCTTCAGAGGGACAGCACAGTGAAATAGCAGCGTGATAGATTTCAGCACAAGGAGCTGATGTGACTTCAGTAGTGTAGAGGGAGTCTGATTACGCATGCAAAGATGTAGCTGTGCATCCTTCTTTAGATGCCAGCACAGATCTGTAGCCTATGGAGCTTCAATGATGAGGATGCAACCCATTTGAGTTGTTTGTCAAAGATTTGGCAGGAGATTCAGTTGTTACTCTCAACAACTGAAGTTGCAGTGCAACTGATCAGCAGTGACAGTGCTATGAGCAGCATAGATGCAACATATTGAGAGGGAGCTGCAGTACAATAGTTGCAGTGGCAGTGGCAGAGTCATGGGCAGTAGACCGGTTTTCCCACAATGGGTTTTTCCGGGGACAGTTTGTCAAGAAATAATTGTGTCACTTTGTCTATGTGTGCATGTGCTTATTCTAGATCTGAATTGATAGAGATCTGTTATGTGTTTTGCTTTGATGTTAACTTGAATTTATTCAGTTGATAACTTGTATAAGTAGGAGAAGCTTAACCAAGTTAACATAAATCATTTCTGCATAAGAATTAAGATTCAAAAATTTCTACACGAAGTTCAAGGAAGAGAAAGAAAAACCAAGCGAAGGAGAAGGAAGAATTTGTAAAGCAAAAGGAAGTTGAATTTTCTCTCTCTACTCTCACATGTGCGAAACTCTGAAGTTGTTGGGGAGGCCGAAATTTTGGATCTGTAGTAGGGCTGAAATTATGATTGTTGGGGGCCGAAATTCTGGTTTGTTGCTAGGATGTAGCTGTTAGACAAGAAGAGACTACTGAAGTTCATTGAATCATATTGGAAGGATGACTTGGTGGAGGAGAAAGGTCTTTTGGTCAAGTCTAAGGTCTTGGTCTATGTCAATTTGATTAGTGGAAGAGTTTGACTGGGTTTTCCCCTATAGAGAGGTTTTAGCCCTGGTTGAGTGTCTAGATCTAGTGTCGTTGATCTTCATGTTTTGTTTGATAATTTCTTGATGAAACAAAGAAAAAAGAAGAACATAAAGAGAAGATAATAAGACTATAAGAATATCACAAGTAATTATCAATATAAGAGAACCTTTTTGCCTTTCTGATTTTCTAACATGAGAGACACACTTGAGCAATTCGACTTACCCAATTGTTGAGATAACAAGGGCATAGTTGAAGCAGAGAGAGACACCGACAACAAGGGTTTCAACAAAGATTTGGGAGAAGAATTCCGGATGAGATTTCCACAGTGATTTCCAGTTTCTAGAGGCAGGAAGGAGGTCAATTTTATTTGCAGAAGAGGAGGTTGATTCAGCTAGTCTGAGTAGCCAGTTATCTAGATTGAGTTGCAGAGGAGAGCTCGATTCAGTGTGCCACTGCCAAATCTATCACTCAGAGGTAGAGAGAGTGGGTTTGGCTAAGTGTTGGAGGCAATTTTACTTACAAGGACATTTTCCTGGAGGCTGTGTGAATTTTCTAGAGCAGGTAGTGCACATTTCTGGGCAGTAGTGCGAGTGTCAGGAGGAGGTGCAAGTTTGTTGGAGGAGGTCGATTTGATTTGCAAAGGAGATTGTGTCTCCAAATTATTTTTGCCAATGGAGATTATTATTTGCCAGAGCTTTACCATTATTTGGCAAGCAAATTGATGTACTCTTAAATTGCTGAAGAATAATAATATAAACCCTCATCTGTTGCACTAGTTTTCCCCACATTGGGGTTTTTCCAGGGACTATTGTCCAAAAATCTTGGTGTCCAAATTTTGTGTGTGTGTATTATTTTCTCAGTTCCTGAATTGAAATTTGTGAAGATTGCAGTAGTGAATTAATCATCATTTACAGAATTAAAATTCTGAAGACAAATAATCTCCAGTAGATAGAAGATTAAATTCCAGTTATTGCAATTGTGGAAATTTCACATGGTATAAGATTTGATCTAGGGGCAAAGGGTTTGCAGTGGTAAATCAGTGCAGGGCACAAGAAGAGAAGCACACAGGGGTTTTTCATCCAGATCGATTTCTTTAGTTTGATTTCTCCAAATTATTTGAGTTCGCAGATTTTCCAGAGATGGTCGCAATAGTATTGAGAGAATAGAACAAGTTGGATGGAGCCTCAAACTTTGGAGTCTGGAAGTCCGGGATGTTGTTCTTATTGGATGAGTACGGCTTGAAGGAGTTTGCTACAACAGTTATTGTTATACCAACAGATCTCCTCTTGTTACATGACTATAGGAGGGACAATGCCAAATCAAAGAGGATGATTCTTGATGGAGTCAGGGATCGCATCGTTCCACATATCGTAGAGAAGAATATAAGAAAGGAAATGTGGGATGCCATCGTCAATATGTTCTATGACCCTTCAGAAAACAGAAAAATGATCCTCAAGGGAAGGTTGAGAACCATCAAAATGCATAAGGGTGAGGATGTAACTTCCTACCTAAACAAAATTTAGTTTGTCAGAGATGAACTAGCTATAGTTGGAGAGAAGCCGACTGATGACGAGTTAGTGCATATAGCACTCAATGGGTTTACTAAGGAATGGCATATGTTTGTCCAAGTAATTTATCGTTGAGACAAGCTTCTAGATTGGGATCGCCTATGGATTAATTTCACTCGGGAGGAGCTGAGGCTCAACTTAGTCAATGGCAACAACAACAGTGGAAAGGCATCGAAGGTGAAGGAGCAAGAGAATGTCGCTCTAGCAGGAAAAGGTAAAGTAAAGAAGGGTCACAGTAAGGGACAAGGCTCAAAAGGAGAGAAGAAGAAGAAGGAGCTGTCTAAGGTCAAATGTTTTGGTTGCAGTCAACATGGTCACTATGCCAGCCAATGTCTGAAATGGAAGAAGGATAAGAAGGGGAAGCATATTGCAACTTCAATGGACATTTAGGATTTGTCTTCCAGGCTGGAAGATGAATTCACTCTCATAGTGTGCCTATCTAGCTCCACATCCACAGGTGTCTGATACATAGACAATGGAGCATCAACACACATGACAGTGGTTAGAAACTACTTCTTTAGTTACAGGGAGGAGGAGATGCACTGTAGCAACAAAACTTGAAGGTTTGTAGGCTTAATAGCAAAAATACGCAAGAGGTATTTAAATAATAATATTTTATTAAAAATGTATATGATAAGATGATTGAAAGTTACAATGAGGCCCTGCTTATATACCTATGCAGGTGGCCTTTCACGAACAGGCATGTCTTTTAGACATGCCTTTTCAGTTAACTAACAACTACTTAACATAATCACTATTTGATTAGTTAGTAATTATATTTATTCTATTTTATACAAATTATATTTGTATCATGCTTACTAGGGGATTACGACTCACATGTGTGGGCATTTATTGGAATATTTTATTGGTTGAGCTAGTGGGTTGGCTTGTAACCCAGTTTACTTTGTGGTGATAGACCTATAAAAAGAGTATCACCTCTTTTCATTTGTTATCATCACATTGGTGGATTTCTGCCTCTCTAGAAGAGCTCAAATTAGCCTATTCTATTTTGTTTCTTGAGGAGAGTTAATCTTACGTTGATTTTTGCTATTGGAGACTAGTTTGTTGGAGACATCTTTTATGGTTTTACATGTAATGAAATATTGCTAGGGTTTCTAGTTGTTCCTTGTCTAAATGCAATTTTTTTTTGGAAATTCTTGGTAAATTATTGCATGTTTAATCTATTGTTCTTGCACTCCCTAGAAAACCTCCTAGTGAGCATTTTTTCTAGAAGTTTCTCTTCTCATAAAAATATATATAGGGTTAGAAAGTGAAAAGTAGGGTTTCCCCTCTTTACCCCATGCAAAAATTTGATATATCTATAGTTTAAGTTCCTAAGACTCCATCACCCAAGTAGGGAAAAGGCAGTGGGATACATTTTGATGATAAAAAATCTCGAAAAACTTTAATCTTTTCCTCCTTCGTTTCTTTTTCAGCCCTTCAACGTAAGTTGCTAGGCTAGGGCAAGGGCCGAGTTCAACTAGGGCTTGAATAAGTGCAATGTTGGAGCTAATTTGGGACCCTTTCACCTTGTTTGACCTTACCAACTCAAAATATAGCATTTTTCTTGGTGAAGATTGCCTCATTAGGGCTAAAGTCATCAATTCTAGGTTATTTAGGGCCTCGTTAAACCCTAGTTCTGCAAAAAGGCTTCAAACTAGGGCTTGTTGAAGGTTTACCACCCTATATTTTTTATCACATACCCTTACAGTAAACCTTTTTCACGGTGCTTGTATGCCTATATGCACTTTTATTGAATCATAGCTTGAAACCCTAGGCTTCAAGTACTCTCCAGGCTTATTCTAAGGTACATTGTTCCTTGACACAAAATTGTGTCCTAATCCAAGCAAGAAGTACCTTGATCAAGCCTTTATCTTACAACACCTTGAGCCTAATGATTTAGAATACCTTTTAGGTTATAATATATATTGGAAAGCCTCCCGTGTGGTGAAATTCCATTAAAGTGCAGGAGGGGGAGTGCTAAGGTGACAGTGGCAGCTACCTCATTGTTGTATCTTAGTCTAGTTCTTGTCTTGTGAGGCCACTCACAAGGCTTGCTAGAGTTTGAGGCATGAGGGACAAAGGGTGACTTCTTTGATTGGATACCACAATTTGTAGATTGGTGGGATAAGCTTATATTGGTGTATGTATTTATAAATTGTATAATTAAAACTTTAATTTAACATATTATTATTTTATGTAAGTTATTTTATTTTATTTTATTAAAACTTAAATGTAATTCGTCTATCTATCTATCTATTAATTATAGGTATCTTAATGGCACATGTTATCTATTTTTAGTTTTCTAATTTAATGGTGAATTTTATTAAATGTTTTTCTGGCTTGTTGATTTTTTTAAAATTCTGTTGTTGCCAAATTTGAACAAGAACCAGGCGACTTAGGTTGACAGTCGAAGTGTCATATGTAATAGGGAATTTTCAAGATGATTGGTAGTAGACCATGCATTATAGGAGATTCCTACTAGATATTCATTTATAAGCAGAACTGTTTTGTTTGGCATTCAATAAATGTTGAACACATTAAGTGGACTTCATATTAGTTTTAGTGTACACTTTTATAATGAGAAGTTAATAATAACAATGTACGTTGATTGCAAAATGCATACAACTTTTCATACCTGTTGTAAAGGAAGACCGTGGTCGCCAGGAAGAGCACGTACAGACATGTCAAGAGAAGAACTGACTGCCGATTCAAAGCTTAGGATTTGAGCTAACACTGGTGTTTCGTCTATTGTATCATCTTTAAATTTCACCAGTAGATTCCGACTTACTCCATAATATGATTTGATCTGCATGGTCCACCAACAGAAAATTATATATAGTACTGCTGAGAGTAGAAAAATGATGAAAATCTTAACAATCATTTTTCATTTGTTTGGGATAGAAGTGGATACTGTGCACACAATCTAAGCAGAATAAATAAAAATGATAAAACATATCAGCGAGAATTTGCCCTGTGCTAAAACAGATTAAAGCTCCACAATATAAATCATTCATTGCTCATAGAAGATATGTGATAAACACATCAACTCACTGATGTAACAGATAATCCTGATCTCCGTTGACAAGAATTTTTCTACAATGCTAAAGTGCTACAGACTGAATTAGGATGTTAAGCAACTGTATAATAATTCAATGTAAAACAGAGATATTATTAAATTTAATATACAGCCACATTACACCTTAAATCAAGTACCAAAACCTCATTAAATGAAAGCAATACTACAGCTCTATTATACATCATAAAGTTGTAATATTGATTAAGAAGGTGGATGTAGTTGTGCTTCCTCATTTATTGCATGTCATATCAGTGTTGCAAACATCCCGATTTTATCGCAAAAAAATTGTAAAATTGTGATTTTTTTGGCCTAGCTGATATTTACCAATTTTTTACCAATATTTTCTCAATTTTTATGATTTTTTGGTTTTCTGGACCTTTGCCAATTTTATCCCAGTGTGAATGTTTGCAACATTGCATCATGTTACTTACTGATATTGCAGGTTGTACAACTATTAATAATAGGCTAACCTCCTCTTAAATAGTATGCTGACTTGCAAGCATTGCAGCAGGCTGACCTTTCATTATAGCAGCCAAGCTGCATTTACTACAAGGAAAACCTCAAAAACTGTAATGTCCCTATCAATTTTGATAAGGGGAGAACTACAATTTTTGCAATTTTGGAGCCAACACATTTTTGGATACCAACTTAGGAAAAGTGGATCAAATATTAGAGTTGGTGGAATGTGGGGGCCACCCCTCATGAAATACGCACCCTTGGAGGGGAAATCGATTTTGTCTGGAGGGAGGTCGAAATATTTAGAGGAGGGACCCACAAGGAAAGGGAAGGCAGCAAATATAAATAGAGGATTGAGGGAAGCTATTGGAACCTTTTGCTAATTTGACAATTACACCATTGTTGCTCAGACCTTTTAGCTGGGTCGGAAAGTGTTGTTCAGCACCAGATATTTTCGAAGGGAAATCTCACGCTTTTCTTTGGTGGACCACGACTGCCACCCTAGAAGGCATTGCCATAGTTTCATGGAGTCTTGGGAAGCAGTTTCAGGTGGTAGGAGTTTCTCTTGCAATTAGACTGGATGCAGAAAGAGGAGCCATGCAGTCTTGTGGGAGAGTATTCCGGTGGTGAGAGCGTTGAGCCTTTGCAGGTCTGTTCCTTGACCAATTTGCAGTGGATTTTTGGTGAATTTGCAGTCATTGAGAGTGTGTCTCGCCCAGGTTAAATTTCCCTTGCAGAACCCTGTGCAGTAGTTGTCTTGGATTGCACAGTTCTTGGTGAAGATATTTGTGGGGAAGGCTTGGTTGAGGGATTTGGGGATGAATTGAGTTGGAGGTGTGAGAAGGTGGATTAGGAGAGATTTTTGAGACTTTTGGAGGGGTTGCAGAGGCCGATTTCCTGTAGGTCGTATTTTTCTGGCAATGGAGGAACCCATAGAATTTGGGGGTGATTTTGAATGTCAAAACTAGAGCAAACCTTTTTTGGGTTTTTCTGGGTTTGTGGTGGAGAGACCAAGATTAATTTGGTAGAATTTTCTGGGCATTTTTGGAGGCTCAAACAGGGGTTCCTTTCAGCCAACAGTGCAGAAATTCTAGGGTCAACGCAACACACTTTGAGGGAGTTGTTTCCTTTGCATCCGAGTAACTATTTTCTCACCAGGGATTGTCTAGCTTGCCTTGGCAATCCTAGGTGCACACATTTCATGTATTGTACTCTCTACATATAATAAAATGGTTTAATTTTGGCACAGTGCCGGTGTAAATTCTAGGTGTTTAATGGTTGTCTGAAAATTTATGTTTGCATGTGTACTTTTGCTTAATATCATTGTCAATATCCTATTATGAATATTATAGTGGTATCAAACCATGTTCATGGCCAGTGTGGGGAACAAGAGCAGGGGATGCCACCCAGATATCAAGGAGTGGTTTTCTAGAGGGGTTGTGGAAGAGGAAGAGGTAGGGGCTGAGGTAGAGAGGGAGCACCAGACCCATTTTCTGACGCAGAGGTGGAAAACATAAGAGGGCACATGGAGAACTAGGAGGACAATGAACAACCCAGACAAGGAGATCAAAATCGGGTCCTAGAGGAGTTGCTAAGGACCAACTGGCAAATGCAAAGGCAGCGTCAACTGATGATGGATATGATGCAACAGGTGATGGGCCTGGAGGTGAATGGGAGGCTAGAGGCAGAACCCCAAGGTGATGGGGGTTCCAAAGCAGGGGGAGGCAGTCATACATTCCAGCCCCCACACACCCCTCTGCATGGCCAGGTAGGTTGTCCTACAATGCCTCATTTTGTGTACGAGACAGTCGTACATTTAGTCAACTCAGTTTCATCAGGTATTGATGAGTACGAGGGACTAGACCCCAGGATCAGGAGAGTGATGTCCTTTGGGGTACATTCACCTCATGGAGAGGTGTACCACTAGGGTTGGGACTCACTATAGAGGGGGGCAGTCTAGTCAGGAGGTGCAGAAGATAGCGGGGAAGGTTACACTACCCAACTATGATGGGTCGACTAAAAGTTCAACTAGGGCATGGGTTCAAAAGTTAGACACCTACTTTCACCTGAACCCCATGCTAGAGACGGACATTATCCAGTTTGCTACACTATATCTGGAGGGAGATGCACAGGAGTGGTGGTACCACAGGCTGATTACATTAGGGCAAATTCACATAACCTCTTACACCATGTTCACCAGGAGACAGAGGTTTGAGAGCAAGGACCCTGAGCTACATTTCAGGGAGTTGGCCCACTTGAGATAGACATGCAGCATAAAGGTATATATTTTAGAGTTCTAGAGGTTGGTCGTGATGGTGTTGGATATCTCTTAGGCCCGGTTGATTATGATGTTTGTGGAGGGGCTTGTTGAGCGATTACATGGTTGGGTGAGGGCCTACAAGCCCACGTCCTTCTTGGACGCTATTTCCAAGACCCGGGATATGATTGACGCAGAACCTAAGACCAGGGCCTTAGTACCCACCAAATCCACTGCTCCATAGGGGAACTGAGACATTCGGCCACCTCAGAGGGAAAGTGGACGTAGCCATTTTGATGAGGAGACTAAGAGGGATCTCAGCAGGAGGAAGCTATGCTTCATGTGCCAAGAGCAGTGGGCACCTGGGCACAAGTGCACCAAGGGCAAGGCCCATTACATTGAGGTATACTCAAACAGTGAGCTGGATGAGAAGGTTGAGTTAGGCGCGGGTCAGGGAGATGAGGGGGCACAATCATCAGGAGGAGCACCAACACCCCCCCAAGGAAGAGGGCCATTCACTCAATCTAGGGGAGTTATCGCTTCACTTCGGGGAGTTCCAAAGTACTTGACACACAGGATCAAAGGGACTGTACAGGGGTAGTGGGTGTCAGTTCTAGTAGATAGTGGGGCCACCCAAAAATTTATTGATGCCCAGATGGTGGAGCGAAGGGGCATTCACACAAAGACATTTGAGGGGTTCTCAGTGTTGGTGTTGTTGACCATTGGAGTGGCATCTGATGATAATGAGAAGATTCCATGCTCTACGGGGAATTGTAATAAGTGATGCTAGTAATGATGAGTTTTGAGTCAATATTGAGTCTGTAACAGGCTTAGGTAGCCTGGAACCTTGTCAATAAGTGAATATTACTTTGGGAGGTTTTTTTTACTTGGTTAATTATCATCTCCCTACCAGGAGTTAATAATTAATTGAGTTTTTTCCTCCAATTTTACCCCAAAGCCGGAGTACAGCTTGATGGTGAGGCCTTGGGTGAGTCCTAGTGTCTAGAGTCAATGTATATTACCATACTAGATCACACAAAAAATTTCGTGGAATTTGGTTAGGTCTAGATAGTGATTTTTTAATTTTTTAGATTTCCCGCAAGTCGAAAATTGCAATAAAAATTGTAATTGAATTGTAATAAGTGTTGTCTAGAGAAGTTGTATGGGGTATGAGTAATCAAAATTACACCTCTCACGCTCAACTTTCTACTATGACACACTTTGAAGGGTTAAAAATGTGTTTTGAACCCTCAAAACCCACTTTTCCTAAGTTTAGTGGGAAATCTGGCAATTAATTAAGCCAAAAATTAAATAAATGGAGAAAAATAAATATCCACACATGCTAAATGAGGTGGAAATGAGGTGGAAAATTATGGAGGAGTTAAAGTGAAGTCCCAAAGTGATGTGGACTCCTAAAATCAAGGAAAATACATACTCAAATAAAATTGAATTTCCAGCATTAAATGAGAGTTGCCTACCTGAGAATTCGAATTTGTGAAGTTAGTGTATATTTGAGAGGATTTGGGAGAATATTTGGTGGATATTTTTGTGGAAAATTATCCCCACATGGGTTACCACCCATATACACTTGTCATTCCATCATAAAATTCGAATTTGGCACATAAGGGAAGAAGAAAATGATGTCCACTTGCCAAAATCCGATTTTTACACTTGGCAATGGAGCTCCACATATCAAATTCGAATTTGCCTTGAGATCTCCTCCCTCTCTTTTTTGTAATATTCCAAATTAGCATTGCTAATTGGAATATTTCATTTTTGTTTAATTTTGCCGCTTTAGCTAAAAATAATAAATAAAGTGAGAAATAAGAGGGGTCATCTCACTTTATAAAATAAAGTGCTTTTCCTAGTTGATTGACGTTGTAACTTAAAGGGGGGCCTTGGGGGTCCACACGAGTATGAGGGAAGGCCTCACGCTGACCCAAGGGTAACTGCGCAGGCCAAGGAGGGTGAAGGACGCAGTCAAGGTTTTGGAGGGAGTTTAGCACTATAAAAGGAGGGGCTTCCACTTCATTTGGCATTGTTGATATGATATTGATATTGAGAGCTAGACTTCTGTCTACTTCAGCACGCCGGTTGTTTAGTCGGTCTGCAGCACTGTTTAGTGCGAACTGAGTGTCTTCGGTCGGAGATCTCACCCTTGGCTCCGGGGGACTTCGAGTGCCTGCTCGAGCAAGGTTTTTCCTTCAGTTTCAGTGGTGATTTGCAGCAGTTTTCTGGTGGACGTTTTGCAGAGGAGTTGCCCCTTTTTGTGACTGCGCAGTCTAGGAGAGAGGACGCAGTCCCAGCTAGGGAGGACGCAGTTATTGTGAGCAGGGTTGTTGTGTGGGGATTTGGCAGAGATTTCAGCGTTTTCCAGCCCTGAGGAGTTTTGCTATTTCATCTGGAGGGTTTGCAGGTGGATTCAGCCCTTTTTGCCAGCGTTTTCTTGGGCTTCTGCGCTGTCACTGGGAGAGACAGCGTTTTCTCTGGAGAGGGTTTATTTGGTGCATTTTCGGAGGTGGAGCATTTGCTTCACGATTTCTGGGTTTTGTTCGGAGGGTTGAGATCAGCTAGCCTTCCAGTTTTCAGCTCATTCCAGTGAGGGGATCAGCCCCTAGCTCCAGTGCATTGCAGCAGCAGCTTTCTACGGCAGTTTTTCCAGCCAGCTAGGACGCAGTCCCTTTGCAGCCATTTCTTATTCTGAGAGGGTCTCCACTTGCCTAGGGCAAGGATAGGTGCACTCATTCTGATTATCTTTGTACCCATATGCATGTATTCTCGGATTAATAAAATGGCTTAGTGTTCTGGCATTTCATGTGTATTTGTTCCATATTCTGGTTCCGGCATTTTGTTCTATATATCTGTTTGTTGTATTTCTGTGTATTACTGGTTATTTCCCGTTGGGGATATTACATCACACTTGGAATATGGTTCTTCATTGGGATTTGCTCCCAACTTTCTATATAATGGAGTCATGGACTCTCATATTGTATCTTGTGACTAGCTATTGTGCTTGCGAAAATGGTGCTGCCTTGTACACTTTCGGAAATATCAATAAAGACTTTGGGGTTTCATTCATGAGATGTTCCTCCTCTTGGAGTGTGATAAATTGTTGATCATTGGTATAATTCCTTTTACTCATGCTTTGATTTAATTTATTTCCATATGCTCTTGTAGATTTGTTAATGTAGAGCTATCTTACATTGACACTTGATTTAGGAGTATGCTTTAGGTATAGAATGCTCTAGTTGGTTTCAAATAAATCTGTAGAGTTTCTTATCATTGTTTATTGCTAGATCTATATGGAACTAATTCTTGATTGAAATTTTGTAGAGGGAACATCTTGTTGGGATCAAAGAATCAAGTGTCGGGAGAAGTCTTTGGAGAGACCAACCTACTCTTGATACATTCTCAAAGGAGCTCTCATTTGTTCTTTGAGCCTTCATAGTCTTATCTTACAAAGTAGTTTTGCAAGGGTTTTGGGACATATCTTGTATACAAGCCAAATACTTCTAAATTTGAATATATTTTAAAACATTATACTTCATTGCTTTCATTTGCTATCTAAGAGTTTGAAGATGACTAAGTAAAGAGGAGAGTTTACTCGAACTCTTTAGCTTAGCCCTTTGTAAATTGTTGTGCAGTATTTTGTAATTTTATCTGTCTAATATTTGATTGGTTTTGTAGCCCTCTTTTTGAACTTTTTCTTGTGACAGTTTGAGTGGACAACTACAATAAATTATTAACAAGTTGTCGCAGGACTTTTGGGTTCTGAATTTCAAATGAGGAAGACAACTCTCTCTTCTTTGGTTGTGGGCATAGAAGAGGTTTAGCTTCTCTTCTCCTATTGTAAAGTCTAAATTCTTTTGAGTTTTTAGAAATTTTCATCAAGGAAAAGTCTATGGTCTCAATTTTTATTTGTAAAGACTTTCCTTGGTTTAGAAAATGCCTCATAGTCATTTCTTTCTTGTAAAATTAATAAAATTCTTAGTTTTGGGAGCGTGGGTTTTACTCATTGGTATCCCTATCTCTCCATCTTTTTAGAGAGACTTTGTGGCTTGATCTTTAATATTTTTCACTTGCATGCACATCATTTAATTGGGGTATTAACACAATCATGCATTACACTCATCTTGAATGCACATAAAACTAATTTGCTTCAGATTTCTAGTCTTTTTACTTTCATAAGCAAGTTCAAACTTTTGCATGCATGCACTTTTAACTTGAATCTAATTTGTCATTAATTTTGTTCCAAACCACTTATGCTTCACCTTTAATTACATCTTACATGCAATAAGTATTTGGACAAATTTTATCCATAAAGTAACATTCTACTTAATGACATGCAAATACATCTTAAGTTTGAAAGTTAATTTTCATTGTTTGATTAATTTACTTACATGTCCCAAGCAATCACTAAAATTTTACCTCCAACATAAGTTGGTTGAATAGACATTTTAGGGACCCATCTACCTCTATGGACTCCTCACTGTGAGATCCAAATATTTGAGCGAGGGTGAGGTCTGAGGATTAGAGTTCAATTGTAACCTTGCTCTAGAACTAGTTAATAAAATAAACCAAGAGCATTTTTCATCACATTTAGCTTACTTGCAAGTTCTTGAATTTTTCTCTCTTGATTGTTCAGAGTCTCACATGAAATATCATTTCTCTTTTTCAAGAAGCATTTCCTTTTATGCAAGTATTGTAATATATTTTGCAACAAGTTTAGCTTAATTTTCTTGTACTTGGACATTATCTACTTTAGAAAGCTCCATTTCATGTTTAATGTTCATCATGTTCATGGATGGTTGATGAATCTCATTTCCTTTCAAGTACTCTTATTTCATGTTGTAAAGCTAAATGCATGTTGGTTTAACTTTAAGTCTTTTTATCATCTGGTTTATATTTAGATCACTAATTGTTTCCTTGTGAACAAGATAGCTTCATGTATTTTGATTCATAAATTCGTTTATCTTGAGAGCATTTATGATATCTTGTGCTAACAATCTTTTGTTTCCATTTCAGGATTACTGTGTTTTCATCTCTTTGAGCATTTTTTTTACTTTTGAGCATGTTATTTGTAAAGGCACTGTTTAAATGGTTTGTCATTATTTCAAACTTACTTATAATTGCTCATGAATCTTCAAAAGTAATCCAATTTCACTCTAATATTCTCCTAGAAACTCAAATATTTAACTTAGTTTTCCATTTAGGGACCACCCCCTGTAGCTAACCTAAGAGATAGCTTAAACTTAGAGAGTTGGGATTAGTGTGACAGCCCCTTCTCTGAGTTCCTTGCCACCAACCACACCTTGTGGGGTTAAAGGATTTTCCCGCTAACTGTAGGTAGGTGTAGGCGGCAAGCGATAACAGGCGCCAGGAGATCGAATGATGCAATGTACGAAGTATGGTCCCAGCTCGACTTTGATGATGTGGAACTACTCTGTCATTGATCATTTCTTGGTGGTTGATGTTCCAGACCAATGTTGCACGAAGCATGGACATTTTTGGAAGCGGATATGCAAAAGCGTCATTTCCCAAAAATCTAGAAAGTGAAGTGTCTCAAAAGCGTCTACTATATATATATTTGCTTTTATATTAAAAGAGACATCCAAATAACCAAATTAGTTGTATAAGATATGAAAACATGCATATTTGTATAAAAATGAAGATAGATATGGCATCCATTGTACATCAATGGTTAATTATTCGAGCGTCAACTATCTAGAATCTAGATTCTTCTCCTCTTGTCTTGACTTTGCCTCTACCTCGATTGTGTAGGGATAATAGTCAACATTGCCCAATTTTGATCAAACTACCTAATCCAAGCCTTAAAATATGGTGGAAAAAAGCTTAACATGCATGATTAATGATTTTGACTTGATTGAAAGGTAATTTTTTGCTAAGGCCATGACAAAGGAATTCAACAATTAACACCACCAACACTAGGGTACATGAGCACATAGAGGGCTCGGTGCTCTTGATTAAATGTCAATCACATACCTTCATACATGATATAATCTAATGAAAAGCCGCAATCTCATTGATCCTGAATTCCTGAAAACTGTTAAGTCTGTTGAATTTTGAATAGGATATGAAATTCTATTTTCTCCATATGAAACCCGATAAGGCTGGAACCACTCTCAAACACCCCGAGCCATTTCATGGTAATGTTAAAAATTTTAGTCAGAGGATGAAAATGAAAGATAAAGGAGAATGCCCCTTTTACTTTACGAATTTAACATTACCATGAGGGAGCATCTAGGAAGCATCTAAGGAGCATCAAGAGAGCACCTTGGGAGTGTTCAAGAAGCCCCAACCCAACTTAAGTCAAAAAAAATTAAAAAAAAAAAATTAGAACCTCGTGGAACCGCCCATCTCCCTCTGGATCCATTAGTGATCCGGGTGGATCTGTGCCTGAACCTCCATAGATCTGCAGCGGATCCTTTTTCGGATTCACAGATCGGGAATCTGGAACCGCAAATCTAGCTTGCGTTGTTCCAGATTTCCAGGAATCACCTCAAAACAACAGAACGGATCCTTTTCCGGATTCACGGATCGGGAATCTGGAACCGTAAATCGAGCTTGCGTTGTTCCAGATTTCCAAGAATCACCTCAAAATGGTAGAACTGTGGATCCGATTTCAAAGCCACGGTTCCGCCGAAGGATCGCCCAAGGATCCGTACGAGACGCGGTTCCACCCTTGGATCCTTGGGCAGGGGGGGAGGATTGTGCAACATTGTTCCAGACACCAACGTGGTGTTTGGTGTCCAGTGGTTGTACTCATTGGAGTTAACGGGCCCAAATGGGAGGCCGGTAGTGCTGAGGGGAATGTACTCCTGCCCACCCCAAACAGTCTTCGTTCATTGGATGGAGGCATATTTAAGGCACGAGGACATAGAGTGGGTAGTGGAGCGCAGGATTTCAGAGACAGGGACTCAGACACAGCGTGTGCATCCCGACATATTGGCCAAGTTAGAGAGACATCAGGGGGTTTTTGGGGAGATTCATCCAGGCAGACCTGCAGACAGAGCATTTAAGCACACTATTGAGCTGGAGGAGGGGGTGCACGCAGTTATTACTACTCCCTATAGGCACCCCAAACCCTATTGGGACGAGATTGAGAGGGCGATACATGAGTTGTTGAGATTGGGGCACATCAAGTCGACTGTGAGTCCCTTTGCTTCTTCCATGGTGGTGGTGAAGAAGAAGGACGAGACTCTCCGCTTGTGTATAGACTACAGGGCCCTCAACAAGAAGACACTAAAGAATAGATATTCCATCCTGTGCATTGATGAGCTGATGGAGGAGCTTAGAGGAGCGAAATACTTCTCTAAGATAGAGTTTCCCTCGAGGTATCACCAGATCCGAGTGAGGGAGTAGGACATTCCCAAGATTGCCTTTTGTTGTCACTGTGGACACTTTGAGTTTTTGGTGATGCCCTTCGGGCTAACTAAATGCGAGGATATTAATTTCATAGGTATATAATAGTCTTTGAAGGAATATCCTCTTTTTCTCTCAATAAGTTTGGATCCCTATGCTACCATGGAGATATAAATGCTCATAAAATACCAATGCACCAACCACATTTTAGTCCTCTATGAAACATGTGTTTTGTGGGCAGTTACGATGTTAAGTCCTTGTCTTCTTTGATGACATTCTTATCTATAGTCAGACCTGGGAGGAGCACCTCCAACACTTGGAGGAAGTAATGTGCATACTGCAGAAGCAACAATTGTATACGAAAATGTCCAAATGTGAGTTCGGACTCACTAAGATATTGTACCTTGGGCACGTGATAGGGGAGGACGGAGTGAAGGTACACCAAGAGAAAATTAGGGCCATCTTGGATTGGCCTACTCGCAAGAATGTGATTGAGCTGCAGGGATTCTTGGGCATTTGCACATACTACAAGAGATTTGTGAGGTGGTTCTCATAGCTTGCAACACCCCTCACGGATTTGACAAAGAAGGGGGCCTTTGAGTGGATGCAAGTAGCACAGGAGGCATTTGAGTGCATTAAGAAGGTAATGAGTAACTGCCCCGAGTTGGCTTTGCCAGATTTCATATGGCCATTTGTGCTATAGAGTGTGATGCCTCTGGTGAAGAGGTGGGAGCCATATTAACGCAGGGTGGTCACCCCAAAGCATTCGAGAGCAGGAAACTGCTGCCCCGTGAGAGGTTGTACTCTATTTATGACAAGGAGATGTTGAACATGATGCATGCACTGGCCAAGTTTAGGCAATATTTAGTGGGCAATCAGTTCAAGTTGGAGATTGACCACAACAGGTCTTCGGTTCTTCCTAGAGCAGCAAACATTGCAGGAGAGGCAACAGAAATGGGTGAGCAAAATCTAGGCATATGACTTTGAGATTGAGTACTTCAAGGGAAAACAGAATGTGGTAGTAGATGCACTTGCCAAGAGGCTCACGACTCTATCTTTGATGGACATCACTCAGGATTGGAAGGCTCAACTCTTGGTTGAGTATTCCATGGATATGCAGGCTTGTGAGATACTGGATGGCACTCTTGGGGATGACAGGTTCAGGGTGATGGATGACGTGATATATTACAAGGATAGGATCTACCTGGTGCCAAGGTCGCAACTCAAAGAGAAGATTATGCAAGCAACTCATGACACACCTCTAGCAGGGCACCCCAAATTCCTCAAGACGTACCGTGCCATCAGAGTGTTTTTCGTGGAGGGGTCTCGCGGGAGATGTACTAAGGCACGTGCAAGAGTGCATAGCCCGTCTGAGGAACAAGGGGGAGCTATCACACTCAACAGGGCTACTTCAGCTGCTCCCCATCCCAGAGAGGAAATGGGAGAGTGTGTCCATGGATTTCATCACAGGTCTTCCAGCTACACAAGGATGGGATTACATTTATGTTGTGGTGGATAGATTGACCAAGTTTTCTCATTTCTTTGCCATCCCTTCAAGGTCTTCAACTTCTCAGGTAGCAGAGTTGTTCTTTAGGGAGGTATTCTGACTTCATGGTCCTCCAAAGACCATAGTCAGTGATCAAGATAGCAGGTTTATGGGAGCATTTTGGCAAGAGTTGTTCAGATTAGTGGGGACAGAGCTTACACTCAGCACTAGTTATCACCCTCAAATGGATGGGTAGACCGAGATTGTGAACAAGTGGTTGGAGGGGTCCCTACGTAACTACGCGACTGGGCAGCAGAGAGTGCAGGTGAAGTGGCTTCACCTAGGAGAATTTTGCTACAACACTACCTATCATATGTCGATTGGTATGTCTCCCTTCCATGCTCTTTATGGATATGATGTACTTTCTTTCTCTGATATGATTTTTGGAGATAGCAGAGCCCCAAGGGCAAAGGATTGGGTCCAAGAGAGCCAAGAGATCCTCAAGGCTATCAAGGACAATTTGCAAATGGCACAGAACCAACTAAAAATGTATGTTGATAGGCGCAGTGTGGAGAGGCAGTTTGAAGTGGGGGACATGGTTTACTTGTGTCTCCAACCTTACTGGCAGTCATCACTGAAGCGGAAGGGGGCCAAGAAGCTCAAGCACCATTTCTATGGGCCTTACAAGCTGATCAGGAGAGTTGGGGTGGTAGCATATGAGCTGGAGATACCCCCAGGGAGTTGGGTCCACAATGTTCCGCGTTTCATGACTAAAAAAGGATTTGGGACAACAGGTTGCAACAACCACTGAACTGCCTCCTTTGGATGACGAGGGGCACTTGGTACTGACACTGGAGGCCATCTTGGAGACAAGGGATAGGAATCTAAGAAGCAGGGTCATTAGAGAGTACTTGGTCAGATGGAAGGACTTGTTGGTTGAGGATGCCACATGGGAGAGTGAGCAGATCTTGCATCACCCTACATTACAGTTGCTTGAGGGCAAGCAACAATTGGGAGAGGAGGACTGTAATGTCCCTTCTCAATATATTTTGCTAAGGGGAGAACTACAATTTCTGCAATTTTGGACGTAACACATTTTTGGATACCAACTTAGGAAAAGTGGGTCAAATTAAAATATTAGAGTTGGTGGAATGTGGGGGCCACCCCTCATGAAATACGCAGTCTTGGAGGAGAAATTGGTGATATCCCTCGAAGAATTTTTTCTCCATGATGGACCTCAACCGGTAGCCTGCAGCCCCTTGGAGCCCTCAACTAGCTCGTTACGCCATTTCTCCACCACCTGAGCCAGACATGTGGTCCCTCGCTCGTCTGTATTGATCGTATGTTTGAAGGTGGGCCTCACGAATCTAAAGGTATGTCTTGTCATTTGATAATTGAGTATTGGATTTACTTATCATAGACAGTTGTAGGCAAGGATTAATGGGAGATTTGGCAGAAAGAGTGGGTTTAGTTTGTGCTCTTGTCCCCTTCAGCGCTTTTGGATGTTACCCTTGGATCTTAGTGCTATGAGATTTCCTTTACTGACCATTTGGTTCTAGGGTGGTATTACTTGGGAAACCCCGACTTTGGGTGCGTGGCCCCACTCCTTTATCTGCATATATTACTCCCTTTCCACTCATTGTACCCCCATTCATCATTTCTCGCACTTGGGACCACATTGCCTCTCTGCGTCCACATAGGGTCAGCCTCCCTATCCCATTGCCCCCACCATGGGTCAGGCTTGGAACGATGCCCTAGAGGATGAAGCAGCTAAAAGAAAAAATTAAAAGCATAAATGGCCACATTTAACAGGAAATTATACCACAAAATGCAAAAGATGGTTGGGACAAAAATAATTAGCACATGGGCAAAAGCGAATACATGAGCTCTACCCCATACCCATGGTCATCACCCTGGTTCCATAGGCCCTAGATGAGCCTCCTTTATCATTCAGGAATCCATGATTGTCCCAACCCCTGGAAGGGCAATGAACCGCCCTACCTAAAAGGGAATAATCACTGCTATATCTTACACATCATGCTCTTGTGCTTTGAGCCCCAAGCAGTTAATTAAAGAAAATTCATAAAAGGCAAAAGACATATAAAGAAGGGTGGAAAAATCAAGGTCGAGGCACCTCATGTACCAAGATTTCTCCCCCATACACATTATATACCCAGTTGTGGCCTTCCCCTTATCTAGCTACCCTCAAGCCCCGATGTCGCAGCTCGGGATGTACCTTGGACATACTATCCCCTCTAAGGGTAGAAACCACCTAATAAGGTGTCTAGCTAACCCCCTTTGGAGCTTGGAGACATTAGCACATGCCAAAGCCCACTACGAAAGGGCATGCCATTATGAAGTGCCCACTTTGTTGTCTATGGTTTGTAAGTTTTTTACATGATTACTCTAATGACTTGTTGTACTAGAAGGCTAGGGGACGCATTGGATCTTATGCAGGATTGCAGATGGTGTCCATTTTGGTTTGGTCTCCCTATATGGGGTCCTAACCTCCCAGAGGGCTACATTGGCACATGTCGAGTGTGTGTAGAGAGCCATGCGCCTCCACAATAGTAGATAATACTCCATGGGTCCCCTTCGATGTCCAGAGATTACTAGAGATCCACCAATGGGACGAGGATGATGCACTTGGTACACTATGCCCAGCAGGCCCCACAGGAGCCCCACATAGTTGGCAGGTGTCCCAGGGTTTGTTTGATGACATGGCAGGGTTCATTCCATCATTTGAGCCCTTACAGAGGATCTGCAGGCATCTTCAACTCATATGGAGACCCATGAGGTCATTGGTGTTGAGTTTTCTTGAGTGATGGGGTAGCATCGAATGTGCTCTAGCTCCCAAAATTTGTGGAGGGACTACAGTACATGAGACCTCCAAGACCCAGAAAGGGATTTGGGAAATTTCATCCGGTTTGGGAGATAAATAATTAATTAATAATTTTAATTAAGGACCCTAAGTCTAACTAAGGAAAATTAAATTATTAAAGTTAATTAATTAAAACATGTGATGAAATTATCTTAAGTCACACAGATCAAGCTTTCTTTTAATCTTAGCCATTGATTTAAGATCTGATAATGGCCGTTGTTTTCCCGACGAGAAAAGTATAAAGGACAGGCTTGGGGTCATTTGGAGAAGACACACAGAGGAAAAGCACTGAAGCTAAGCTGGAATTCTAGGTCGTGGTTTGCTAAGAATTTCTAGAAGTGTTTCAGCTGCAGAGAGGGGAGTTTAGGCAAAAGGGATGGTCTGATGCCAGTGTCTAGAATCAGCAAGAGGCAGAGAGTAGCTTCTAGAAGCAGCAGCAACAGAGAGGGCAGCAGCTGCGCATCGCAGGGGCAACTTCAGCCATGCAGGTGCTACGCAGTCCCTTTTGGGGCAGCGCTGGTCAGCTGAGGACCCAACTGGGTTACGCAAAGACCCTTAGGGGCAGCGTAGGGTCTACGTCACCCATTCTGGGGTTACGTAGACCTCTCTAGGCAAGCGCAAAGGCACACAAAGGCTGCAGAGGCTGACGCAAGGGCTTCAGGGGTAGCGTTGGGGTTTCTAGGGCCAAGATCTGGCTAAGTCTTGTAAATCCCGTTTGAGGGTGTGGAGCAGTCAAATTTTTGGCTTCAGAACAACATGTTAGCTGCAGATCTATATTTTTCTCTACTGGGTTTACCAGTGTGGTACCCAGATTTGTTGTATTCAAAAAAATATTAATAATACAAACCCTCCAGCAGCCAGAAGACTGGTTTTCCCGCATTGGGTTTTTCCAGGGACTATAGTCCAGAAAATCTTGTGTCACTTTGTCTATGTCTACATGTACTTTTTTTGTTTTAGATCTGAATAGGTGAAAGTTTGTTATGTGTTTACTTCGATGTTAATCTGAAAGATTTCAGCATTAATAACTTGTTTAAGTAGGAAAAGTATAACCAGATCTAACAATATATTTCTGCATTAGAAACATTTAGAATTTTTCACATGGTATCAGAGCGATTGTAGATCTAGCAGCATCACCAGCAGAAGACTGAAGAATCTTGCTGCAGAAAGCAGTAGAGAGAGCAACAACAACAGCAGAAGGCCAGATCTTAAGGAATAATGCAATTTCAGAGGGAGCAGAGTCACACAGAGGCCAGGGTGACACAGTCTTACGTTGTCTCCACGCAGGTCCACGTACTTACTACGCAAAGGCAGCGCTGGGACTGTCTGCTCACGGAGAGGCCAGCTAGGGTGACGCAGATGTGAATTTGTCTGATTCAGAAGTGCCGGAAGCAGAGCTGCATAACTTCAGAAGGTGCTGGTGGGGTTAAATTTTTGAAGTTTTCAGAATTTAGCCTAAGCACTAGTGACAAAGAGCGGGAGGAGATCAACTTCTCAGAGGGTTTCTAGCCAAAGAAACTTGTAGATCGATCAGAGGATCGAAGAGAGTTGAATCGTTGATTGATTTGGCAGATTTCCCAGAGAGGAAATCAGTTGTCAAGAGGGAGCAGAGGGTACCTATTTCACCAAGGACCCTAGATCCAGATCTCTAGCGTAGAGAAGAGGAGCTCAGATAGATTTTATGAGCACATGGAACCTCACGAACTACGTGATCAGGATAGGTTGGATGGCCTGTCCAACTTTGTAGTCTGGAAGGCCAGAATCCTGGTAGTCTTGGAGGCATATCGTCTAAGAGACAATGCAGAACGAGCCCTCGCCACGTCGACCGATGCAAATCTCTTGAAGAAGCATGAGGAAGCTGCGGCACATGCCAAGCAGCTCATTATGGATGGAGTTAAGGACCATATTGTGCCACATATAGCTGAGAAGAAAACAACTAATGAGATGTGGAAGGCCTTAACAGCCCTATATGAGGGGAAGCCCATTCAGAGGAAGATATTTCTGGAGACTCAGTTGTGGTCATTCATGATGACCAAGGGGGAAGAGATGGAGCACTTTCTCTTCAGATTACAGTCGATCAAAGATCATTTGACTGCCACGGGAGCAAAGGTGGAGGATGATGTCATGTAAGGACTACACTAAATGCGGTCTAAGAAGAGTGCGAAACCTTTGTCCAAAGTGTCTTGGGAAGAACAAACCTTCCCGACTGGGAAAAATTGTGGGCAATCTTACGTCAAGAAGAACTCCGCAGAATCACCAAGACGTAGTACAGTACGGGATAGAGTAAAGTGAAGAAGGAAGATGAAGATGATGCAGCCTTGGCATCAAAGAGGTAGCAAGGGAAGAAGAAGCGTGATATTTCCAAGATCAATTGTTTCCAGTGCAGTGAACTAGGACATTTCGCTAGCAATTGTCCACAGAAGAAGAAGGACAAAGAAGCTTCTACTTCCAAGGTTGTTGTGGCAGATGATGGTTCAGAAGACGATGCAGCCATGAGCACTCATTAACCACGAAAGTGGGGCGACATGGATCTGTAGAGCAGTTACAGAATGTGGGCGGGATACTTGAGCATCTCATCTCTTGGATCACATCTGAGCTACGAGAGCCTTAAGACAGTAGCGGGACAAGTGGAGCAGTTGGTGCAGAGAACCACGGATGAAGTAGAGGTGGATCTGAAGGTTGAAGGGAGCAGCGCAGTGTAGATGCAACAACAGCGTAAGGGCTGATGTGACTTCAGCAGCGCAAAGCAGAGCTTCTTACGCAAAGCAGAGCTGCAGCAGCATGGAGGCTTCAGGAGGACATCACAGTACAACAACAGTGTGAGAGATTTCAGCACAAGGGGCTGATGTGACTTCAGCAATGCTGAGGGAGTCTACTTATGCAGTGCAGAGTTGTAGCTGTGCATCATCCTTCAGATATCAACACAGATCAGCGGTTGATGGAGATTCAGTGATGAGGATGCATCCCAACTAACTTGTCTGTCAAATATTGGGTAGGAGTTTCGGTTGTTTCTCTCAGCAATTGAAGTTACAGTGCAACAGATGGCAGCACAGTGCAACAGATTGAGAGGGAGCTGCAGTACAGATGTAGCAGTGGCGGTGGCAGCATCATGGGCAGCAACAACAAAGTGGCGAAGGGTAGCAGGTCCAGCATCAATGCAAAGACCCACACCAGAGATCAGTGCAGAGCTTCGGGGTGAAGCATAGTTTGTACTAGAGCACATTCCTCGCTAAGAGGGAGTGTTGAGTTTTCTTGAGTGATGGGGTAGCATCACATGTTCTCTAGCTCCCAAAATTTGTCGAGGGACTAGAGTACATGAGATCTCCAAGACCTAGAAAGGGATTTGGGAAATTTCATCCGGTTTGGGAGATAATTAATTAACTAATAATTTTAATTAAGGACCCTAAGTCTAACTTAGGAATTAGATTATTAAAGGTAATTAATTAAAACATGTGATGAAATTATCTTAAGTCACATGGATCAAGTTTTCTTTTAAT
Organism: Pinus albicaulis; assembly: GCA_034641835.2. Lineage (NCBI taxonomy): Eukaryota > Viridiplantae > Streptophyta > Pinopsida > Pinales > Pinaceae > Pinus > Pinus albicaulis. The sequence continues at coordinate 91,351 of JAXQQM020087730.1, read as the reverse complement.
CTTAGCCATTGATTCAAGATTTGATCATGGTCGTTGGTTTCCCAACGAGAAAAGTATGAAGGAAAGGCTTGGGGTCATTTGGAGAAGACACATGGAGGTAGAGCATTGAAGCTAAGCTGGAATTCTAGGGCGTGGTTTGCTAAAAATTTCCAGAAGTGTTTCAGCTACAAAGAGGGGAATTTAGGCAAAGGGGATGGTCTGATCCTAGTGCCTAGAATCAGCAAGAGGCAGAGAGCAGCTTCCACAGGCAGCCCAGAGAAGCAGAGGCAGCAGTAGTAGAGATGGCCTGTGTAGTACAGGGGCAGCTTCAGCTATGTAGGTACTACACAGTCCCTTCTAAGGCAGCGCTAGTCAGCCAGGGACCCAGCTGGGTTACGCAAAGAGCCTCAAGGGCAGCGAAGGGTCTGCGTCACCCATTCTGGGGTTACGCAACCCTCTCCAGGCCAGCCCAGAGGCACGCAGAGGTTGCAGAGGCTGACGCATGGGCTTCAGGGGTAGCGTTGGGGTTTCTAGGGCCAAGATCTGGCTAAGTTTTGTAAATCTCGTTTGAGGGTGTGGATCAGTCAATGTTTTGGCTTCAGAACAACAGGTTAGCTGCAGATCTATATTTCTCTATCGGGTTTACTAGTGTGGTACCCAAATTTGTTGTATTCAGAAAACTCTTAATAATAAAAACCCTCCAGCAGCCAGAAGACCGATTTTCTCGCATTGGGTTTTTCCGAGCACTATTGTCCAAAAAATCTTGTGTCACTTTGTCTATGTGTGCATGTCCTTTTTTGTTTTAGATCTGAATCAGTGAAACTCTGTTATGTGTTTACTTCGACGTTAATCTAAAATATTTCAGCATTAACAACTTGTTTAAGTAGGAGAAGTACAACCAGATCTAACAGTGGATTTTTGCATTAGTAACATTCATAAATTTTCACAATTGGGCTGCCCCCACACCCATTGGGAGCACCATAGGTCTACTACTTGGAGAACAAGGGGCCAACCCCCTTGTTCATCATATCTTGAGGAGTTTATTCATCATTATGGCACTTTTGGATATAATTAGGCCTTTGAGGGCCCCACGACATGCATATATTATTATTTGACCTCCTGAGAGGCTTACTATTCCATTTATGAGATAGTTTGGTCGGCTTGTCACCAAAAGTTAGGTTATTTGCACATTATTTTATGTTTAGGGGCTAATGTAGGCTCATTAGCTAAATCGATCTCCTAAAAGGTGTATAAATAGGAGTTAATTGGATTCATTTGTGTCATCACTTGGATTGGGATCTCTGTCTCTTAAGAGAATTTCACATGTTTTCCTTGGTGGAGATTTTTGGATGATGGAGGAATTTTGATGTATGGATTTCGGCTATTTCTATCTTGGAGCTTCTTATGTGCAAATGTGATGTTGGTTGGATATACTCTCTAACATTGTAAGTGTAAATTTGATGTTATTTTCTTGTGGTTGCATACTATTGGATTTTGCTATAATTAGGGCTAATTGTTGCATGATTGAAATGTGGAATTATGTGTCTATCTAGCTTATTATATGCATGGGCCATTGTTAGATGAATGAAATGTCCTAGAGATCATTTTATCTCGATAAGCTTGCAACATTTGTATGAATTATAAATGTTCGAAAGTCACTTTTCTTATCTTTCCTCTAACATTGGACGAAGTTAACTTTTTGGGCCTCCTTGAACAAGAAACTGAATTCTTCTTCATTATTATCCTTGACTCCATATCCCCAAGAGAATCAAGCACTACTCCCTCAGAAAAGGGTGATTATTTTCCCCTCTTTTTCACATTTTTCCCTTTTTCTCAAGTCTAGCCCCATTAGGTCACTTAGGGAATCAATTTCCCGAGAATCTAGCCATAGGAAATCTTCGATCTCCTATAGGAAACTGCACTAGTGTCCCCTCACTCTCCTCCAAATTTGGGCCAATTCCGACGGTGGAATCTCCGGATACCTCAAGCCCTAGCTCTAGGATCAAGTTTTGCCCTGTGTTTCGCAAGGCTAGCACCTGGCAGGATCAATTTGACCTTTTGAAGTAAAACTTCTTGTTTGATCCTTCCCACTCACCTTGTCCAGGATATGAACATCATTGGTTGCTGAATTCCATCCCCGAACCTTGGTTGGGTCCGCTTGGCTCAGTGTGGTTCGATTTTTTGTCAAAGACAATTCATCAAGGACTATTTGGGAATCCAAGTTCTTAAAGAAATTTAGGGATCAGGAAGCACCTCTACAAGTTATACCCTTCATCCAAACCCTTCAATCCTCACCCCCTTCCCCTAGAAGATCAAGTCCCTTGCTTAAAAGGCAAGCAAGTCTCACTCTTCATTCTATCCCAGGGAAACGGCTTCAGGGATCACTTCAGACCTATTCATTGATATATCCTTCACAAGTGGCTTCCGAAAAGTATCGGGACTCCTCCCATCGGTGAAAGTCCGTAAAGAGCAGGGAGCCTTAGTTGTGGTGATAATGGACTAAGCCTCCATTGTTCCCCTTAACCTAGCAGTTTCCCTCTTAGGAAACCCTTTAGGTCCCCTGCTGGTTTGAGTGGTAATAGTGTGGAGAGAGGTTGAAATATTTAGAAGGGGGACCCACAAGGAAAGGGAAGTCAGCGAATATAAATAGAGGATTGAAGGAAACTATTGGGACCTTTTGCTAATTTGACAATTGCACCATTGTTGCTCATACTGTTTAGCTGGGTCACAAAGTGTTGCTCAACACCAGAGATTTTCGAGGGGAAATCTCACCCCTTTCTTCGGTGGACCACGAGTGCCACCCTAGGAAGGCATTACCATAGTTTCTTGGAGTCTTGGGAAGCAATTTCAAGTGGTACGAGTTGCCCTTGCAATCAGACTAGACACAAAAGAGGAGCCATGCAGCCTTATGGGAGAGTATTCCGGTGGTGAGAGCGTTGAGCCTTTGCAGGTATGTTCCTTGACCAATTTGCAGTGGATTTCCAGTGAATTTGCAGGCATTGAGGGTGTTTTTTGCCTAGGTTGAATTTCCCTGCAGAGGCATACACAATAGTTATCCTAGCAATTCTTGGTAGAGATATTTGTGGGGAAGGCTTGGTTGAGGGATTTTGGGTTGAATTGAGCTGGAGATGTGAGAAGGTGGATTAGGGGAGATTTATTAGCCTTTTGGAGGGGTTGCAGAGCCCAATTTTCTGTATGTTGTATTTTTCTTGCAGTGAAGCAACCCATAGTGTTTGGGGGTGATTTTGGAGCTTCAGAACTAGACTAAACCCTTTCTGGGTATTTCTGGGTTTGTGGTGGAGAGCCCAAGATTAAATTGGTATAATTTTCTGGGCAATTTTGAATGCTCAAATAGGGGTTCCTTTTAGTCAGGAGTGCAAAAATTCCGAGGCCAACGCAACACACTTTGAGGGAGTTGTTTCCTTTGCATCCGAGCAACATTTTCTCGCCCGAAATTGTCTAGCTTGCCTTGGAATCCCAAGGTGCACATATTTCATGCATTGTACTCCTCTTTACATAAAATAAAATGGTTGAATTTTGGCGCAATTGCGGTGTAAATTCTGGGTGTTTAATGGTTGTCTGGGAATTTATGTTTGCATGTGTATTTTTTCTTAATATCACTGTCAATTTTCCTATTAGGAATATTACAAAAACCATGCACATAGACTAACTACTTCAGAAGATGATGGTGGCCATGTTTCCCATATTCACATTCTTGTCTTCATTATATGTGGACTTATTGTATAATGCAACACAAAATGTGCAAAATCCCATAAAAATAAAGCCCAATGAGTTATCTCAATCAGTTCAAACAGACTGTGTCAAGGTGGAGTTCTCTGTGAGGTTTCCAATTTTCGTCTTGCGGAGGTTCGAGTCTGGCTGGGTTACCAGCTACTATTGTGGTTGGTGGTTGAGCTGTCCTTCATCCAGATAATCTAGGGAAGAGGGGGGATCCCACAAGGTTTTATTTTAAAAAATTCCCCATAATAAATACTGTAATATTCCTCATAGATGCAACCAATGACCATTCTAAATACAAGAAAAGTTTTGTAATAGAGATAGCCAAGCTCTCTCTTAATTATTGCAACTTGTGCAATCACACGTTGTATCATACCTAGCAGACCCAGGGACTTATTTATGGTCATTCATTGGACATTAATAAAATAAAATTATTTATATCTTATCTTATTGCTCCTCATTCTTGCTCATTTGAAATGTGATGCAAATACAAGGTACACATACAAAATCTAGATAGTGTGCTTAATGGAGTAGGTGTTGTTGCTCCTCAAGTGGTAACTACCTCTGAAGGCACCCTCAAAAGGGTATTGTATTGCTATTTTGCATGAGCTCTCCTCCTCATATTCTCTAGACTTAGACAACTCTTCAATTTCTCCTTCAAAGATGCGATTGTGCTCGCTTAGCCATGGTGTATCAAATCTCTTCCCTCACACGTTAGATGACAAATTACACTTATGGATGGTACATGATGTTGCACTTGATATTCCATGCATTGGTTTCATCCTTGTTACCCACCACCTATGGGTAGTATGCATAGGAGAAAATTTTTCGCCTAGATTGTCCTCAGTTGACAGCCAGCAGCCCCTTGTAGCCACCAGATAGCTCGATGTGCCATTATCTACGCCACCTAAGCTAGCCATATGGTCCCCCATCCATCTGTTACGATTGTATGTTTGAAGGTGGTTCACCCAACCCTGAAGGCATGGATTTTCATTGGTATAGTTGAGTAATTTCTTTACTTGTCATGGGCACTTTTGGGCATGGATTGGTGGGGAGATTCGGCGGAAAGAGTGGGCTAGGTATGTACCCTTGCCTCCTTTGCCGGATTTAGTGGTTAGCCTTGTATCCTAGTTTCGTGGGATCTCCTTTATTGACCATTACCTAAAGGGTTGGCACTACATGGGAAATCGTGATTTTGGTTGCGTGGTCTCGCTTCCCGACACCATATACATCACTCCCCTCTGCTCATTTTGACCCCATTCATCATTTTTCCCATTTGAGTCCACGTGTCCACTAGGTCCACACAGGGTTAGACTTCCCCTCCCCTTGTCTGTGAAAATTCCAAGTCCAAAATCCTACTGCAACCAACTGAAATTACTTCACCTACTTGTTATTAAGCGAACAAGTTATTTATAGTGTTCTACTGAAAATATTGAAGCAAATTACTACTACAACCTTTTTACTTAATTAATTTAAATATGTCGAAACAAGAAATTGAGCAAAAAGAAAAACATCACACAGGACACCGTTGTTTTGGGACAAACAACCCCGGAAAAACCCAATGTGGGAAAACTGGTGCAGCAGATCTAAGGGTTTTATTATTAAGAAGCAGTAATTTCTGAATACAATCTCTGGATGCCTTTCTGGCAATCTAGTACAGAGAATATCACTCGACAAAAGAAATTAATGAGATTACCTCACTCTATTCTGCAAGTCCTGGCTGATCTGGTAGCTAAAACAACGACCTCCCAGCACACCCTCTGTGCTACCTGTTGAGATTTTGTGTATTTGGGGTAGCATCAGTTGTGCTCTAGCTCCCAAATTTGGTGAAGGGATTAGAGTACACTTGATCTACAAGACCCATAAATAGATTTGAGAAATTTCAAGTTGTATTCAAGTTATTCAAATAATTAATTATTTTTAATGGATTTTATAAGTCTAACTTAATGAAAACAAATTAATTAAAGTGAATTAATTAACACATGTGTTGAAATTGTCTTAAGTCACATGGATCAAGCAGTCTTTTAATCTCAGCTGTTGATGGATGGTTTAATCTCGGCTGTTGAAGGGTTCAACGAAAAAGTATCAGAGAAAGGCTTGAGGGTCAGTTGAAGAGACACAATTTTTGTAGATCTAAGAAATAGATCTGGAATTCTAGGGCGGGTTTGCTAAGAATTTCTAGAGGAATTTCCTGTAGTGAGGGGTAGTATTGGCCAAGGGAATGTTCTGATTCCAGGGCCAAGAGACAGCAAGAGGCAAGAGGAGCAGCTCAAGGACAACGCAGAGGGGCTTCAGAGCCACACAGTCCAGCAGGGACAGCGCAGAGGCAACTAGGGCCACACAGCGCTGACGCTGGCCTAGCAGAGGCAGCGTAGACCCTCCAAGGGTGACGCAGGCCCTCCTAGGGCCACGCAGAGGCTGACGCAAGCATGCTAGGGCAATGTTGGGGCTTCAGAAGATGCGCTGAGGGTTTCTAGGGTCAAATCTGGGCTGAGTCCTGTAAATCCTGCTTGAGGGTGTGGATCAGTCAGATATTTAGCACTAGATCTTCAGGTTGGCTGCAGATTTGATATATTTTATTCTCTGTTGGGTTTTCCAAGGTTGGAACCCAGATTTGTTGTACTCAAAACTACTTAATAATAAACCCTCATATCTGTTGAACCGGTTTTCCCGCTTTGGGTTTTTTCGGGGACTTATGTCCAAAAATCCATGTGTCACTTTGTTGCATGAGTGAATTATTCAGTAAATGGTCTACATGTGTAGGCTGTAGTTGTGTTTATTTTTGGTATTTTCTGAATCTAATTTTTGGAAATAACTTGTATAATTAAATCAAGGAGGAAATAAACCAATACACTACAGTAGAATTTTCACACTACCTCTGCATAGTAATTGCGTGGGCCTGCGTCAATGGCACTGGGAGACTGCATCACCTCCTCTGTTGAATCGTTCAACCCTCAAAAATCTCGATTCTAGCCCTCTCTGCTCAGAACTTCAATCTCCTAGTTGAAACTCAGACTTCTATTCGGCAACCTCTGCGTTGCTCTGCGTGGGGCCTTCGTGGCCCTATGTCACCCTCTCTGGGCACTGCGTTGCCTCCTCTGCGTATCTCTCTGCCTCTCTATTGTGTATTCTTGGCTCTGAAGAAGATCCTCCAACCAAAAATTGTCTCTGCCCCTCCCTGCGTGATCACTATGAAATCATTGCATTGCTCTAACTTCAGCAATTCGATCTGGCTTATCAACTCTCGGTGTGTTTCCAAATGGCCATCAAGTCTTTCTTAAAAAATCTTCTCGTGGACATTCAATGACCAAGATTAGAAGCTAATCAATGGCTAAGATCATTTTCACTTGATCCTCGTCTTCTTCTAGAAGTTACACCCACAGTTTAGATTAATACCCATTAACTATTTTAATTTCCTAAGTTTAGACTTAGAGTCTCATTAAAAATAATTAATTTATTAAAAAAAACTGTCTCTAGGTGGAATTTCCCCAAACTATTTCTGGGCTATCTGGAATACGTGTCTAAATCTCTCCACAAAATTTAGACTTAGAGCACATCCGATGCTATCCAAAATCAACACTCCCTCTTAGCGAGGAGTGTGCTCTAGCAATACACCCTACTGCATACTACTCTGGCTCTGAAGCATCTCCCTCTGCGTTGTTGATGTCTGACATGATGTCCACCAACTACTGCATTGCTGCTGCAACTGTACTGTTGCTGACACTGCCACTACCAACACTGCATCTGTACCACGACTCCCTCTCAAGTGTTGCATATGTCCTGCTACTAGCATTACCACTGCTAACTCTGCACTGCAACTCAGTTGTTGAGAGCAGCAACTGAAAAAATCCAAAAATATGAACAAGTGTTTAGTATATATGCATCTCAATGCTGAAGCTCTGACTCCTGCTAATCCCACGTTGTCCCTCTGAACCACTACGTTGCTCCTGCTACTGCACTGTGCCTCTCCACACTACTGCAACTCTGCACTGCGCTGCTCAAATTTAGCACTCTAGCTACTGCATCTGTCGCTCCAACACTCCTTTGCACCCACTGAAGCTCTTCCAGCCTACTACTACTATCTTGGGCTCTCATAGCAAGATCGTGATCCACAAGGTGGACTCCTCAAGGATCCTTCCCAACTGAAATTCTTGCAAACTTACACTTCAATATCGCCCCATCTCCCTCTTGGAGATGCGTGGGAACTCATGGGATACTTATCTTCTTCGATCTTTGTGGACGTGGCCTTTGGATCATGTTTCTCATCCTTGTCCTTTTTCTTCAGAGGACACTGCATTGCGTAGTGACTGAATTCACCATACTTGAAGCATTTAATCTTCGAGACATCCCCTTCTTTTGTCTCCGCTGCTCTTGTTGTCCTTTAGATGCTAGGGTTGCATTCTCCTCCTCCTTCTTTGTCTTCGACACACTGCTTCCATCAAGTTTACACTTGACTAGGTCCCTCCTTAGCTCTTCTTGCTGAAGAGCAGCCCCAACTCTTCCCAGCTTTCTCGACCCAGAATACTTTGGAAGAAAACTTGCCATTCCTATGTGACTGCAATAACAGCCAGCATTACCATCACAGTAGGCAGAGGTGTGGACCCCACGGCTGCCAGTTGATCATGAATTTCTTGGAGCCTCGAGAGAAATGGATCTATACACTCCCCCTTCTGCATCTGTGTCTGCCTTAGTTTTTTCTCTAAGTACATCTTTCGTTGCTCGGAAGATCCTTTGTATAGCGCTGCCAAGGCTTCCCACATCTACCTAGTTGTGTCCTTGCTAGCTATGTGAGACACTATGTGGTCCTTGACTCCATCTAGGAGCAGCCTCTTAACCTTCGCCATATCATCCTTGTACTTCTTCAGCGGATCTAGATCTGCAGGCACAACTACCGTACTCTCAAGGAAAATCTTGAGATCATATTCATCTAGAAGGCATGAAATTCTCGCCTTCCAGATTACATAGCTGGAGGCTCCCTCCAACCAAATCTGATCTCTAAGCCCGTGAGTTGGCATCTCTGTCGTCTAGAAAATGTCGAATCTAGCTCTCTCTCCTTCTCCTCTGCGCAACGTTGGACTAGCTTACGCACTCCTTGTTGGAGATTGTAGATCTACCACCCAGATCTATTGCTCAGATATTGAAAAATAGAATTCCCTGGCTAGGAATTCCCTGAGGAAGAAAGTTCCCTCACTGTGCTTTTTCTCTTTCTTCTGATGACTTTTTGCCCAACAAAAGATCTGCTTGCAGAAAACTACATCCCACCTGCACCAATGTTGAGGCTCTGCACAGCTCCCTTTGCCACGGCAAAACTTTGATCTGGAAGCCCTTCCTCTCTATCGACTCACTTAGAGAGAGACTTTCCTTGAAAATTCAGCCCTCTTGGCATGGACTGCGCAATCCCTCTAGGGATTCGAATTGCTGCCCCGTGCAGCTATTTGATGTCCTACCCGGTGTTGGCTCTACTCTTCTTGTTTCACCTGCAACACTCTGATACCATGTGAAAATTCCAAGTCCGGATTCCTTTTGCAGCCAACTGAAATTACTTCACCTACTTGTTAGTAAACAGACAAGTTATTTACAGTGTTCTATTGAAAAAACTGAAGAAAATTACTACTGCAACCTTCACTTAATTAATTTAAATATGCCGAAACAAGAAACTGAGCAAAAAGAAAAACATCACACAGGTCACTGTTGCTTTTGGACAAATGTCCCCATAAAAACCCAATGTTGGAAAACTAGTGCAGCAGATCGAGGACTTTTATTATTAAGCATCAGTTATTTCTGAATTCAATCTCTGGATTCCTTTCTGGTAATCCACTACAAAGAATATCACTCAGCAGAAGAAATTAGAGAGATTGCCTCTACACTGCAAGACCTGAATGATCCGGTAGCTGAAACAACGACCTCCCAGCACCCTCTGCGCAGTGATTACATGGGCCTGCGTCAATGGCTCTGGGAGACTGCATCACCCAGATGAATAGTTTAGCCCTCAGAAATCTCAATTCAAGCCCTCCCGGCTCAAAACTTCGATCTCCCAGCTGAAACTGGACTTCTGCTCGGAAACCTCTGCACTACTCTGTGTGGGGCCTTTGTGGCCCTGCGTCACCCTCTCTGGGCACTACGTTGCCTCGTCTACGGATCTCTCTACCTCTGTGCTGCATATTCTTGGCTCCGGAGAATATTTCTTTGCATGATCACTACAAAATCACTGTGCTTCTCTAGCTTCAGCAATTCGATCTGACTGATCAACTCTCAGTGTGTTTCCAAATGGCCCTCAAGTCTTCCTTAAATAATCATTTCGTTGACATTCAACGGCCCAAATTAGAAGCTAATCAATGGCGAAGATCATTTTGACTTGATCCTCGTCTTTCTAGAAGTTACACCCACAGTTTAGATTAATACTTTAATTTCCTAAGTTTAGACTTAGGGTCTCATTAAAAATAATTAATTTATTAAATAAAACTATCTTCGGGTGGAATTTCCCCAAACGATTTCTGGGTCATCTAAAATACATGTGTCTAAGCCTCTCCACAAAATTTGAGACTTAGAGAACATCCGATGCTACCCCAAATCAACATTGTCCACACCTTGGGTCGAGCTTGGAATGATGCCCCAGAGGTTGATGCAGCTAAAAAGAAAAGAAAAAGCATAATTTGGCCACTCTCAATAGGAAAAGTACCACAAAATGCAAAAGATGGCCAGGATATACAAAATTAGCACATGGGCAAAATCCAAGCATGAGCTCTACCCCTTATGGCCATCACCCTAGTTCCCATGGGCCCTAGATGAGCCCCCTCCACATTAAGGAACCCATGGTTGTCCCAACCACTAGTGGGAAATGAATTGTCCCACCTCAAAAGGGGTGTCTATTGCTATATCTTACACATCATGGTCTCATCCCCTAGAGTCTCGAGCAGTTATAAAGAAAAATAAATAAAAGGAAAAAGGCATATGAAGAAGGGTGGAAAAACAAAGGCGAGGGTAACTCATGTACCACGATTTCTCCCTCCTGCACTCATATAACCAAGTGTGGACTTCCCTCATCATAGCTACCCTTCTACCGTGACATGTAGCTTGGAGAATTCCCCTAATCCCCACTCTGTTCCATCACTATATCACTTGCCACCTACCACCTGATGGATGTACCATGGACATGTTGCCCCCTTTAAAGGATGAAACCACGTAATAGGGTCCTTGGTTAAACCCCTTATTAAGCTTGGAGACACTTGTCCATGCCAAAGCCCACTATGGAAGGACATGCCCCCATGAAGTGCCCCATTAATTCCATGATTTGTAAGCTCTTTTACTTGATTATCCTAATGATTTGTTCTATTGGAGGGGAAGGGGATGCATTGGATCTTATGTGGGATTGCAGGTGGGTCTCCATTTGGTGTTTGGTTTCCCTATACGGGGTCCAAGCCCTCCATAGTGCCACATTGGCACTTGTAGGGTGAGCGTCCAAAGCCATGGCCTCCAACATAGCAGAGAGTACTTCATGGATCTCCAACACCACTCAGTAGTTGCTCGTGTTCCACACTTGCACCATACACTTGATAGATGTTCCAGAGTCTAGATGAGGATGTGTCTCACTACAAGAGATGGGAGGGATTATTTCATCATCCTAGCCCTTACAGATGGTTTACAAGCATCATCGATCCACTTGGAGACCCATGAGGATGTCCTTGTGCCCCCACACCCACTTGGGAGCACCACATATGACTTACTTAGGAAACAAGAGGCCAACCCCTTGTCCACTATGTTTGGAGTCCATTCTCTCACCATGGCACACTTTGGACTTCATTAGGCCTTCTCAATGGCCCAACGACTCATTATATTGATTATTCTGCCCTCTCGAGAGGCTTATTTTTATGTTATTGAGCTATCTTGGTGGGCTTGTCACTAAGGGATGTTATTATTGCACATTATTTTATTATTTAGGCCTGAATTACGCCTAATCAGGCAAATCGAACTCTTTAGAGATCATATAAATTAATGAGAGGTGATTTATTTCTCTCATCATCACTTGGATTTGGAATTAGTAGCTACTCGGAGAATTTCGCATTCCCTTTTGGAGGACGAGTTTGGTTTCATGGATGAATTTTGATGTTTGGATACTATTCTCTTGGTCTTGGAGCTTCATTCTTGTCATGATTTTATGATTGGATATACTCATTGTACATGTAAGTGATCTCTTTCTCATGTTTATTCTTGTATTTATCAAATCACATGAATGTTGCTAGGATTTTCGCTATCTAGGTCTGAAATTTACTAATACTATATGCGAAATGGTGGAAATTTTGATCTTTCGATTCGAAGTATTCTTGTAATATCCCCAAGGAAATAACCGATGTACGAGAAATATGCCAGACAGATATATAAAACAAATGCCGGAACCAGAACATGAAACAAGTACACATAGAATGCGAGAACACTAAGCCATTTTATTAATCTGAGAATACATATATAGGGGTACAAGATAATCAGAATGAGTGCACCTATCCTTGCCCTAGGCAAGTGGAGACCCTCTCAGAACAAATAATGGCTGCAATAGGGACAGCGTCCTAGCTGGCTGAAGAAACTGCTATGGAAAATTGCTGCTGCAATGCACTGGAACTATGAGCTGGAAACTAGAAAGATGGCTGATCTCAATCCTCCAGACAAACCCCAGAAAATGTGAAACTGATGCTCCACCACCAATCAAGCCCTCACCAGTGAAACGCTGTCTCTGCTAGTGACAGCGCAGAAGACAGATGAAACGCTAGCCAGAAGGGGGGAATCCAACCACAAGTCCTCCAGATGAGATGATCAACTCCTCAGGGCTGGAAACACTGAAAAACGCTGCCAAAACCCCACACAGAGACCCTGCTCATCAGATGCGTCTCCGACCGGATTCAAGGCCCTCCTTGTCCTCGCATCTGCGTCCTATCTCCCCTAGATTCAAGGCCTCCGCAGGGCCGGATCTCGCTCGGATCCGCGTCCTCCTATCCAGACTGAAGTTCTCCACTGGATCCGCTGATCTGCGGCCTCGCCCAGATTCGCGTCCTCTCGTCTCGGATCTCCGCTCTCTCGGATTCAGTCCTCCCAATCCAGACTGCTGGCCCTATCTCTCCAGATTCGCGCGTCCTACCTCTGCATTCGCGTCCTCCGCAGGGCCTTGATCTGCTGGATCGCGTCCTCCCTATCCAGATTCAGGCTCTCCACTGGATCCGTCGGATTCCGTGCCCTTCTCTCGCTCAGATTCGCGGCCCTTCTCTCGCTCGGATCTGCCGGATTCGAGTCCTCCCAATCCAGATTCGTCCCATTCTCCAGATTCGCTGGCCCTACTTCCAAGGATTCAACGACAGTTGAGTATGTTCAAGGCAGCCTCAAGAAGGGGTATCTCCTCTGCCAAATCTCCACCAGAAACTACTGCAAATTACCACTGAAATTGAAGGATGATGCTCAGAAAATAACCTTACCAGGGCAGGCACTCGAAGTCCCCCGAGGCTATGAGATTCTGACGAGACACTGCATTGTACAACAAGGCCGCGTAATCGACTAAAAAAATCTATGTCGGGGCAGACAAGTCTAGCTCTCAATATCAATATCAAATCAACAATGCCAAATGAAGTGGAAACCCCTCCTTTTATAGTGCTAAACTCCCTCCAAAACCTTAATTGCGTCCTTCACCCTCCTTGGCCTGCGCAGTTACCCTTGGGTCAGCGTGAGGCCTCCCCTCATACACGTGTGGACCCCCAAGGCCACCCCTTTAAGTTACAACGTCAATCAACTAGGAAAGCACTTTATTTTATAAAGTGAGATGACCCCTCTTATTCCTCACTTTATTTATTATTTTTAGCTAAAGCGGAAAAATTAAACAAAAAATGAAATATTCCAATTAGCAATGCTAATTAGGAATATTACAGTCTCCCCCGGCAAAACGTTGCTTGTCCTCAAGCAACTGAAGTGATGGATGTTGTAAAGTCTGCTCGCTCTCCCAAGTGGCATCCTCATCCGGCAAAAATTGCTTGTTCTCAAGCAATGCTTGAACAAGCCTACTCTCTAGCTGATGCTCCCCACCGATACGGCAAAATGTGCCTGGGTCCCACTGGAACCTCTCTGTCTCCTGCATCACCCTGGTACGAAGGGATATCTCAATGCCAGGATCCCAAACTGGCCTCTCACGATACCAGCCAACCAATAGTCCTCCCGGATCCCATCGCCACTGTGGCCAATAATCGCACAAGTCCCACGGCTCGGACTGTGCACTGCCTCTGGCTATGACCAATGCTCTAAGAGGTGAAGACCACCAACAAGCATCAATGCTCTCGGGCTCCTGCTGCGCTGTACCTGTAGCTGCATATGCTACCCCTCCAACTGCATACCAACTCATCACCTCTCCAATCCAAGTTGTGACTCAATCCCATGCTGATCCTGCTCTCCTGAAATCGGGATGGAGTGCTGAAGAAATGATGTCCTGTGCCGCCCTGCCAGCTGGACTCTATAACCTCTGTTATGTCCAAGGGTCCCCGCTCGACCGTGCCCCTACGAAGAATACCCACCATCAGTGGGTACCAACTCCATGATCTCCCGCCACCCATCCTGGGGAGGACCCGATGTAGCAACGAACGGATATGGAACATGCCTGATGTGAGTGCGGCACTGCACTCATCTCCACTCAAACTATCACATCTACTTCCACATTCCGCAGGATAAGGCGGACTGCAGTCGCCAAGCCACGCACGATGTCATAAGTAACCGACCGCGTCCTCAATGACCGACCCCGCGGTTGGGGCCGCATATCCACCCTCTCGACAAAGTATCGATACAGTGTCTGGAGTCCAAACACATACTGGGATACTACCAGTGTCGACCCAAAGATGGATGCTCCAACATATCCAACAGCTCCTGCTGTCTACTAGCCCCCTGCATAACAATCCCATCAACCTCCAGAGGGTATGGATCTGTAACAGCTGACACCATACTCAATGTCAATGCAGCTGACTACTCACCCTGGACACTAGTATATAGCTCCGGTCTACTGTCACCATCCATGCATGACTGCCCTCGCTCCCCAGAAGCGACCTCAACTGATCCTATGGACTCATGTGAAAAGGAGTCCCCACCCTGGCATACAGAAGGAATGCCCTCCTGTTCTACCTCCGCCATCTCATCTGCATCGAACATGCCATCCACCCTCTCGACAAAGTGTCGATACAGTGTCTGGAGCCCAGACACATACTGGGATACTACCTCTGCTGTACCCCGTATCCTTTGCTCATGCATGATCTCGACATGCCCTGAGGGAAAAATGATGCATGTCTCCCTCATGACCTGCTCCCCAAGCGTAGGCTCAGTGATGACTGATGCACCATCTCTGCAACGGATCATCTCATCCCCCAACCTGCGGCTGTCAACTAGCGCACCAACCCAGTGCCACCGCTGAGAAGTCTCTCGCCTAGTGTACTGAGTGTCATCCAAATATCTCGGGTGAACCTCGCATACCCTGCTGCTCACGCCCAAAGTGCCAAAGATCGAAAACATAATCAACTGTACCTGTGAGTGATGTCGAAGCGAGTCAGGTGTGTGAGTCCCCACAGATACTGCCAAGTATCGCTCCTCTGTCTCTCCATCGATCCTGGGTGAAATACCCCCAAGGGTAAGCCCAGTGTCCCTGTCCATGAGTCTCTCTGGAAGCAATGCTCTAAGACCCTGCCGTGTAGCACCGTATGCCCTCGCGTACCACTGATCATCCATACACTCCTCAACATGCCACTGCACACTGAGGCATACCTCGGTATGCTGCTGGATACCATGTGCTACTGCTGTAGCACCCTGTACCGTCTCGTGCCCTGACTGTGTCCAGGCATTGGTCACTCTACGCATGCTGTCAATGTGATGTAGGATACTCCTACTCCACAATGCAGTCCCACACACTATGGTACACCACCATGCTACTCCATGTCCACCGGCAATCCACCGCTCAATGCTAGAGGCTCCCACACATCCCTGGATGTGATGACATAGAGCTGTGCCTCTACATGTCCAACTACCATCAACCGGTAACATCATCTCCACCGTCGTATCACTATACCCGCCGACAAATGGATCATCACTGCAAATCCTCCTCGAGGGGTCCGAGAAGTGAATCTCCCTATGGGTCAGTAGTGTTACCACCACTGCTCGGTTCCGCTACGTCCTCTGTGCCCCACACAAAGGTGAAGAATCCTTGGCCCCATACAAGGTGCCATTTGGTGGCCTGCCAATGCCACCTCCTCCGACAAGCTCCTGCCAAGGTGTGCTGACCACCCCGTGATCCCGTGTATGAATGTCATGCCAAGACAACCTAGGGAGTCTGCCCATAAACTGGTTGGCCACTGGAGCTGACCGAAACCGCACATGCTCTACTACTAGGCCAACTGTACTCTCCAAGACATAGTCAGCCGACCTGCCTGGGAAACGATAGGTGATCCCACTGGATCCCAATGCCAATCTGGGGTTCCTGTAATCCCCATGCATAGAAACTCCTGCTGAGCTACACTCGGATCCATCAGCACCTCCATAGCCCGCTCCACCGAGTACCAACTCAAAATCTCTCTCCATCCAACCTCAACATATGGATGCTGTACCCTGTGCAACTCTGATCGTCTCACACCGCTATCCAAGTCAACATATGAGATCTGACTAGGTGGCTCTGCCTCTCTCTCTCCAATGGGAAGAGATGACCCAACAACACTGCTAGTCCCATCCATGCATGCCTGAAGGGGAATGATCTGACGCTCCAACGTGCCCTCTGATTGTACCATCAGGGAATCCAGTCGTTCCCCAATGCGGACCAACTTGGCCGCTGACTTGGCACAAGTCACTCTCATACCCTCCAGCTCCTGGTCCTGCAACAAAATGGTCTCCCGTACTGACGCGGCCTTCTCCCTCAAAACTCGAAGGTCCGTCCGAAGCCGATGATACCGCTGTCTGCGACCATCATCCAATACCTCTGTATCTCCTAGTGCCTCATCGATAGTGGATATATCTCCTGATACCTCACCCATCTGTCATGTGCTGCTACCACCCGAAGACTCAGACATGGCTCCAGTCATCACCTAAGTGGATGGCTCTACCGGGGTAGGCTCTACCTCCTCCACTATGATATCAACCGGCACGGTCAAGGAGGTCTCTAATGATGGTGAGTCTTGTGTCACACTAGGTGTATCCTCGAACTCCCTGCAATCCTGTGTGTCCTCATCCTCCAAGTGCGAGGTAACCATTTTAATGGTTTTCCTCTCCGATACTCGGTCAAGCTGGAAAGAGGTATCCGACTTGTCCACCCAAGCTTTTTCTGAGCGCCTGGATGACCCGTCAAATGTCGGTAGATGGAATCTGTCCACTGTGCGCTGTAAGCCCCTATCATGTGAGTGGTTGTTCCCTCTGTGAAAGTTGTGAGGTCTACTATCACGCTGGAGCTGAACATAATCTCTGCTAGCTGTGCGGTGGTAGTCTCCACCATGATGATGCCGGTGCCCCCGGTGATGATCACGGAGTCTAATGCCATACTGGATCTGGATATATTTTCTGAATGAGAGAGCCTTCATGAACGCTGGTCCGAAAGCCTGGTACTCTGCAAGAATGTCAGCCATCCGACCCGGATCTATCTCTTGCTGCACTGCTGTCCCTGCGTCTTCATCCAGAAAAGTGGGCATGGTAGGACGTGTGGGTGTATGTGATGCCATATGCTGAGTGGCAACATGCTCCGGAAAATGGTGGGATGTGCCTGATCCTTCACCAATCTGAAAACCCCTTGGGGTTCCCCACCGCCTAACCTCCAACGCAGTGAGTCTCTGTGATATATCCTGCATGTGTCGGAGCACCTCTCTATATCTCCTCTCAAAATCATCACTTCCCATCATTCTGCTATGTGTCTACAGGCTCCTCAGAAACTGCACGGCTGCTGCAAAACCATACTGCTGCTTAACTTCGACCTCTGATTTACCCACTGAAAACTACTCAGAAAATTCTAGGAATTTGGAAAGGTGATCCTTGTCCAAAACCCAGAAAAACCCAGAAAACATTTCTTCTAATTCCAAACTTCAAAATTTGACCCTTTATATTTTGGCCCTTTTTCCAATTGCGTTTTTGGTACTGCAACTGCTATTGCTCTCCAAAATTCCAGCAAACCTCTGTATGATCTCTCTCCCAATGTCATAGACCACAGGCTGAGCCAGAATTATGCTCTGATACCACTGTAATATCCCCAACGGGAGATAACCAGTAATACACAGAAATATGCCAGACAGATATATAAAACAAAAATGCCGGAACCAGAACATGGAACAAGTACACATAGAATGCCAGAACACTAAGCCATTTTATTAATCTGAGAATACATGTATAGGGGTACAAGATGATCAGAATGAGTGCACCTATCCTTGCCCTAGGCAAGTGGAGACCCTCTCAGAACAAATAATGGCTGCAATAGGGACAGCGTCCTAGCTGGCTGAAGAAACTGCTATGGAAAACTGCTGCTGCAATGCACTGGAACTATGAGCTGAAGGCTGGAAAGGTAGCTGATCTCAATCCCTCAGACAAACCTCAGAAAATGTGAAGCTGATGCTCCACCTCTGAAGATCCACCAATCAAACCCTCACCAGTGAAAACGCTGTCTCTGCCAGTGACAGCGCAGAAGCCAAATGAAACGCTGGCAAGAAGGGGTGAATCCAACCACAAATCCTCCAGGTGAGATAACCAAACTCCTCAGGGCTGGAAACACTGAAAAACGCTGCCAAAACCCCACACAATAACCCTGCTCATCAGATCTGCGTCCTCCCTAACTAGATCTGCGTCCTCCCTATCCAGATCTGCGTCCTCTCTCTCTAGATCTGCGTCCTCCCTAGCTGGATCTGCTGGATCTGCGTCCTCCCTATCCAGATCTGAGTCCTTTCTACCTGGATCTATTGGATCTGCGTCCTCCCTATCCAGATCTGCGTCCTATCTCTCTGGATCTGCGTCCTCTGCCCTAGCCTGCGCAGTCTCAAGAAAGGGGGTATCTCCTCTACCAAATCTCCACCAGAAACTACTGCAAATCACCACTGAAACTGAAGGAAAGAAACCTTGCTCGAGCAGGCACTCGAAGTCCCCCGGAGCCAAGGGTGAGATCTCCGACTGGAGACACTCAGTTTGCACTAAACAGTGCTGCAGACCGACTAAACAACCGACGTGCTGAAGTAGACAGAAGTCTAGCTCTCAATATCAATATCAAATCAACAATGCCAAATGAAGTGGAAACCCCTCCTTTTATAGTGCTAAACTCCCTCCAAAACCTTAACTGCTTCCTTCACCCTCCTTGGCCTGTGCAGTTACCCTTGGGTCAGCGTGAGGCCTCCCCTCATACACGTGTGGACCCCCAAGGCCACCCCTTTAAGTTACAACGTCAATCAACTAGGAAAGCACTTTATTTTATAAAGTGAGATGACCCCTCTTATTTCTCACTTTATTTATTATTTTTAGCTAAAGCGGCCAAATTAAACAAAAATGAAATATTCCAATTAGCAATGCTAATTAGGAATATTACATGATCCCTGATTGATTGCAATCTGAAAAGGAAATGCTCGATGTCTTCTCCCTTGGTCATCATGAATGACCTCATTTGGGCCTCCAATAACATCTTTCTTTGCACTGATTTTCCCTCATACAGGGAAGTCAAGGCCTTCCACATTTCGTTAGTTGTCCTCTTCTTAGCTATGTGTGGTACAATATTGTCCTTGATACTGTCCATTATCAGCTGCTTGGCATGCCCAGCAGCTTCCTTATGCTTTCGTAGGAGATCCGCATCTATCGGTGTGGCCAGAGTCTGCTCTGCATGGTCTCTTAGATCGTATGCCTCAAGGACAATTAGGATCCTTGCCTTCCAAACTGAAAAGTTTGAGAGGCCCTCTAGCCTATCGTGATCACGTAGTCCAAGAGGAGCCATCTGCTCAGAATGTGTCGGAGCTCCTCCTCTCTATACTAGAAATCTAGATCTAGGGTCCTTTACGAACTGGGTACCCTCTGCTCCCTCTTACACTTGATTTCCCTCCTTGGAAATCTACCAAATCAACTATGATTCAACTTCTTATTTGATCCTCTGATCAAACTGCAAGTTTCCTTTGGCAAGAAACTTTCTGAGAAGCTGATCTCTTCCCAATCTTTGTCACTTGTGCTAAGGCTAAAGATCTGAAATCTTCAGAGTTTTAACCCCACCAGCTCTTCAAAATCTCTGCAACTTTTCTGCGGACTTTTCTTGGATCTGACAGATTCAAATCTGAATCACACTAGCTGGCTTCAGACCCAACCAACACTGTTTCTGTGCTGCCTCTGCGCAGTAATTGCGTGGGCTTGCTAGGACACAGCGTTGGACAACGTCACCCTTCCCTTTGCGTGAATCTGCTCCTGAAAACTACGTTGTACCTTCAGATCTGCTTCTCTGCTGCTTTTCCAGCTGCTTTATGTAGCTAGATCCTTCAGCTAGTGACCCTTCTAGATCTGCAATTGCTCTGATACTATGTAGAAATTTCTGAATCTTGTACTTTATGCAGAAATTATTATTGTTAATCCGCTTATGCTCCTCCTACTTATATAAGCTATCAACTGAATAAATTCATGTTAACATCGAAGCAAAACACATAACAGATCTCTACCAATTCAGATCTAGAATAAGCACATGCACACATTGACAAAGTGACACAGTTATTTCTGGGCAAATAGTCCCCGGAAAAACCCAATGTGGGAAAACCGGTCTCTGGCTGCTAGAGGGTTATATTATTAAGAATATTTCTGAATACACATCTCTGGGTTCTAGAACTGGAAAACCCGACAGAGAAAACTCTAGATCTACAACTCACTGGCTGATCTAGGGCCAAAATAATGACTGATCCACACCCTCAAACGAGATTTACAGAACTCAGCCAAATCTAGGCCTAGAAACCCCAGCGCTGCCCCTGAAAGGCTCTGCGTCAGTCTCTGAGGCTTCTGAAAGCCTCTGCATCAGCCTTGGATGGTTTCCAAACCCTTAATGCTGCTCCAGAAGGGACTGCCTTACCCCAGAATGGGTGACGCAACCACTACGCTGCCCCTAAGGGTCTTTGCGTAACCCCTGAAGGGTTTCCTGAAAATTACGCTATCCTTGCTGCTGCTGCTGTTACCTTCCTCTGTGCTGTCCTTGAGCTGATCTCTTCTCTGCCTCTTTGTGTATTCTAGACCCTGGGATCAGATCATCCCCTTGGTCTAAATTCCCCTTTCTGCAGCTGAAACACTTTTGAGTATTCTTAGCAAACCATGCCCTAGAATCTCAGCTTAGCTTCAGTGCTCTGCCTTTGTGTGTCTTTACAAATGACCCGAAGCCTTTCCTTTATTCTTTTCTCATTAACAAATCAATGACCAAGATTAAATCTTTAATCAATGGCTAACATTAAAAGAAAGCTGGATCCGTGTGACTTAAGACAATTTCATCACATGTTTAATTAAATTCACTTTAATTATTTGATTTTCCTAAGTTTTAACTTAGGAAATACATTAAAATAATTAATTAATTTAATATCTCCTAAACCAGATGAAATTTCCCCAATCCATTTTTGGGTCTTGTAGATTAGGTGAACTCTAGTCCCTCCACAAAGTTTGGGAGCTAGAGCATAATTGATGCTACCCCAAATACACAAAATCTCAACACGAACTACTAAGAAGAATAGATGAACTTCAAGATCACCATGGGCAATAAGTCGAAATGCACCCTTATTGGAAGAGGTACCGTAGTGTTTCAAATTGAAGTTGGGAAT
This sequence comes from Pinus albicaulis, assembly GCA_034641835.2. NCBI lineage: Eukaryota > Viridiplantae > Streptophyta > Pinopsida > Pinales > Pinaceae > Pinus > Pinus albicaulis. Next base: position 69,851 of record JAXQQM020087730.1, on the reverse strand, counting down.
ATGCTTCAGACTACCAATGTGTTGCATGTGCCTGTTTTGGGGATGAACTTACTCTCTGTGTCTCAGCTGCAAAACAAGAGCTATGACGTATACTTCATTGACAAACGAGTATATGTCAAACACCCAAGTTGGAAGAAGGCACAAATCGAAATCAGGAGCAACAAACTATATACGCTGCAGCTCGAATCACCAATGGCACTGTTAGGCAGCAGTAGTGAGAAGGATTTGAATGAGCTATGGCATAGAAGGATGGGTTACTTACACCATGGGGCTCTAAGAATTATCAAAGAGACCGTCACAGGAGTTCCAGAACTGAGCACCAAGCGAGATGATTTGTGCAGAGGTTGCGTACTAGGTAAGTACGGCAAGACAGCCTACTCCAGAAGCAGCAATAGGGATAAGAGTGTGTTGGGATTAATACACTCGGACATCTGCGGACCTATGTCCACCAGAGCTCTTACTAGTGCCGAGTACTTCGTCACACTCTTTGATGACCATTCCAGGAAAACTAGGATCTACTTTCTAAAGACCAAGAATGAGGTATTTGATTGATTCAAAGAGTTTAAGGCTCTGGTTGAGAATTCGACTGGAAAGAAGATAAAAATATTGTGGTCAGATAATGGTGGAAAATATATTGATAAAAACTTCACTGATTTCTGTGCAAGGGAAGGCATCAAAAGGGAGTGGACCACTCCATATAATCCGGAGGAGAATGGAGTAGCAGAAAGGAAGAATAGAACTATTTTTGAAGCAACAAGGGCAATGCTGTATGATTAAGATATGCCGAAATTCCTATGGGTAGAGGTATGCAGTACAACTATGTATGTTCAGAACATGATTCCTCACAAGCCACTAGGTAAGATTTCACCAGAGAGTGTCCTCACTAACAAGAAGCTAGAGGTGAGCCATTTCAGGATATTTGGTAGTTTGGCATACTGTCATGTTCCAAAAGAAAAGAGGAAGAAATTGGATCAGATTGCAGAAAAGGGATATCTGGTTGGATATAGCGAGAATGCTAAGGCATATAGATAGATAAGAATGAATCAGTTGTACAATATCATATGTCTTGGTTGTTGAGATTTTGTGTATTTGGGGTAGCATCATTTGTGCTCTAGCTCCCAAATTTTGAGGAAGAACTAGAGTACACTTGATCTACAAGACCCAGGAATGGATTTGGGAAATTTTATCTAGCTTAGGAGATATTAAATTAATTAATTATTTTAATGTATTTCCTAAGTCAAAACTTAGGGAGCTTAAATAATTAAAGTGAATTTAATTAAACATGTGATGAAATTGTCTTAAGTCACACAAATGAAGCTTTCTTTTAATCTTACCCATTTATTCAAGATCTGATCATGGCCGTTGGTTTCCCAACGAGAAAAGTATAAAGGAAAGGCTTGGGGTCGTTTGAAAAGACACACAGAGGCAGAGCACTGAAGCTAAGCTGAGATTCTAGGGTGGGTTTGCTAAGAATTCTCAGAAGTGTTTCAACTGTAGAGAGGGGAATTTAGGCCAAGGGGATGATCTGATCCCAAGGTCTAGGATCAACAAGAGGCAGAGATCAGCTCAGAGAGACAACGCAGAGAAGCAGGAAATAAGCAACAACAAGGACATTGCAATCCCTCAAGGACAGCGTGATTTTCAGCTGGAAGCCCTCAGGGGTTACGTAGATACCCTAAGGGGTAGCGTAAAGACTGCGTCACCCAGTCTGGGGTAACGTAGCCGTTGCAGCGCTGAGGGATGCAGAGGCTTCAGAGGCTGACGCAGAGGTTTCAAGGACAGTGCTGGGGTTTCTAGGCCCTAATTTTGGCTTTAGAACAACCACTGAGATGTAGATCTATTATTTTTCTAGCGGGATTTCCAAATCTGGAACCCAGATTTGTTGTATTCAGAAAATTCTTAATAATAAAACCCTCCAGTAGCCAGAAGGCCGGTTTTCTTGCATTGGGTTTTTCTGGGGACTATTTGTCCAGAAACTATCTATGTCACTTTGTTTATGTGTGCATGTACTTGTTCTAGATCTGAATTGGTGAAGATTTGTTATGTGTTTTGCTTTGATTTTAATCTGAATTTATTTAGTTAATAACTTATCTAAGTAGGAGGAGCATAACCAGATTAACAGTAAAAATTTCTGCATAAGTGTTAAGATTCAGAAATTTTCACATTGGTGACACTTGAGGGGAATTGTCCCCTTGTATGCTTTCCTTCGGCACAACCCTGACATACACCTTCATGATCATCTTTGAAATCAGGCATACCTGTGACCACCTTCCTTGCTTTGGGAAGGGCTTTATAATGAAGGTGTACAAACCTCCGGTGCCATAGCAGATAGATGAGTTGTGTTACATGTCATGGCTCCCAACGAACTTCCTCTAACCTGATAAAGTGTATCAACCCTGAAACCAAGAGTGAATGCTTCTTTGAAGTTCCTCTTCGAAATGCGTAACTTTCCATCGATGAATGCCACCTTGAATCATTTGACTTCCATTGCTGAGATAGACACTAGATTCTTCTTCAAGTCATGTACGTACAACACATTTTGCAAACGGAGGACTTGACCTTGATTTAGATGAAGGGTCACGATCCCTGTCCCTTTCACGGGATAGGTGGAATTGTCTCCAAGGATAATGTCCAAATAAGTATCCTTTTCAATCAAATCAGAGAGGGCCTCTTTATATCCAGCGAAGTGCTTTGAGGCACCACTATCAATCAACTAGTTATCAGGGTGTCGGGAGGAGATGCAACAGAGAGGGCAGATATATGAATATATTGATTTCTCCTATTATCAACAACATTAGATTCATCATACTTGGAGTTCCTCGACTTCTTGAAAGGTTGATCATTTCCATTTCCATTTCGACCAGTGGGAGCCTTCCTTTTTCCTTTGAACCTATTGTTCCTTTGATTTCCATTCCCCCTGAAGTTGTTGCTGTTGTTGTTGTAGTCATCATCTCTGGGAGAGTCCCTTTTATTAGGGCGCGCTCTAGCATAGTGACCAAACTTGTTACAATTGTAACATCTTCCCTTCCTTCCCTTGGGACCCGCTCTTCCATGATTTTGATTTCTCTGACCAACATTGTTCCTCTTCTTTGCATGAGCGGTGAAGGTAGTAGGTTCACTTCCATTTCCATTTGAGGGATGGTCTCTCTCCATGATCCTTGTCTCCTCTTGAGTGCATCTCGTCAACAATTCATCAAAATCAGGAATTATATTATTATTGAGAATTGCGGCATTGAATACATACCATGGTCGGGGAAGTCCTCCAAGAGCAATGAGAGTGAGCTCTCGGTCAGCTATGACCTCTCAAATAACTAAGAGATCATTCTTGATTTCGGTGAGCCTCATGAAATAGGATTGGATGGACCCTCCCTTGTCCATCTTGATGTTCTTCAACTTGTTCTTCAAAAAGAGAATTTGATTAGCATTGCTAGCCCTGAACATGCCAACCAACTTATCATACATCTCCTTAGATGTGCCCAACTCGGAGATATAAGCATCCAAGTGCTTATGAATAGAATCCTTGATGATCTTCTTCGCCTTGTTTTCCCCTTTCTTGTACCTTTTTTTTAGTGGTAGCCGGTGTATTTGATGGAGTCTCAATGATCTTTCCTTGCACATAATCCATAACATCTTGTTCCTCTAATGTCAGATCCAAGGACTTTTTCCAAGCATGATAATCAGACTTATCATTGAGCTTGTCATCAGATTTGAAGTATGATGAGGAAGCCATTGACCCTGGTCCTTGTCCATTCAACTTTCAGTGATTTCTCTTCTCACTGTTGCTTGGGCTTTGTCTTCACTTCAACTCTGATTCCATGTTAATTTTAGTTAACCATGGTATGTTCTATGCTTAGAGCAATTTACTTCAATCTTTCTTATTAAGCCCAATTCAATTTCCTTTAATGCAATCACATTAACATTGACAGTAAATGCTGATAGAACATAAATGATCGAAAGAAGATAAGCCAAGACAAGAGATACAATAATTTGGCAGATGCAAGGGAAAAACCCTATTGCGGGGAAAACCCTTTGATCAAATCTTATTATTCTTCAAATTCAGCAGAGAGAGAAAGTACAATTTTCAACAGTCAATAGGATGCCCTAGCCAGCAAAGTCAACACTGTTTAAACCAACAAATCAACCTCCCACGAAGCTCGGTCAAAGCCAGTCAAACTCGACCTCCAATCACTGTCAAACTCAACCCAAAATAGTCCTGAAATTCGGTCAACGCACTAGTCAAAGTCCGTGGTCAAATCAACAGTCAAACCTGCAGTCAATGTTGCAGTCAACAACTGTCAAAGGCATCGTTTCTCCTCGGTTTTCGTCCCTCTAGATGTGACCTTTTAAAATCGAAATTTTGACCCAAAAACTAAGTCAAACAACAAGTGTTGACCCAAACTCAACGCTGGTCATGCTGTCCAGAAAAGCCTTGAAACAATCTGAAAACTTCAGCTTCTCTTTTACATGTGCGGAGGAGAGAGAGTGTCTCCTAAGGCTATACGAACCATTCAGATGGAGAGAGATGTGTGTGATGAGTTGGTGTCCAAATGAGGTTTGAGTCTCTCCTTTCTATATCCATTAGCGAGGGTGTGTGACACATCTTTTGGGGCTTGTGAGCCTACATTACAATTCTGGCCGACCTTGACAAATTGCACGTGTGGAAAATAGATTCCAAATCCAACTTCTGCTCATCCAAACAAGATGATCTTTAGATCAATCTTGCACCTCTCCGAAAGAGGAATCCAACAAAAATATCATATTCATCATATGAGCAGTGCCACATGGAGTTTGGCCGTAGTTTCCAAATTTAACACTAATAGACCCCTTTCCAATGACTAGTTTTCACCCAATGAGTAGTTTTAAGTTTTAACTTGATTTTACTTTGAATTCCTCTGCAAGTAATTCGACCTGGGCCCTAGATGAGAGATCTACAACACTATTACCCTCTTGGAAAATTGGGAACATGGGTTTTGTTGCTTTGATCCTAATCTATAATGGGTCTATCATTGTTTTGCCTCAGCATCTAGGGTGTTGCCACATCATCACTTGATTGCCACGTCATCCTGCCCTATGCTTGATCTCGAATGCCTTGCATGATGTAAGAATTATGACACCTAGGTTTTCTTTGTCTCGTCGTGCTGATCACTTTTGACATAATGCATGCAAGAAACTACCCAATGCTTTTCCTGAAAATCCACTTGGAGAATTCCCTGTATTGTTGACGAAGTTTGTCCAAGCCATAACTTTTCCCCATATGCTCTGATCGAAAATTTTTAATGGGACGTGACATCCTCTAGTCATGCTCTACGATTTGAGCTTAGGTTAACTTTTTGACCACCTAGACCATTTTGCATTGGGAAGTGTGAACTATCTCGGTAAATGTGAAAGTTGTCACAGGAGACTAGTATTCTGTGAGAGCTATCACGAGTAACACTACACCAAGGTGGAGGTCACCTATGACTCTATAGACACTAACCTTGTGGAATTACATAGGTGCACCTTGACGCAAGCTAGACTAGCCCATACACATGTGAACACTGTTGGAAAGTGTAACTAGGATCGGTCTTCATATTGACTATGTAATCATGTATTTATGTAAAGAAGAAGACAAAGATAACAAAATATATTTTTGGTATGCTTGCCTCATGGGTTTCATGAGCAAGGTTTTATTATAGGTCAATAGACTTCTTCTTGATGTTTATTAGGGATTTGTTTTCTGGTTCCTAAATTGTATTAATTAAAGAGTCATGTTTATGAAGAGTCAAGTCACACTTGTATGCCTCCAGAGTGTGTCACATAAGCCTTGAAGATTGCACACGTGACACAAATGATGATCAAGATCAGCATTGGAGAACCCATCAAGTGAGCCTTTATCTCACTGGAAAATACTCTGTACAAGTCGGCCTATAACCCTTGTTGAAGTCGGCCTCAAAGTTAAAGAACAGGTCGGCTTATTTACAGAGAGGTTCAACTATTTAAAGGAACCTGCGATTTCAGATTGACACAGAATTTCGGTCAAGGACTCTGTGATTTAGTGCGAGTTACAGGACACTGAAGAAGTGCGAGAAAGGGAATGTATATCTGCGTTTTATTTGAAGACATATCCTCGGTCAAGTCTGAGATCACTGTGATCATACTTATCTGCAATAAGTACTAGGTAAGACTGCTTTCAAGTGAAGAAAGTAGACTGTGTTAAGGTGCATAATAAGACTGTGGTTGAGTGCGAAGAAGGGTTGGATTGAAATATTAATATATGACAGTGTCAAGGTGCATTGAAGTGTGAGATATATGACTATGTTAAAGTGCATTGATGTGCTAGATATATGACTGTGTTAAGTATGATAAAGGACTGCAATAAGTGCAAAAAGGGACTGTGCTAAAGTAAGGGCTATGTTAAGCCGAGGATTGCTCATTGAAGGAAATAATGAGAAGTGTACAGTCAGCAAGGTTAAGTGAAGGTACAAAGGAAGACAGACTATGATACAGTGCTGATATCATAAGTAAGAAGCCAAGTAGAGATCGAGCTCTCTAGTCTTGGTGCAGAACGGTGCAGGAAGGTGCAAGAAAGAAGGATTAGCTCAAGGAGTCAATGAAGAAGCAGTGACAAGGTCTTGGAGGCATACAAGGATCAAGGGTCATGGTACTTGTCATCTGAAACTCTATAAGAAGAATTTCTTGTGGGTTTTCTTCTCCAAGAGGGAGAGGTTTTGGCCCTGGCTCGAAGAGCCTAAAGTTGCGTCTCTTGCTTTTTTGGTAATTGACTTGATGAAAGACATAATAAGCTAAGAAGAGAAGACATAAGTAAAAGAAGTAAGCTCACAAGTAATTATGAAGAAGAGAATTTGAATTAATCACTGCCCTACCTAATTCTCAACAATCACCCCTACAAAAATGCAGGTTCCCATACAACCATGAGTTCACATGAGAAAGCTCCCAAGGTCCTCTAATCTGGTTAGGGACAAGATTGTCTAGATGAAGCCTTCAATGAATAACCTAATAGGTCATGGTCTGACCAATCACAATAAATAGACTCAAATTGACAAGACACAGGTCTAGATCACCTAATACAAGGCCTCACATAGTTTTTACATGTCTTTTACCTGTCACCTTGGGCTTACAATGGTGGTGAATGACATGGTGAAAAAGAGTCTATGTAACCCACTGATAGAAGAGTAACACTCTTTGTTTTGTGATTCCTGATTGTTTAGAATGACATCTGGCACATGGTCTGTATCTTTTAATGAGGTGGATTCTGTGCACGGTTTCATTGTGAGGCTGTGCAATGCTATCTTCTTTTTGTTACAAGAACATCAAATATTTCTTCTTCCAGTTTAAATCAAAAGTAACCAATGTTTCAACCCTCCATCCATGTCAAACCTAAAACTCTCTATATTTGTTCTTTTCTCACATTAACCTAACTACGCGTTGAGATTTTAAAACAGAATTGCTAATTCTCAGTTGTAGATTCTTTGTCATACTGTTTTAACTTTTTCCTTAAAAATTTGCTTTTCAATTATACTTGGCTCAGGAATTTGTAATTGGTTGGCCAAGTCAACATTGATGTAATTGTCTGTATCATGAGAACTGGTGATTGTTTTCTATATATGTTTCTCTGGATGGTAGCTGTTTGTGCCCTGATAATCTTCAGTTTGATTTTCTTTGTGTTTGCAGGCCATGGGACATCATTGATTATATGTGCTGGAATATTGACTGGTTATTCAGATACATTGTACAAGATGTTGGCTAGGCTCTCAGGTACTGTTGTTGCCTACTTAGATTATTATATTTAGCTTGAAAATATGAAGCAACATGCACATATGTGAACATAAAATATCTATTGGAAATTAAGCTGGAGTTCGACTTTCTGCACTGTAGTTAAGAGTATTTTAAAGGCAAGGGCATTTTGTTTTAGCAGAATCCCGAGTCTTATTACCAAACTAAAAAAATGCATCATCCACAGTTTAGAGTTTTGCTCCCTTTTTCAGACCAGACTATAACAGCTAAGATATCAGATTGTGGCCAGTAATCAGAGTCCTTATTTATTTTTGTCAACTCCACAACATGTGTATCATGGTAGAATTGAATGCTTATCTTTAGTTACCCATTACCTGAAAGAGACTATCCACTAGTCAAATAGATCAAATTGAGATGAAGAACCATCAAGTGATGCTAATATGTAAGAGAGGGAGGATGCTATTATGTCAGCCTTGGTAATCAATCTGTAAAATCTGCTTCTGGAATCGGGAAGCACCTTATTAACAACATTAACATGGGGATGGATATCAATGTTATATGCTAAGTTAATATAAGTTTATTAATGTCTAACAAATGACCAAAGCCAGGTCATTGGGGCTGTGGAATACAAAGGTGTTGATACAAAGTGGGAGTGCTAAGGCCATTCATATAAAAGTAGATGTGAAAGCGAAGCAACCATGTAAGATCTAAACTCTAATGGCTCAAGACTAGAGGGGAAAACAATAGTCTGGGAGAGGATACAAAATAGCTGAGCTTCAGGGCTCCAAATAAATGTTGCTTCAAGGAGTGTTATCACACAAATTGTAAACTTTTAGTACTAGTTATTATTCACCTATCTGTAAAGATTATGTCTTCTGCAATTTATATGTGGCAAATACTGATAAAACACTACTGCAACTTCACAAAAAGTAAATAAACCACAGGAACTGAGAAAAATTTGCACACATTCATACAAAAGATAATGAACAACGATATTTTTGGGCAAATGTTCCTGGAAAAATTCCAGTGTGAGGAAAACCAGTTCCGCAGATGAGTATTACTATTTTTATTATTCTCCAGCAAAATCTGTGATTGAAAATATTACAACAGTTTTCTATAAATTAGCAAACCTTCAAAAAATTGTTTCCTTCACTTTTGCAGGTCTATTTGACCTCCTGGAAGCAACTCGGCCCTTCGATTCAATTCGGCCTCCCTCTGGCTCACTGAACTGATCCACACGTTCAGCCTTGACAAACTCAGCCTCTATGGCAAACTCACAATAGCTGGGAAATTAAGTCGGCCTCCTCTGGAAAATCGACTTCTACTGGCAAATTTGACTTCTCCTGTGCAAATCGATCTCTGGCGAATTCCTTCTTGCTCCAACAACTCAGCCTCTTTGAGTCAATTCGCACTGCTGGGAAACTCGACCTATTCGGCAGATAAAATTGAGCTCCCTCTAACTCTGAGAAACTGGAAATCGATGTGAAGAATTTTCTCCCTCAACTCTGTCTTCAATCATTGCTAATCTCGATCTATTGGTGCCCTCATGCTATCACTGAGCCCTTTGCTGTCACTGCAAATCTGTATTGAATATGTTCTCCAAATGACCAATGATTTCCTCTTATATTCTCTCGTTGAGCAACCAACGACAATGATCTAATCTCAATCGATGGCTAAGATCATCTTGACCCCATCACATAATTTTTCTAGAAGTCACTAGAGGAAAATCGAGTTGCCTCAATTAATCTCGATTGATTAAGCCATTCCCCTCAGTTAGACTTAGAAAAATTAATAAACTGGGTATTGGGTAATTAATTCTAATTAAGGTAATTTTTCTTAGAAACGTTTTTTGGATATTGGAGATAATTAATCCATTTGTGTTTCTAGCCTCACAGACACCACTTGAGACAAGAGCACATGTCTGAGCTACACAAACTAACAATCCCTCTTAGCGAGGAAGGCATTCTACATAACACCCAACTTGTCTTAGAAGAAGATGAATCTCGCCTTCCTCAAGGCCTTTGTTAGAATGTCTACTACTTGATCATCTGTAGGTACACACTATAGCTGAACAATCTTGCTGTACACAATCCCTGATGAAGTTGTAGCTAATGTCTATAGGCTTGGACTTATCGTGAAACACTGAATTCTCGGACAACCTAATGCAACTCTGATTGTTGCAGTGTATCATTTTCATCTCTATCCTTTGACCAAACAAGACTACTAGCAGCTCTCGAAGCCATATGGCCTTGCATGTAGCCATGCTCACTGCTATGTACTCTGTCTCTGTAGATTTCAATGCCACAAACTTTTGCTTCTGACTGTACCAAGAAACAACTCTTGATCCCAAGCTGAAGCAACACTCTGAAGTGCTTTTCTGATCCACCTTATTACCTGTGCAGTCCGCGTTAGTATAGCCTATCGACATCATCACCTCGAGCATATCTGATGCCATCCTTGACAGTACCACACAAATACCTCAACACATGAATGCTTTTTACTTCTTTAGATTAGGATCTTCTCTTTCTTATAGAATATTATAGTGTTATTCTTCATCAAACAACTACCAATGGATGAACAATAAAGAGACAAGAGACAAAATGTAGGCTATCAGCCAGGGCCAAAACCTCTCCCACTTGAGAGGAAAACCTGAACAAATTCTTCTTCTTATAGAGACTTCAATTGACGAATACCAAGAACAAGACACATGACCTATTGACCTCTCCAAGACCAAGTCACAAGACCTCTTAGTTTAACCTTTTCTTCAACAATCAAACTGCTTGCTTCTCCTTCCTTCTCAGCTTCTTGGATCATACCTGCAACCCTCGGCCTCTTTAGAAACCCTAGTTGCAATACGTGTGACCAACATCTGCACCTTGTTATCACTTCGCTTGAAATGGAGACTTTCTTATGACTTCTCCTTGATTCAGCTTGATGACTTTTCCTTTGACTCGGCTTCACAAGTGATATTATTGACCTCGACTCTTCTAGCAATCTTCTCGACTTCTTCTGCATCAGATTCTGCCTCCTTCCTTCACACGTGTGACAAGAAATAACCCTAGAACAGATCTGAAATGGTTCATATAGCTTCCCTTCATCTTTGCTTGGTGATGAGGCTTCCTTCTTGAGTTTCTTGCACTTCTTTCCTGCTTCGGACCTTGACCGAATTGCTTGTGCTAAAATGAGGCCGAGCTGCCCTATTTATAGTAGTTAGTGCATCCAAAATAAGCTGGTTTGAACAGGTGCCCAAGCTGACATGCCTTACTGGAAACATCATTAGGCGGACTTCAAGGTGACTTTGTGACAAGGTCTTGGAGGGTTTATCACACAAATGAATTTCCTTTTACAATGTGTAACATGCCCAAATGGGTTTTCAAACTTTGACATTGAATCTGCTGAAAAGTAACTAGGTTCGATCTTCATAATGACATGTGTAATTATGATTTTATGTAATCGATGAAAATAAGAAAAATAAAATTATTATTATTCTTGTTGTCTCATGGGTTTCATGAGCAAGGAATTTTATTTTAGTATGAATCCCACTGTGAGTCCTTAGGATTGCTCATAAAATCAATTTGAGTCTATGTCATGTATGAAGGACGCTTCTTGGGCATATTACACTTATGTATGAGTCAATAGGATTGTCAAGTAGCCCTCCAAGATAAGCACAAGTCATCCCTCTTCAAGTCGGCTTCCATAAGTGAACTCACATTCTCATATATGGAGACACAACCCTTCAACAAAGTCACGTTGGCTTATTTATTGAGGGAAACAACTATATATGTGTATAGGGTCTTCGCATTACTAGACCACAAAAAATCTCGGGCTAATTGCAGATCTTATAGTGCGGATTACATTGTGGATTACAATACGGATTACAGTGTGGATTATAGTGAAGATTATAGATAGAGTTCTAGTGTGATTTGGGTTTGTAGCCCCAGAGAGCTACAAGATGGGCAGGATCCTTGAGAAGTCCACCTCTTGGATCAATTCCTCGCCACGAGAGTCCATAGCAGCAGTAGCAAGATGGACTAGTGATAGTTGGTGCAGTCAGTTGCTAGAGTGACAAATGCAGTGGCTAGCAGCGTTAGAAACTAAGCAACACAGAGCAAAGTTGGCAACAGTGCAGTAGGAACAATTTAGAGTTAGTAGCAGCGCAAAGGCTTCAGTGACAATGCAAAGACTAGCAGTAGTCAGGACTCGAGTGACAGATGCATCAAATTGAACACAGTTGGTTCAGTATGATGGACATCTCTCAGTTGCAGCAGCAACAAATGAGAGACAATTGTAGATGTTGCTGTGGTAGCAACAACAGAGTTGCAGTGCAGATGTAGTAGTTGGTAGTAGTATGCAGGGTTAGTAGCAGCATGGATGCAATGCAGAATCAAGGTTGCGCAGTAGTTGGTGGGCAGTGAGGCCAGACATCAACAACATAGCAGGAGGTGATACAGAGTCAAAGTGATGCTTCAGTAGGTTGCAGCACTATAACACATTCATCGCTAAGAGGAAGTGTTGATTTTTCTAGCATCAGATGTGCTCTAGCCTCGAGATTTTGCAGAGAGGCTAAGACACATCCATTCTCCAAGACGCAAAAATCGTTTGGGAAAATTCCACCTAGAGATGATTTAATTAAAATAATTAATCATTTTTAATGTATTCCAAAGTCTAAACTTAGGAAATGTGATTAATTAAAGGTTATTAATTAAATTGGGTGTGAATATTCTAGATAAAGGTGTAGATTGAGTCCAAGTTTATTTGAGCATTTGATTAAGATATATTCTTGGCCATTGATATGTCAACGAGAAATTATAAGGTGCTCGATGGGTACTTGGAGAACCCACTTAAGATTTACAGAGACCAAGTTTGTTGGGAGATCAAATTCTCAGAGAGGCAGCGCTGAGTTGTTAGAGAGAGATTCAGTGAGATCATTGCATTGAGGGGAAGAGATAGTAGACCGGAGGAAGTTTTCCAGATCCGGGGAGTGCAAGGCAAAGAAGACATTGAGAGCCAAAGAGAGGCTGCGCAGTGCCACGCAGAGGCAGCATAGAGCTTCAGAGGGAGTCCACTATTTTGCTGGGAGACAATTGAGATCTAGTGTCAGAAGCCGGGGTGTGAGTTTGGAGGGCCAGAGAGTCAAGTTTCCAGTTAGCAAAAGATCAAAAGGAGGAGGTGACACAGTTGCTAGAGCTGTGACGTAGAGGTTGCGTAAGCTGACGTAGTCATTGTGCAGAGACAACACAGGGAAACTCTTCTCCAGTCTAGATCAGTGCTGGATTGCCTGTGACAGTGTGAGATTTTCTCACTAACTCTTTCGTCAGTATTTCTCTGTATTGGATAACCAGTTTGGGCATCCAACGATTTTTACTCAGATTACTACTGCATAATATTAAAACCCTCAGCTGCTGCACCAGTTTTCCCAAGTTGGGTTTTTCCGGGGATGGTTGTCCAAAAGTAACGGTGTACTTGTCTGTGTGTGTTTCTATCTTTCTTGCATTGTATTTTTCGCAGTATTTTATGTTGTGTAGGCTGCAGTGTATTTGATTTTGATATTTGCTGTGCAACACCGTAAATAATTTGTTCAGTAAGTAACAAATAGGAGAAATCTATTCAGTTGCTGAAGTAGGATATCATTAGTGAAATTTTCACATCATGGATGAGTAGAAAGCAAGGTCGCATTGCAGTAAGTAGTGCTGAAGCTAAATATGTAGCTGCATGTGAAGTAGGGAAGGAGGCTGCATGATTAAGAGAGCTTCTGACAGACTTGTTCGTGTTGAGATTTTTGAGTGTTGGGGTAGCATCAGATGTGCTCTAGCTCCCAAACTTTGTGGAGGGACTAGAGTACATGATATCTCCAAGACCCAGAAAGGGATTTGAGAAATTTCATCATGTTTAAGAGATAATTAATTAATTAATCTTTTTAATTAAGGACCCGAAGTCTAACTTAGGAAAATTAAAAGATTAAAGGTAATTAATTTAAACATGTGATGAAAATGACTTAAGTCACATAGATCAAGCTTTCTTTTAATCTTAGCCATCGAATCAAAATTAGATCACGACCATTGGTTTCCCAACGAGAAAGTATAAAGGAAAGGCTTGGGGTCAGTTGGAGAAGACACACACATGGAGGTAGAGCACTGGGACTAAGCTGGAATTCTAGGGCGTGGTTTGCTAAGAATTTCCAAAAGTGTTTTAGTTGTCGTGAGGGGTAGTATTGGCAAGCGGGATGATTTGATCCCAGGCCAAGAGTGCAGCAAGAGGCAGAGAAGCAACAGACTGAGCAGCGCAGAGGGGGCAGCAGCTACGCAAAAGTTACGCAACAACTGCACAATGCAGAGGCTTCAGGTGCTACGCAGGCCCAGAAAGGGTAGCGCAGAGGCAGCATGAGGCCATTAGGGCTTATGCAGGCGTAGCCAAGACAGCGCAGGGGCAACATAACCTAGTCTAGGGTGACGCAGGCCCTAACTGAGCAGGCAGGAGCTGACGCAGAGGGATTTAGAGCAGTGCTGGGGTTTCTGAAGACAGAAAAGGACCGAGTTCTGAAAATCCTGTTTGAGGGTGTGAATCAATCTGTTTCTCCGTCTCCGAAACAAAGATATTGCTGCAGATTGTTTATTTCTCTGTCGGGTTAACCAGATCGGTGCCCAAATTTGTTGTACTCAGAATCTACTTAATAATAAAAGCCTCTAGTAGCCAGAAGACCAGTTTTCCCACATTGGGTTTTTCTGGGGACAGTTGTCCAGAAAATTCCGCGTGTCACTTTGTCTATGTGCATGTATTTAGTCTAGATCTATATCTGTGTAGGATGTTAAAGTGTTTACTTCGATGTTAATACTGAACATTTCAGATTAATAACTTGTTTAAGCAGAAGTAAATCGTGATTTAACAGTAGGGTTTTTGCATAAGTAATATTCAGAAACCTTCACATGGTATCAAAGCGATTGCAGATCTAGCTAGATCACTAGCAAGAAGATTGAAGAATCCTTGCTGTAGAAAGCAACAACAGCTGCAGAATGCCATACTAGAGAGGACAACGTAGCAGTAGAGGGAAGCAGAGCCCACGCAGAGGCCAGAGTGACGTAATCTCCAAGCAGGCCCACATACTTCCTGCGCAGAGGCAACATAGACCCTGTGCTAGGACTGTTTTCTCACGCAGAGGCCAGCTAGTGTGATGCAGTCCTAAAGCTGTTACTTGATTCAGAGTGCTGGAAGCCGTTTTGTAGAACTTCTGTAGTTGCCAGTGTGGTTAAATTTCTGACAGTGCAGAATTTAGCCTAAGCACTAGTTGACAAAGAGCGGAAGGAGAACAACTTATCCAAAGATTTCTAGCCAAAGAAATCTGTAGTTCGATCAAAGGATCAAAGAGAGCTGATTCGTTGTGATTGGCAGACTTCCAAGAGAGAGAGTCAGTTGTCAGAAGGAACAAAGGGTGCCTTTCTCGCCAAGGACCCTAGATATGAGTCTGTAGCATAGAGAAGAGGATTTGTTCGGACAGTTTTGTTGAGCAAATGGCACCTCAAGGACTACGTGATCAGGATAGGTTGGACGACCTGTCCAACTTTGCAGTCTGGAAGGCCAGAATCCTGGTAGTCATGGAGGCATACGGTCTGAGGGAGCATGCAGAGAAAGTCCTAGCCACACCGACCGATGCGAAGCTCTTGCAGAAGCATGAAGAAGCAGCGTCACATGCTAAGCGCTTCATCATGGACAAAGTCAAAGATCATGTGGTTCCTCACATAGCCGAGAAGACAACGGCTTATGATATGTGGGTGGCTCTGACCACACTATATGAACGAAGATATGTTCAGAGGGGAATGCTTCTGGAAAATTAGATGAGCCTATTCATGATGGCCAAGGGAGAGGAGATCGAACCTTTTCTTTTCAGACTACAGGCGACCAGGGATCAAATGACTGCCATGGGGGTGAAAGTGGAGGACAATGTTATGGTGAGGACTGCTCTCAATGCGGTCATAGAGGACTGGGAAAATTTTGTCCAAAGTATCTTGGGTAGAGTGGACCTTCCCAATAGGAATAGTATGTAGGCGATCCTCCTACAAGAAAAACTCTGTTGGTTCACCAAGAGACAGTACAACACCAGATCGAGTAAGTAAAGAAGGAAGAGAAAGACGATGCAGCCTTGGCATCAAAGAGGCAGCAAGGGAGAAAGAAATAGGATTTGTCAAAGATCAAGTGTTTCCAGTGCGTCGAACTAGGACATTTCGCCAACAATTGTCCTTAGAAGAAGGACAAGGAAGCTTCTAGCTCCAAGGCTGTTGTGGTGGACGATGGCTCCGAAGATGATGTAGCCATGAGGGCTCATGAATCACGAAAGTGGGGTGACATGGATCTGTAGAGTAGCTACAGAGTGGTGGTGGGATCCTTGAGTAACCCAACTCTTGGATCACATCCGTGCTATGGGAGCCTTGAGACAGTAGCGGGACAAGTGGAGTAGTTGGTGCAGAGAATCTCAGATGAAGCAGAGGCGGAGTTGGATGTTGAAAAGGAGTAGCGCAATGCAAATGCAACAATAGTGTAGCAGCGCAACGTAGAGGGGCTGATGTGACTTCAACAACGCAATGTAGGCTGGCTTACGCAGAGCAGAGCTGCAGCAACGGAGTGGCTTCAGGAGGACTGCGCAGAGCTGCAGCAGCAGAGTGGCTTCAGGAGGACAGCGCAGAGCAATAGCCTATGGAGCTTTAGTGATGAGGATGCAGCCCAACTGATTTGTCTTCCAAAGACTGGGCAGGAGTTTTCAGTTGTTTCTCTCAGCAACTAAGTTGCAGTGCAACAGTTGGCAGCACGATGCAACAGATTGAGAGGGAGCTGCAGCACAGATGTGGTGGTGGCGGTGGCATCATCATGAGCAGCAATACGAGAGAGTAGCAACAATGCAGTGATGAAAGGCAGTAGGCCAAGCATCAGCGTAGAGTCCCACACCAGAGATCAGTGCAGAACTTCTGGGTGAAGTAGTGTTTAACTAGAGCACATTCCTCGCTAAGAGGGAGTGTTGAGATTTTTGAGTGTTGGGGTAGCATTGGATGTGCTATAGCTCCCAAACTTTGTGGAGAGTCTAGAGTACATGAGATCTCCAAGACCCAGTAAGGGATTTGAGCAATTTCATCTTGTTTAAGAGATAATTAAATAATTAATCTTTTTAATTAAGGACCCTAAGTCTAACTTAGGAAAATTAAAAGATTAAAGGTAATTAACTTAAAATTTTAAACATGTGATGAAAATGACGAAAGTCACACGGATCAAGCTTTCTTTTAATCTTAGCTGTCAAATTAAGATTAGATCACGGCCGTTGGTTTCCCAACGAAAAAGTATAAAGGAAAGGCTTGGGGTCAGTTGGAGAAGACACACAAACGGACGCAGAGCACTGAGACTATGCTGGAATTCTAGGGTGTGGTTTGCTAAGAATTTCCAGAAGTGTTTCAGCTGTAGCGAGGTGTAGTATTGGAAAGCGGGATGATATGATACCAGGCCAAGAGTGCAGCAAGAGGCAGAGAAACAACAGACTGAGCAGCGCAGAGGGGGCAGCAGCTGCGCAACGCAGAGGCTTCAGGTGCTAGATAGGCCCAAAAAGGGTAGCATAGAGGCATCAGGAGGCCATCAGGGCTTATGCAGGCGCAAGCAGGACAGCGCAGGGGCAACGTAACCTAGTCTACTATGACGCAGGCCCTTCCTGAGCAGCGCAGGGGCTGACACAGAGTAGACGCAGAGAGCTTCAAAGCAACACTGGGGTTTCTGAAGACGAAAAAGGACTGAGTTCTGTAAATCTTGTTTGAGGGTGTGAATTAGTCAGTTTCTCCGTCTCCGGAACAGAGGTATTGCTGCAGATTGTTTATTTCTCTGTCGGGTTAACCAGATCGGTGCCCAGATTTGTTGTACTCAGAATCTACTTAATAATAAAACCCTCCAGCAGCCAGAAAACTGGTTTCCTGCATTGGGTTTTTCCGGGGACAATTGTCCAGGAAATCCTGTGTGTCACTTTGTGTTAAATTTGGACAACTAGGTCCAAACTCCATGTTAAGATGCTCAGATTAAGAAGCTAATATTTTTGTTGGATTCCTCTTTCCGAGAGATGTAAAATCCATATAAAATATGTCTTAATCCGATGAGCAGAACTTATATTTTGATTTTATTATTTTTAATAAATTATATGTGCAAGGTCGGCCAGTTTTGTAATGTAGGCTCGCATGCCCAACAGATGTGTCACACACCCTCATGATTGATATAAATACAGGAAAAGTTGAAGAGCATTTCATCATCAACACAACTCATCATGTTCTCTTCTCATCAAATAGTACGAGCTACCTAAAGACAAGTTTCAGCCACACGTGTGAAGGACGAAGAGGACAAATTGTACGGCTGAGCTGAAGTACGGATTTTCCGCTGCTAGGGTTTCGCAGAAACTTTGACCAGCGTTGACTTTGGTCAACGCTTGGTCCAAACAAGCTGAAAACTTGTGGAAGGTTCGATTTATGAAGGCCGTACTACCTGGCACAAAAATCGAGGTCAAAGGCTTGACCGTTTTGCTGCTGCGTTGACTTTTAGCTTGCTGCCCCTGCGTTGACTTTTCAGGACAGCGTTGACTTTTGCAGAGTTGACTTGGGTTGACTCATCTACTGATTGGAGGGTTGTTGTGACACATGCTGGGCTGGCTGACCAAAGGAGACTTTGCTGGTTGAAGCATCCCGTTGACCGCCGAAACGAATACACACATTTTTCCTGTTTCTGATTTGTCTTCTGTAAGATCTACTTATATGTTCTATCTGCATTTTGCTTACCTACTTGTATGATTGCTGAAAGAAAAGTGAAATTGCTACTAGCATAGAACATCTACAAAATTTACATGGTATCGGAGCTGAGGTGAAGACAAACTCTATCTATAGCAATCATCATCGAAGGAAATGGGTTCCACTAGTCTTGAATTCAGGGAGAATGACAAGCTGACTGGAAGTGATGACTTCCATGCCTGGAAGATGATATTAGATCTCAAATTGGAAGATCATGATCTCCTGGATCATGTGACTGGGAAGATTCAAGAACCTCCATCCAATGCCTCTGCTGCTGTTAGAAACAAGTATAAGAAGGGAGAAATCAGAGCAAAGCTGCTGATCAGGGAATCCATTAATAAGAGTCTGGTTGCCTACATATCTGAACTAGGCACATCCAAGGAGATGTATGACAAATTGATACTTATGTTTCAAGTAAACAATGTGAACCAAGTGCTATTCCTCAAGAACAAGTTGAAGAATATGAAGAAGGGCCGAGATGAATCTGTTCAAACTTTCTTTCCGAAGTTGACCGAAACCAGGAACAATCTGCTAGCTATTGGGGAGATAATAGCTGATCGTGAGATGGTTCTCACCGCACTTGGAGGACTTCCATATGAATGGCAAGTATTCACAACTACTATTCTCAACAATAATACCATTCCTAACTTCGATGAGCTTCTGTCAAGATGTATGCAAGAAGAAACAAGGATGAAGGAATTTGATAATGAAAGAAATGCTGCCTATGGTGCTCATTCCCGAAAGAAGAACTCTGGCAGTTCTAAGGACAAAAGAAGGACAAAGACTCAAGAAAAGAAGGGTAAATGTTTCACCTGCCATAGGCCTGGACACTATGCTAGAGAATGCCCCTTCAAGAAGGATTCTCCCGATAGTGACGATAACAACAACAACCGAAGAAATGGGAATCGAAGAAATGACAAATCCAAAGGAAAGAGGAAGGCTCACTTTGGAGGAAACAATCAACCTTCTAAAAGGACCAGAAATACCAGGTATGAGGAGTCTAATGTTGTTGATAATAGAAATGAGTATATTCTAGTATCTGCTCTTTCAGCTGCATCTCCGCCCGACACTATGGATGTTTGGCTAATCGATAGTGGTGCCTCAAGACACATCACCGGATTCAAGGAAGCACTTTCTGACATGGTTGAAAGGGATACTAATCTAGAAATTATCCTTGGGGATAATGCCACTTATCCCGTGAAAGGGACCGGGACTGTGACCCTCCACTTGTCTCAAGGACAAGTCCTCCGTCTACAAGATGTACTCTATGTACCCAAATTGAAGAAGAACCTTGTGTCTGTATCTGCTATGGAAGACAAAGGATTCAATGTTACTTTCTCTGATGGAAAGGTGCTCATGTGGAAGAAGAGCTTCAAGGAAGCTATCTCAATTGGTTTTAGAGTTGGTACACTCTATCAGGTTGGAGGGAGTCCGTTGGGAGCTATGACTTGTGATACAATCCGTCAAACCGAACTATGGCACCGAAGATTTGGACACCTTCATTATAAGGCTCTTCCCGAAGCAAGGAAGGTGGTGACAGGGATGCCTGATTTTGGAAATAACCATGAAGGTGTATGTAAGGGCTGTGCTGAAGGAAAACATACAAGGGGAACTTTCCCCTCAAGTGTCACAAAGACATCTGAGATATTGCAACTGGTCCATTCTGATCTTTCCGGTATGTTGCCTGTAACATCCCTGGGGGGATGTTCTTACTATATGACATTTACTGATGACTTCTCTCGCAAAACCTGGATATACTTCTTGAAGAAGAAGGATGAGGCTTTCATGAGGTTCCGTACCTTCAAAGCCTTGGTGGAAAATATGACCGGAAAGAAGATCAAGATTTTGAGGACTGACAATGGCACTGAATATGAGTCAAATGAGTTCAAAGACTTTTGCAGAGAAGCTGGCATTAAGAGGGAGACTACCACTGCATATACTCCTGAGCAGAATGGTGTTGCCGAACGCAAGAATAGGACTATTGTGGAAGCTGCCCGTGCCATGCTATGTGACCAGGGTCTACCAAAGTTTCTGTGGGGAGAAGCTGCAAATACTGCCGTGTACATTCAAAACCGATGCCCTCATTCCGCTCTGGACTCCAAAACTCCCGAAGAGGTTTTCTCTGGTAAGAAACCTGATGTCTCACATTTTAGAATTTTTGGATGTCCCGTCTATTTTCATGTGCCGAAAGAAAAGAGAAGTAAGCTGGATGCTACTGGGAAGAAAGGAATGTTTGTGGGCTACAGTGAGACTTCTAAGGCATATAGAGTCTATGTACCTGGTCAAAGGGAAGTAGAGATAAGCCATGATGTCACTTTTGACGAAGATGCTTCCTTGAAGAAAGTAGTAGATCTTCCTAGATCTGAAGAAAATCATGAAGAAAGACCTGGAAATCTGGAAGAACCCCAGGATGAGACTATGCCTGATGTTGAAGGGCCAATGGACCCTATTGATCCTTCCCCTTCTCTAGGAAAGAGACCATCATGGCTTAGGGACACCCTCGAAGATGCTGAGGGTCATGCTGCCCCAAGGGGGACATTCCGAGAAAGCAAGAAGCCGTGTAGATACCAAGGGTATCTAGCTGCCATGAGTACTATTGTACAATCTGAACCTGGATCTTTTGAGGAAGCCATCAAGCATCAAGTCTGGAAGGATGCTATGCATGAAGAATATGAGTCTATTATGAAGAATGATGTCCGGGATGTGGTCCCGAGACCGAAGGACAAATCTGTTGTCACCGCTAAATGGCTCTACAAGATTAAACATGGATCTGATGGAGTGCTGAAAAGTTTAAGGCAAGATTTGTTGCCCGTGGTTTCTCTCAAAAGGAAGGAATTGACTATGACGATATATTTGCACCTGTGGCACGATATACCACCATCCGATCCATCATAGCCCTTGCTGCTACGCAAGGATGGAGTCTTCATCAGATGGATGTCAAGACCGCTTTTTGCATGGTGCAATAAAGGAAGAGGTGTATGTAGAACAACCTCTGGGATTTGAAGTTCAAGATCGAGACACTTATGTCTGCAGGTTGAAGAAAGCCCTCTATGGGTTAAAGCAAGCACCCAGAGCTTGGTACGAGAGGAGGGATAGTTACTTGATGAAGCTGGGCTTCACTCGAAGCAATGCTGATCCAAACCTTTACTTCAAGGTTGTGGAAGGGAAGCCTCTCATTCTAGTGCTGTATGTGGACAACCTCTTCCTGACAGGTGATGACCCTCTCATTCATCAATGTAAGAGGGAGCTCGCTGCTGAGTTCGAGATGAAAGACCTAGGACCGATGCACTATTTCCTAGGCCTGGAGGTCTGGCAGAGACCTGGAGAGATTTTCCTTTCTCAAGGAAAATATATTGTGAAGCTTCGGGAAAGATTTGGGATGGTGGACTGTAAGTCCGTGTCGACACCGATGGAACTCAACTTTAAGAAGTTGAGTGGCAGCGCTGCTGGGCCTATCTTGGCCAATCCTACTGAGTATCGTCAACTCATAGGAGCTTTGATGTTCTTAGCGAACACCCGACCGGATATATGTTTTGCAGTGAACACTTTGAGTCAACAGATGGTTGAGCCTCATCATTTTCACTGGGTTGGTGCCAAGAATCTTTTGAGATATCTTCGGGGCACGATAAACCATGGGCTGAGATACACCGCCGGGAGTGTGATACTCCGTGGATATACTGATGCCGATTGGGCTGGCAGTGTGGTGGATCGTAAGAGCACATCTGGATGTTGCTTCAATCTTGGTTCTGCTTCGATCTCATGGATGAGCAGGAAGCAGAAGTCGGTGGCTTTGAGCACCGCGGAGGCCGAATACATTGCTGCTAGTATGGCCTGTTGTGAAGCAGTTTGGTTGAGGAAGCTCTTTAGTGAGCTGTTTGGACATGTGCTAGATACCACTGTGATACTCTGTGATAATCAGAGTGGGATTCGTATGACTGAGAATCCTGTGTTCCACCACCGATCCAAGCATATTGATATCAGGTACCACTTTATCCGGGATATGGTACAGCGAGGCGCCGTAAGGCTCGATCATATAGGAACTGATGAGCAGGTCGCGGATATTCTCACTAAGCCCCGGGGGAAGGTCAAGTTCCTAACCTTCCGTGAGAGTCTTGGTGTCGTGGAAAGACCCTATGATGTGGGTCCTGTTGGACGATGAGCTCTGGGAGCTCTGGGGGGCTTTGGGGATAGCTTCTCGCAGCTATAAGCACTCATAATGCTTCTGCCCCACCCTTGTGATTATTGAGCTAGTTCGCCACTCATTTATCTGTGCCCCGTATGCATCCTACCCATTGAGTTCAGGGCTCATGGGAAGTACCTCTCATTTGGCCAATGAGGTGTGGAAAAGCTAGAGACTATTAGCAAAGACTGATGGACGCATCAGAGATTGCCGTACTCTCTATCTAGGATGGCACGGTCCAACCACTTGATCCGGGATCAAGATTTGTGAGGTCTGGGACCTCTGGACTGATTATGTCAGTCGGGGGATGATGTCTTTGTGACTGACCCACTTCTGTTCTGAAATAAAGAAGCCAGCAAAGCAAGATTCGGCGGGATGACGCACGATGTTGATTGCACTAATAGATGGAGTTCTCCCTAGTTGAGAGGGAGTGTTAAATTTGGACAACTAGGTCCAAACTCCATGTTAAGATGCTCAGATTAAGAAGCTAATATTTTTGTTGGATTCCTCTTTCCGAGAGATGTAAAATCCATATAAAATATGTCTTAATCCGATGAGCAGAACTTATATTTTGAATTTATTATTTTTAATAAATTATATGTGCAAGGTCGGCCAGTTTTGTAATGTAGGCTCGCATGCCCAACAGATGTGTCACACACCCTCATGATTGATATAAATACAGGAAAAGTTGAAGAGCATTTCATCATCAACACAACTCATCATCTTCTCTTCTCATCAAATAGTACGAGCTACCTAAAGACAAGTTTCAGCCACACGTGTAAAGGACGAAGAGGACAAATTGTACGGCTGAGCTGAAGTACGGATTTTCTGCTGCTAGGGTTTCGCAGAAACTTTGACCAGCGTTGACTTTGGTCAACGCTTGGTCCAAACAAGCTGAAAACTTGTGGAAGGTTCGATTTATGAAGGCCGTACTACCTAGCACAAAAATCGAGGTCAAAGGGTTGACCGTTTTGCTGCTGCGTTGACTTTTAGCTTGCTGCCCCTGCGTTGACTTTTCAGGACAGCGTTGACTTTTGCAGAGTTGACTTGGGTTGACTCATCTACTGATTGGAGGGTTGTTGTGACACATGCTGGGCTGGCTGACCAAAGGCGACTTTGCTGGTTGAAGCATCCTGTTGACCGCCGAAACGAATACACACATTTTTCCTGTTTCTGATTTGTCTTCTGTAAGATCTACTTATATGTTCTATCTGCATTTTGCTTACCTACTTGTATGATTGCTGAAAGAAAAGTGAAATTGCTACTAGCATAGAACATCTACAAAACTTTACACTTTGTCTATGTGCATGTATTCAGTTTAGATTTGTATCTGTGTATGTTGTTAAAGTGTTTACTTCGATGTTAATATTGAACATTTCAGATTAATAACTTGTTTAAGTAGGAGAAGTAAATCATGATTTAACAGTAGGGTTTCTGCATAAGTAATATTTCGAAACTTTCACAGTTTGAGAGTTCTCTAAGTCCTACTATAATCAACTTTGATAATCAAAACTGCATCAAGATGTCTGGAGTGTGAAATTTTCACTTTGAAAATTATTACTGCAGTAATTGATTTATTTCACCTACTTATTTGATAAGTTATTTACAGATACTTCAGTAAATTTAGAAATAAACATAGCTGCAGTACTTCACTCTAATCAAAAGTTGAAGAACACATATAGCACAATAGAATCAACCACATGAACACAGTTATTTTTGGACAATTGTCCCCAGAAAAACCCAATGTGGGAAAACGGGTGTGTTGTCGCACAGAATGTCTAGGCACCGCAACAATGGCTCAGATTGAGGGCTGTCACCCTGATCCCCAATCTCTCTATCTAAGCTGTCTCCTTGCAAGCTAAGGGAGGTAGACCCTAACAAAAAAATGAAGGAAAAGAACTGGTTGAAAATCGACCAATTCAGGAGACAGCTAAAAGACCAAGTACTTGTTAAGATTAACGAGATTTTATAGATCCAATTATATTTGAGACTTTAAAACCAGTGCCTTGTGGAGTCAAAATTTCTCGTTATGAAATTAAAGCAAAGTAATTGATATATAACTACTGCTATGAAAAATAAATTCACCACAATGATATTCGATAAAACACCCTCACAATTATGCATTAACAATGTTTGATAAAGACATGTAATTTATCATCACTTGAAATATTCTCAAATTTAGACTAAGCAATTGATTGCCAATTTCAAGTAATTTAAAATTATGATTAAAGATAGCTCAACAATCATCAACCACAGCTAAGCGTTAAACTTCGAAACAATTTAAATTCGAAACAAAAAATATTATCATGAGAGTACTATCGAATTTAAATGCCAGATATTTCCAATATTTCCGAATTTATGATATTTCAAATAATTCCAATTCAGAAACCTATAGTCAAACTTGGAATAAATTTTTCAGCAAGATTTCAGATCTGAAATATAAATTGCAGCTGTAATTTAAACCATAGATCAACAAACAAACGATGCTGACACCAATGCCCAAAATGACTAAAAATAGTAAAAATTGATGAACTTGAAGAAAAATCAATTTTTACGGCTTGATTAAGAGAAATTTCAGATCTGATATTTTTATTGCAGCAGTGCATCTGTGACAGATCAGTAAGATAAAACTGCCCAAAATAGCTGCCAAATACTTTCAGAAATAACAAAAATATATTAAAATTTGAAAATTTCAATTTTAAGGTTTTAAGAGAGTTTGATTCAGTAATTTTCAGAACTGATAAGTTTATAACAACAGTAAAATGATAACGGATTAGCAAATTGAAAATACTGAAAATGATCTCCACAATGTCTAAAAATAGTAAGTTTTGCCAAAAAAACTGAAAATTCAAAATTTTTAGACTTTATTTAGGATATGCATCAGAAATGTTCATATCTGATTTTACATAGTTATGTAGAATTTCCAGCAAGCTTCAAAATCAGATCTAAGCAAATTTAAAGATGCCCAAATGGTCAAAAATTCTGAAAATGAAGATTTTGCAATTCTAAACAATTTGACCATATAAAATGTGTTTTTAGGGCCTAATTATTTGTGATTTGCTTACTGTAATAAAATCTGCAGAAAAAAAGGGTTTAGAGATCAAACCCTTAGCCCGAGGCTTTGAATATCCCACCGTTGAAAATTCTTGAAATTTTAGGATAATGTTGCCGCTTGAAAATTAGAAATTTGGAGACCAAAATCCTGTAAAAATAGCCTCAAAAACCTATATGTCCTCAAGGGTCTAGATCTGGCTTAGATCTGAAGTTTCCCTTGGCTGATTTTTTCAGATCTATTTCTGCAAACAAATATTGAGCCCAGATCTTGCTCTCCAGGGTCTAGATCTGGCTTAGATCTGAAAATTTCCTTGGCTGATTTTCAGATCTAATCCTGAACAAGTGAAAAAAAGAAACCCAATACTCAATATGTACAAAAATAGCAAAAATCCTAAAAACCCAAATGTTAGAAATCAAAATTATGTTACAAAACTTCAGATCTACACATGTAAATTACAGATCTATACAATATATTTACAGATCTATGCAAAAGAGTTGCAGATCTATCAGATCTGAGGAGTATAAGTCTGACTTTACTCCCAGATCTGAAGATCTAAGGCTCTTACTAGCCAGATCTAAGTTTAAATTCAAAAAAGAAAAATTAAGATAAATTTTTTTTATTTAGGCACAAGATCTAGAAAGACCCTGCAAAAAATATTCCGTAAGATAACCTTAGAAATTTGGAAACAATGGACTTTTTCAGATTTATGAAATGTGAGAGTCGACTGGTCTAACTGAAGACTTCCGCAAATGCTCAAACCTTAATAAACAATCTCTGCACACTTAGATCCGAATTTAAGATTGATAGAGATCAAAAAATAAACATGAGACCTTTCAGAAAAATAGATAACTAATCTTTCCATTAAATCAAAAAGCTCTTTTAGAAACCCAGAAAACTGCACAAGATACCTGTATGCAGATTAGAGGCCATCAACCATCAAAAGCCAATAGAAGTAGTAGAGTTTAGAGACAATATCACCACATAGATCTGGAAAAGAAACACCAAAGTTTGTAACCCCAAATTCTTTATGCTTTATTGATCAAAAAATTACAAGAGCTTATGAGAACAAGTGCACGCTCTAAAGATCAGATGACTGAAAGACTGACAAAGACCTCTAATTTATAAGATAAAATCTTCAACGGCTAGTTCAGTTGATCCATGTCAAAATAATCTTGACCGTCGAAAAGATTTAATCATCTTTTAATCTCGACCGTTGAAATTATAATTTTTAGGAAATTCGAATTTATCATTTAATTCCATCTTAATTAATTCAAAAATAATATTTTGAGTTAATTACTTCAAAATTTTGACTTTGACTTAGCCACCAAGGCCCAAGGGTCTAAAATTTCTTGAAATTCTCAATATTCCCTTTGCCCGGGACCTTTAAAAATTTATTTTTTAAGGACCTACGAATTTTGCCTTTGAAGAATTTTAACTCACCTAGGACCTAAAATTAATTAAATTTCTGGCTTAGGATTTTTAATTAATTTGGCCAGAAAATTTAATTAATTGATTGAGAGGGGATTTAATTATTTTTTCCAACCCTCTTTACATAAGATAAATACATTTAGACACATGAAGGGGGAATACCCATTCGTATAGACCCTAAAAAAGCTACCCAATTCTACGAATCAAAACATGATCTAGTAGACCAAGTAGCTTGTAATAAAATAATCTAACCAATTAACTAGGATTATTCTCAAACTATTTTTACAAAGACTCGATAAAAAACACTAGGACTCACTTAGCATCTTGATGACAAAATCCACCCTAGCTTTGGGGTGAGGCTGGAGGGGAAAACTCTGCCGATCACTTGTGTCGAAAAACACAAGCAAATCAGTGAGACAAAAAACCTCCTAGGATAGAAATCGTCACCAAAATACTAGGCTTACCTAGGTTGTTACATACATGATGGTCTCACTTAGATCATTTACATCATAAACATGCAGAATGTGTTTACATTGTTTATAAAACTGCTGACTGATGATGGAATCTGAATGGCGCGAATACGTTGAACATGATGAATCCCATTTGAAAAAATGGGGGTGTACTACTATGGGGTTGTTGACAAAGTGTGGTCAATAGGGTGTAACAGATGAGGGTTTTTATTAATCTTCAGCAGTGAAAATACCGTTTATTGAATTCATGACCAGAAGAATCAAATAGCTTACACCTGATATGAATTTTCCGGACAATTCGGAAGAATTCTCGACACATGAGATGACCTCCTGCACCCTCTGCGTCAATTTGCGTAGCCCCTCTATGCAGTCACTGCCTGGACTGCGTAAACCTCCGTGGAGGGGTAGTGCTGCTGCTCAGCGCTGCCTTCCCTTCGTCCTGTGCCTTTCTTCTCCTTCGTCTCTGCTGATTTATCCCTCCTCCTTTTGTCTCTGCAACCCCGCCTCTACAGACTCACCTACTGAAATCGAAATCTCTTACTTCAGAATCGATTTCCTTCGGGTACTGAGAATGTGCCCGTCTTATCTTCCAAGTGACCCTCAAGCCTTCTCTTATAGTCTTTTTGCTGATGAATCAATGACCCAGATTATGTCTTTAATCAATGGCTCAGATTAGAAGATGACTTGATCTTCGCTTTCTTGAAGATTCACAATATGCTTTATTAATACCCTTTAATTATTTAATTTCCCTAAGTTTAGACTTAGGGATCACCATAAAATAATTAATTATTTTAATAAAGCAAGATCCGAGTGGAATTACCACAAACGATTTCTGCGTTCCCTAGAATACTATTGTCCAAGCCTCTCCTCAAAATTTGAGACTTGGAACATTTCCCGATGCTATAAAATCAACACTCCTCTTAGCGAGGAAAGTGTTCAAGCAAAGTACCGGCTGTACTGCTCTGATTCTAAAGCACCTGCTGTGCTGCTGATGTCTTAGCTGCTGCCCCTCATCTCTACGCTACTGCCTATGACACTATCTTTGTCACTGCCTCATCTGTACTGTAGCTCCCTCTTACGCTGAAGTCAACCCAATCCTCTTCTGGAAAGGGTTCTCGACCATCCCCATCTTTTCTCTGAAGTAAGTAAACTTAATCTTACTCAGAGCCTTAGTGAGGATATTTGCCACTTGTTCTCTTGTAGGAGTGTACCTCAACTGTATAGCTCCTCATTGGACATAGTCTCTGATGAAGTGACACCTGATGTCAATGTGCTTCCACTGGTCATGAAAGTTTGAAACACATGATTCTAAGAGATCTTGATGCAACTCTGATTATCACGCATAATTTTGGTCGGATCCATCCTCTTCTTGAGTAAGTTCAAGAGCAGTTTACAAAGCCATATGGCCTCGCTCGAAGCTGTGCTTGCTGCCATATATTCTGCCTCGGCTGAACACAGTGCGATGGACTTTAGTTTCCTACAGCACCAGGAAGTCATTCTTGATCCAAGACTGAAACAATACCCACTGGTACTTTTCCGATCCACTGTGCTACCAACTCAGTTTGTGTCAGTGAACCCACTCAACATGATTTCATTTCCTTTGGTGTACTTCAACTCATACTCGACTGCCCCGTTCAAATATCTGAGAACATGTTTGGCTGCTACCTAGTGAGCCCTCCTTGGTTCCACCATGAACTGACTGAGGGTGTTCACTGCATAACAAATGTCTGGTCTAGTGTTGATCAGGTACACCAATGATCAAATGAGTTTCCTACACAAGGTAGGATCAACCTCTTCATCCTCGGACGTGTCTATCTTCTTCCAATGTGTAATCATTGGCGTAGCCATGGGCTTACAGTCCTCCATTTGAAACCTCTTTAGGATCTTTGTAGTGTATCTTCCTTGCCCAAGGAAAATTTCTCCTTTCTGCTGCCAGACCTCCAAACCAAGAAAATAGTGCATCTGCCCTAGATCCTTCATGTCGAATTCGGTAATCATATTTTCCTTGCAGTCTTTGATGAGATTAGATGATCCAGTCAGGAACATATCATCTACATATAATACCAAGATTAACGACTCATCCCCTACTCTCAGATAGTAGAGGTTGGGATATGCATCACTCTTGACAAATCCCATTTTCTGCAGGTAGCTATCAATTCAACCATACCATGCTCTTAGGGCTTGTTTTAGTCCGTACAAGGCTTTCTTAAGCCTGCATACATGAGTCTTTTTCTCATGTGTTTCAAAACCCTCTGGTTGTTCTATGTACACTTCCTCTTCTATCACCCCATTCAAGAATGCTGTCTTAAGTTTTAACATCCATCCGGTGAATCTACCATCCCATTTGCACTGCGAGAGAGATGACAAAGCTGATAGAAGTGTACTGAGCTACAGGGGCGAAGGTTTCTTCATAGTCGATCCCTTCTTTCTGTGCACACCCCTTAGCCACAAACCTGGCTTTGAACTTCTCTATGCCATCTGTAGCATACTTGATCTTGTAGATCCACCTTGATCCTACAACTGATTTGTCCCGTGGTCTAGGGACTACTTCCCACACATCGTTCGTCATGATGTAGCTATACTGCTCCACCATGGCATCTACCCACACCTAATGTTGAGCTGCCTCTCGAAAGCTAGAGGGTTCTCCGACCTGTGCTACCAGTGCCTGGTATCTGTTAGGTTGCCTTCGTACCCTCTTCCCGTCTCTAGGGGCTCCAATAAATTCCTCTGCATCCCTCAGAATTTGTTGGAGCTCTCTGCTTGGTCTTCCACTGGTGGTGGGTGGACTTACTTGCTCTCCTGCCTGCTCATCTTCGGAGGAACTCTCCTCAGAATCTTTTTTGCCGTGGAGAGGCACTCGAGCCATCCTTTGTAGGACGCCGAGGCTGTACTAGTGGATCCTCCTCAACCTGCGTATCTGTAGCCATTTCCCGGGATCTTCTGAAATATCTCTCCTCCGTGAACTTTACGTCCCGTCTTACTACGATCTTCCTGTTTTCTGGAATATAGATGTGATATGCCTTCGCATTTTCGCTATATCACACAAGATAGCCTTTCTCCGCAGTCTAATCCAATTTATTCCTCTTCTCATCGGGTACGTGGCAATACGCTATACTGCCAAATATCATGATATGGCTCACGTCAGACTTGCTGCCAGTGAACACACTCTCAGGGGTCACTTTCCCCAATGCTCAATGAGGCACGCTGTTTTGCACATACACTGCTATATTGCAGGCCTCTGCACACATAAATTTGGGCATTTCTTGGTCATATAGCATTGCCCTTGTAGCTTCTACAATGGTCTTGTTCTTCCTTTCTGCAACTCCATTATGCTCTTGATTGTATGGAGCTGTCCATTCTCTCTTGATGCCTTCCGTTGCGCAGAAACTAGTGAAGTCTTTGTCAATATACTCTCCACCATTATCTGATCACAACTTCTTGATCTTCTTTTCAGTTAAATTTTCTACTAACGCCTTGAATTGTTTGAACCGCTCAAAGACTTCATCTTTGGTTTTCAGAGAGTAGATCCATGTTTTCCTGGAATTGCCATCAATAAAGGTAGCAAAATACTTTGCACCACTGAGAGCAATTGTGGACATTGGATCACAGATATCTGAGTGTATTAACTCCAACACACTCTTGGCCCTACTGTTGCTTCTTGGAAATGCAACCTTAGCATACTTCCCTAGTACGCATCCCCTGCATACCTCTTCTTTCCTTGCGCTGAGTTATGGACCTCCCATGATAGTCTTCTTGAGAATCTTCAAGGCTCCATGATGTAAATGCCCCATCCTTCTGTGCCATAGTTCATTCAGATCCCTTTCATCCGTACTGCCTATTAGTGCCATTGGGAACTCAAGCTGGAGCTTATATAATTTATAGCTCCTTACTCCAATTTGTGCCTTCCTTTTCTAGCTAGGGTGTTTGACATAAACTTATTTCCAATGAAGTATATGTCATAACCCTTGTTCTGGAGCTGAGACATGGAGAATAAGTTCATCCACAAACCCGGTACATGTAGAACATTTGTGGCCCGAAGCTTATTTCCAGGTTCTGTCTGAAATATTATGGTACCTCTTCCAACAGGGGTACACTTGGCCTTGTTTCCCATTGTGATCTGGGAATTCCTCTGCTCTTCTTGGTAGCTCGAAAAACATTCTCGAACTCCCGTCATATGAGTAGATGCTCCACTGTCAATATACCAACTCCTGGAGAGGCCGTGCTTGACACTCAAGCGAAATCCTCTTCTAGTCTGGATGCCAGAACAAATGTCATGCTCCCTCGGTTTCTCCATGTGCTTTGGGGGACTGCGTGAGCCCTTCCAAGCTGTGTCACTGTCCGATAGTCGTTCCAGTGCAGAACACCCCTTTCTTTCTTTTGCCTTTAGCTCTGATACCGTGTGAAATTTTCACTCTGAAAATTATTACCGCAGTAATTGATTTATTTCACCTACTTATTTGATAAGTTATTTACAGATGCTTCAGTAAATTTAGAAATAAACACAACTGTAGTACTTCACTCTAATGAAAAGCAGAAGAACACATATAGCACAATAGAAAGAACCACATGAACACAATTATTTTTGGACAATTGTCCTTGGAAAATTCCAATGTGGGAAAACTGGTGCAGCAGATGAGGGTTTGTATTAATCTTTAGCAATGAAAAAATCATCTACATAAATCATGATGAGTAGAATCAAATAGCATACACCTGATATGAATTTTCTGAACAATCCGAAAGAATTCCCGACACACGGGATGACCTCTTGCACCCTCTGCGTCAATCTGCGTAGTCACTGCTTGGACTGTGTAAGCTTGCGTGGAGGGCTAGTGCTGCTGCTCAGTGCTTCCTTCCCTTTGTCTTGTGCCTTTCTTCTCCTTCGTCTCTGCTGACTTCTCCCTCCTCCTTTTGTCTCTGCAACCCCGCCTTTACAGACTCACCTACTGAAATGAAATTCTCTTACTTCAAAATCGATTTCCTTCGGGTACCGAGAATGTGCCTGGCTTATCTTCCAAGTGACCGTTAAGCCTTTTGTTATAGTCTTCTTGCTGATGAATCAATGACCCAGATTATGTCTTTAATCAATGGCTCATATTAGAAGATGACTTGATCTTCGTTTTCTAGAAGATTTGCACTCTGCTTTATTAATTCCCTTTAATTATTTAATTTCCCTAAGTTTAGACTTAGAGATCACTTTAAAATAATTAATTATTTTAATAAAGCAAGATCCGCGTGGAATTTCCACAAAAGATTTCTGGGTTCCCTGGAATACTACTGTCCAAGCCTCTCCTCAAAATTTGAGACTTGGAACACTTCCCGATGCTATAAAATCAACATGGAGATCCTGTGTTTCATTCTAGGATGAAGCACATCAAAAATAAGTTCCACTTCGTCAGGAACTTGTTATTAATAAAGCAGAGTGTGAATCTTCTAGGAAACGAAGATCAAGTCATCTTTTAATCTCAGCCATTGATTAAAGATTTAATCTGGGCCATTGATTCATCAACAAGAAGACTATAAGAGAAGGCTTGAGGGTCATTTGGAAAACAAGGCGGGGACACACTCAGTACCCGAAGGAAATCGATTATGAAAGAATAGAATTTGCTTTCAGAGGGAGAGGGTGTAGAGGCGGAGTTGCAGAAGCAAAAGAAGGAAGGGGAAGTCAACAGGAGAAGAAGGAAGGAAGATGACACAGAGGGGACAATGCTGAGTAGCAGCATTGGTCCTCCACGCAGAGTGACGCAGTCCAACGCAAAGGACCATGCAGAGTGACGCAGAAGGAGAAAGGGAGCTTCCAGTGTGTCGGAAATTCTTCCGAAGGGTTCGGAAAAATAATCTCAGGTTTATTCTTGACATCTGCTCGTCAAATCTTTGTAAATGATTTCTACTGCTGAAGAATAATACAAATCCTTATTTGTTGCACTGATTTTCCCGCATTGGGTTTTTCTGGGGACAATTGTCCAAAAATAACTGTGTTTATGTGCTTGTTTCTATTGCGTTATATGCTTCCTATTTGATTTTCTGCTTATGATTAACTGAATACTGCAGTTTTGTTTATTTTAGAATATTCTGAAGATATCTGTAAATAACTTATCATAAATAAGTAGGCAAGATAAATGAATCACTGCAGTAGTATTTCAGCTTGAAAAGTTGACACTGGAGTCAATATTTATTGTACTTGTCGAAATAATAAAGAAAATAATTTTTATAGTATTATTAAATGACTTATTAAAGCATGGGTTTCATGCTTGGATCATATTTATTTTAGGTCAAAGTCCCTAGTGTGGACTCCTAGGTTTTATTCCGAGTCTATAGGATTATTGCAGATTTAAATTGATCCATATTGGGCTTTTGAATCATGCAAATAGGTCAAGTATTGGGTCAAATATGATTTATGAAGCCTCCACATCAAGTCGGCCTTAAGGTGATCAAATCGGCATCAAGCCTAGGAATTCGAGCTCATCTCAAGCCTTTATATACAGTGAAATCGAACTCACTTGGAACCATCTCACTACAACACAGAAATTTGACTTTGAAGCCGCAACAAGGAAAAATTGCGAGTTGCAGGGCTTTTTGGATTCAGTTTTGGGCAAGCTTATAGAGTTGAAGAAAATCGAAATTTTGGCACCACTCTCTCTATATTTTGAGCTATAGTTTTGAACATCGAAGTTCTCAAAGTTTTACTGCAACAATTGCTGCATCAGGTGCTGCAAAGAGAAGAGGAAGTCGAAGTTTGTTTTGCTGAATGCTATTGCTTGCAGAAGTTGTATTGGGCCTAAACTGAAGTCTTTGAAGCTAGATCGAAGTCTCTACCACAAGATCGAAGTCTCAAGAAGCATGGTCGAAGTTCAGGTCATCATAGTACTGTTACTATTGTTGCTTCTGCGAGATTCAGGAAGGATCACAAGGAAGGCTGACTTGGTGTGGAGGAAATACGGGTGAAGGTCTAGAGTCTCAAGAATCACTATTGAAGGAGTAATTACTGATTGGGTTTTCCCCAAGAGTGGGGTTTTTCCCTGGCTGCTGGCCTACATCTGGTGTCCTTGGTCTATGTGTATTTGCTTTGATATTTTCTTGATGAATTAATAAGAAGAAAGATAAGAAGAACATAATAAGAACTAAAGAAGATCACAAGTAAATAATCAAGAATAAGAGGATCTTTTTGCCTTTCTGATTCTCTAACATAGGATATATGGTCATCTACATTACACAGTCATTCCTATTCTTAATCAACTAGTTCATGGCATCCCTAATATCAAAGAAGATCGTGAAGGAGTTCCTAAGGGACGCTCTTTGGGTAAACATACAAGAAAACCATTTTCAAATAGTGAAACAAGGTCTAAATAAATATTAGACCTCATTCATTCTGATGTGTGTGGACCCATGTCTGACAAATTACTTGGAGGTCATCTTTACTATGTAACATTCGTAGATGATCATTCTAGAAAGGCATGGCTCTACCTTCTCAAGAAGAAGGATGAAGTATTTGAGAAATTCAAGGAGTTTAGATCTGAAGTGGAAACCCTAACTGAAAGAAGAATAAAGACTTTGAGATCCAACAATGGTGGGGAATACACTTCTAAAGAATTGATTGCATATTGTAAAGAAGCAGGAATTAAGAGGGAGCTCATTGTTCCCTACTTTCCCGAACAAAATGGGGTAGCTGAAAGAAAGATCAAGTCAATTGAAGAAGGCATTTGAACAATGTTCTTTGATAAAGACTTACCAAAATTCTTAACAATGTTCTTTGATAAAGAACATCACACCTGAGGAAGCATTCAGGGGAAAGAAGCCGAGTGTGGATCATCTCCGAATCTTTGGGATGTTGAGATTTTGTGTATTGGAGGTCCCATAATTTGTGGAGGGACTAGAGTTCACCTGATCTACAAGACTGAGAAAGGGATTTGGGAAATTTCATCTGGTTTGGGAGATATTTAATTAATTAATTATTTTAATGTATTTCCTAAGTCTAAACTTAAGAAAATTAAATAATTAAAGTTATTTAAATTAAACATGTGATGAAATTGTCTTAAGTCACACCGATCAAACTTTCTTTTAATCTTAGCCATTGATTCAAGATCTGATCATGGTCATTGGTTTCCCAACGATAAAAGTAT
The DNA here is from genome assembly GCA_034641835.2 of Pinus albicaulis. Taxonomy (NCBI): domain Eukaryota; kingdom Viridiplantae; phylum Streptophyta; class Pinopsida; order Pinales; family Pinaceae; genus Pinus; species Pinus albicaulis. The sequence continues at coordinate 34,071 of JAXQQM020087730.1, read as the reverse complement.
AAAGAAAAGGCTTGGGGTCATTTTCTCGGACACAGAGGCAGAGCACTGAAGCTAAGCTGAGATTCTAGGGCAGGGTTTGCTAAGAATTCTCAGAAGAGTTTCAACTGCAGATAGGGGAGTTTAGGCAAAGGGGATGGTCTGATCCCAGTGCCTAGAATTAGCAAGAGGCAGAGAGCAGCTTCCAGAGGCAGCGCAGAGAAGCAGGAGCAACAACAATAGAGAGGGCAACAACTGCGCAGCGTAGGGGCAGCTTCAGCTACGCAGTCTCTCCCAAGGCAGCGTTGGGCAGCAGGAGACCCTCTGAGGTTACTCAGAGTCCCTCAAGGGCAGTGTAGGGCTTGTGTCACCTAGTTTGGGGTTACACAACCCTCTCCAGGCCAATGCAGAGGAATGCAGAGGCTGTAGAGGCTGACGCAGAGGCTTCATGGGCAGGGCTAGTGTTTCTAGGGCCAAAATCTGGCCGAGTCCTGTAAATCTCATTTGAGGGTGTGGATCAGTCAATATTTTGGCTTCAGAACAACTAGTTAGTTGCAGATCTATATTTTCTCTGCCAGGGTTTCCATATTTGGAACCCAGATTTGTTGTACTCAGAAATACTCTTAATAATAAAACCCTCAAGCAGCCAGAAGACGGGTTTTCCTGCATTGGGTTTTTCTGGGGACTATTGTCCTGAAAATCCTTGTGTCACTTTGTCTATGTGTGCATGTACTTTTTTTCTAGATCTGAATTGGTGAAAGTCTGTTATGTGTTTGCTTCGGTGTTAATTTGAATTTTCAGCTTAATAACTTAATTAAGTAGGAGAAGCATAACCAGATCTAACCGTAGATTTCGGCATTAGTAACATTCAAAAATTTTCACATGGGAGGCCTGCCTACATCCACGTTCCAAAAGACAAGTGAAAGAAGTTAGACTCTACAAGCATCAAAGGAATCTTCGTTGGCTATAGTCTCTCCTCAAAAGCATATAGAATCTACATCAAAGAAGGAAGACACATTTAAGTAAGCAGGGATGTCATATTTGATGAAAATCAAGCCTACAAAAGATCCAAGGACATTCCTATTGATTCCGATGATGAAGACATATACCTATATTCAAAGAAGAAGAAGTAAACCACGAAAATCCTACTACTATTCAAGAAGAAGAAGAAGGATCAAGTGATGCTATTCAACTTGTGGTCATACCAACCACTAGGAAAAGGCCAAATTGGTTAAAAGCAACCCTTGAAGACACTGAAGGACATGAAGCTGCAAAACGAACCTTTAGAGAAAGCAAAAGGCCGAAGAGATATTATGGATATGCTGCATATATAACAAAACTAATTGAAGCTGAACCATCTACATTCGAAGAAGCTGCTCATCAAGAGGTTTGGAAGAAGGCAATGTAAGAAGAGTATCAATCCATCATGAAGAATGGGGATTGGGAAATTGTTCCTAGACCTAGTGACAAATCAGTGGTCATCTCTAAATGAATTTATAAGATCAAGCATGTTGTTGATGGAAGTATAGACAAATGCAAGGCTAAATTTGTTGTAAGGGGTTTTTCTCAAAAGGAAGGCATAGATTATGAAGAAACCTTTGCACCCACTGCAAGGTATACTACTATTAGATCCTTGGTTTCATTGACTGCCACCATGGAATGGAATATCCATCAAATGGATGTGAAGGCATTATTTCTGAATATGACCATTGATGAGGAAGTATACATAGAGCAACCCGAAGGCTTTGAGGTAAATAATAGAGATACTCATGTATGCAGACTCAAGAATTCCCTATATTGTTTGAAATAAGCACCTAGGGCATGGTATGCAAGAATGGATGCATACCTTCTAAGAATTGGTTTCGTGAAGAGTTCTGCTGATCCAAATCTCTACATCAAGGTGGAGGATAATGAGCCAATCATTATTCTAGTATATGTGGATGATCTATTCATCACTGGTGTGGAGCAAAGAATTCGAGAGTGCAAGAAGATGCTGGTAGCTGAATTTGAGATGAAGGATCTAGGATTAATGCACTATTACCTAGGTTTGGAAGTATTGCAGAAACCCAGGGAAATATATTTGGGGCAAGGAAAATATATCATTGAGTTGATGCAGAAATTTGGGATGATGGATTTCAAACCCATGACTACTCCTATGATCACCAATCTCAAGAAGTTGAGGAGCTCTGACTCAAGTCTCGTGGATCCTGCCTCGTATCGAAAGTTGGTTGGCTCCTTGATGTATCTGGTGTGAAAATTTTTGAATGTTACAATTATGCAGAAATCTACTTTTAGATCTGGTTATGCTCCTTCTACTTAATTAAGTTATTAACTGAAAATTTCAGATTAATATCGAAGCAAAACACATAATAGACTTTCACCAATTTAGATCTAGAAAAAGTACATGCACACATAGACAAAGTGACAGTGATTTTCTGGACAAATAGTCCGCGGAAAAATCCAATACGGGAAAACCGGTCTACTAGCTGCTGGAAGGTTTTATTATTAAGAGTTTTTTGAATACAACAAATCTGGGTTCCAGATCTGGAAAACCCGATAGAGATAAATAGATATGCAACTCACTAGCTGTTCTGAAGCCAAAATAATGACTGATCCACACCCTCAAATTGGATTTACATGACTCAGCCAAAATTAGACCCTAGAAACCCCAGCGCTGCCCCTGAAGCCCCTGCATCAGCCTCTGCATCCCTCAGCACTGGCCTGGAAAGGGCTGCGTAACCCCAGACTGGGTGACGCAGTGCCTACACTGCCCCTGAGGGTCTCTGCGTAACCTCTGAGGGTTTCCAGCTGCCTAAACTTCCCTGGGAGTGACTGCGCAACACCTGCGTAGCTGAAGCTGCCTCTACACTGCATAGATGTTGCCCTCTTCCTGCTGAAGCCCCTGCTCCTCTGCACTGTCTTCCTGAAGCTGCTCTCTGTCTCTTTCTGATTCTAGACACTAGGATCAGATCATCCCCTTTGTCTAAACTCCCTTCTCTGCAGCTGAAACACTTCTGAGAATTCTTAGCAAACCTTGCCCTAGAATCTCAGCTTAGCTTCAGCGCTCTGTCTTTGTGTATCTTTACAAAAGACCCCAAGCCTTTCCTTTATACTTTTCTTGTTGGGAAACCAACGACCATGATCAGATCTTGAATCAATGGCTAAGATTAAAAGAAAGCTTGATCCGTGTGACTTAAGACAATTTCATCACATGTTTAATTAAATTAACTTTAATTATTTCATTTTCCTAAGTTTAGACTTAGGAAATACATTAAAATAATTAATTAATTAAATATCTCCCAAACCAGATGAAATTTTCCAAATCCCTTTCTGGGTATTGTAGATCAAGTGTACTCTTGTCCCTCCACAAAATTTGGGAGCTAGAGCACAATTGATGCTACCCCAAATACACAAAATCTTAACACTCCCTCTTAGCATCAGGAGTGTGCTCTAGCAATACATCACACCATTTATTACAAGATTTTGGGTACTGGTTTCTGTGCTGTTGATGCTTGGCTTGCTGCCACTTAACTCTGCACTGCTGCTGCCATTTTGTACTGCTGCCCATGACTCTGCCACTGCCACTGCTGCCATTTTTACTGCAACTCCCTCTCAATTTGCTGCATTCGTGCTGCTCAAAACACTGCCACTGTTGATCTGCTGCATTGCAAATTCAGTTGTTGAGAGAAACAACTGAATCTCCTGCCCAATCTTTGACAGACAAGTCATTTTGGCTACATCCTCATCACTGAAGCTCCATAGGTTGCTGATCTGTGCTGGCATCTGAAGGATGATGCACAGCAACAACTTTGCACTGCGTACGTAGACTCCCTCTGCACTGCTGAAGTTACATCAACCCCTTGTGATGAAATCTCTCATGTTGCTACTGTGCTGCGCTGTTCTTCTGAAGTCTCCACGCTACTGCAACTATGCTCTGCGTAAGCAGCTCTGCTTTGCATTGTGGAAGTCACATCAGCCCCTACGCTACTGCTGTCTCTACGCTGTTGCTGCATCTGCACTGCACTGCTCCTTCCAGCGTTCATATCTGCCTCTGCTTCATTCGTGATCTATGCACCCATTGCTCCACTTGTTTTGCTACTGTCTTAAGGCTCCCGTAGCTCGAATGTGATCCAAGAGATGAGCTGCTCAAGGATCCCGCCACTCATTCTGTAGCTCCTCTACAAATCCATGTCGCCCCACTTTCGTGGTTCATGAGCGCTCATGGCTGCATCATCTTCCGATCCATCATCCGCCACAGTAGCCTTGGAAGAAGAAGCTTCCTTGTCCTTTTTCTTCTGAGGACAATTGCTGGCAAAATGTCCTAATTCATCGCACTAGAAGCACTTGATCTTTGATAGATCCTTCTTCTTCTTTCCCTGCTGCCTCTTTGATGCCAATGCTGCATCTTCTTCATATTCCTTCTTTACTTTGCTCGATCTAGAGCTGTACTGCTTCTTGGTGATTCTGCGGAGTTCTTCCTGACGCAGAATTGCCCACAAGCTGTCCCAGTCTGGGAAGTCAGGTCTGCCCAAGATACTTTGGACAAAGGTTTCCCACTCATCTGTGACTGCATTGAGAGCAATTCTGACCATCAGCTCATCTTCCACCTTTGCACCTGTTTCAGTCAACTGATCTCTGATCGACTGCAATTTGAAGAGGAAATGTTCCATGTGTTCTCCCTTGGTCATCATGAATGACCGCATCTGAGTCTCCAACATCTTCCTTTGGACAGACTTTCCCTCATATAGGGAAGTTAAGGCCTTCCACATCTCATTCGCTGTCTTCTTTTCAGCTATATGTGGGACAATATGGTCCTTAATTCTATCCATGATCAACTGCATTGCATGTTCAACAGCTTCATTATGCTTCCTTAGGAGATCTGCATCCGTCGGTGTGGCCAGAACTTGTTCTGCATGGTCTCTTAGATGATATGCCTCTAGGACTATCAGGATCCTAGCCTTCCAAATTGAAAAGTTGGAAAGGCCATCCAATCTGTCCTGATCACGCAGTCCATGAGGGGCCATCTGCTCAGAAATGTGCCAGAGCTTCCTTTCTCTTTGCTAGAGAATTGGATCTAAGGCCCTTGGCGAAATAGACACATCTTGCTCCCTCTGACAACTGATTTCCCTTCTTGGACATCTGCGAAATCTACAATGATTCAACTCTTTTTGATCCTTTGTTCAATCTGCAAGTTTCTTTGGCTAGAAACTTTCTAAGAAGTTGATCTCCTCCCGCTCTTTGTCAATAGTGCTTAGGCTAAAAATCTGAAAACTTCAGAAATTTAACCCCACCAACACCTTCTGAATTTCTGCAGATCTGCTTCAGGCTCTTCTAGATCTGACAACTTCAGATCTGTGCCACACTGGCTGGCTTCAGACAATCCCAGCGCTGCCTTTACCCTGCCTCTACGCAGTAAGTGCGTGGGCTTGCTGGGAGACAGCATTAGACTGCGTCACCCTGCCCTCTGCGTAACTCTGCTTCTCTAAAAACTGCGTTGTCCCTTCAGATCTGCCCTTTTGTTGCTCTTCCTGCTCTTTCTACAACAAGAACCTTCAGCCTTCTGCTGGTGACCCTCCTAGATTTGCAATTGCTCTGATACCATGTGAAAATTTCTGAATGTTACAATTATGCAGAAATCTACTGTTAGATCTGGTTATGCTCCTCCTACTTAATTAAGTTATTCACTGAAATTTTCATATTAATATTGAAGGAAAACACATAATAGACTTTCACCAATTCAGATCTAGAAAAAGTACATGCACACATAGACAAAGTGACACAGTGATTTTCTGGACAAATAGTCCCCAGAAAAATCCAATCCGGGAAAACCAGTCTGCTGGCTGCTGGAGGGTTTTATTATTGAGTTTTCTGAATACAACAAATCTAGGTTCCATATCTGGAAAACTCGACAGAGATAAAATAGATCTGCAACTCACCGGCTGTTCTGGAGCCAAAATAATGACTAATCTACAACCTCAAACGAGATTTACAGGACTCCGACAAAATTAGGCCCTAGAAACGCCAGCGCTGCCCCTGAAGCCCCTGCAGCCCCTGCGTCACTCAGCGCTGGCTTGGAAAGGGCTGCATGTTGAGATTTTGTGTATTTGGGGTAGCATCAGTTCTGCTCTAAGTTCCAAATTTTGAGGAAGGACTAGAGTACACTGGATCTACAGGACCCAGAAATGGATTTGGGAAATTTCATCTGGTTTAGGAGATATTAAATTAATTAATTATTTTAATATATTTCCTAAGTTAAAACTTAGGAAAATAAAATAATTAAAGTGAATTTAATTAAACATGTGATGAAATTGTCTTTAGTCAAACGGATCAAGCTTTCTTTTAATCTTAGCTATTGATTCACGATCTGATCATGGCCGTTGATTTGTCAATGAGAAAAGTATAAAGGAAAGGCTTGGGGTCATTTGTAAAGACACACAGAGGCAGAGCACTGAGGCTAAGCTGAGATTCTAGGGCAGGGTTGGCTAAGAATACTTAGAAGTGCTTTAGCTACAGAGAGGGGAATTTAGACCAAGGGGATGATCTGATCCCATGGTCTAGAATACACAAGAGGCAGAGAAGAGATCAACTCAAGGACAACGCAGAGGAAGGTAGCAGCAACAGCAGTAGCAAGGACAACATCATTTTCAGGAAACCCTTCAGGGGTTGCGCAGAGACCCTTAGGGGCAGCGCAGTTACTGTGTCACCCATTCTGGGGTAACGCAATCCCTTCCAGGAGCAGTGCTGAGGGTTTGGAGGTCATCCAAGGCTGACGCAGATGCTTTCAGAGAGCTTCAGAGGCTGACGCAGTGCTTTTCAGGGGCAACGCTGGGGTTTCTAGGCCTAGATCTGGCTTAGTTCTGTAAATCCCGTTTGAGGGTGTGGATTAGTTAGTATTTTTGGCTCTAGATCAGCCAGGAGCTGTAGATCTAGAGTTTTCTCTGTCGGGTTTTCCAGATTTGGAACCCATAGTTGTGTATTCAGAAATATTCTTAATAATAGAACCCTTCAGCAACCAGAGACCGGTTTTCCTATCTTGGGTTTTTCTGGGGACAGTTTGTCTAAAAATAACTGTCACTTTGTCAATGTAGCTGGAGGAAAACTGGTTTTTTCTGAAGAATCTGAAGGATGTAGCTGCAGAAAGCAGCTCGAAAGGCAGCAGAGAAGCAGATCTGAAGGGACAACGCGGTTTTCAAGAGCAGATTCACGCAGAGGGAAGGGTGACGCTGTCCAGTGCTGTGTCCTAACAAGCCCACACAATTACTGCGCAGAGGCAGCTCAGAAACAACGCTGGTTGGGTCTGAAGCCAACTAGTGTGATTCAGATCTGAGTTTGTCAGATCCAGAAAAGTCTATAGAAAAGCTGCAGAAATTCAGAAGAGCTGGTGTGGTTAAATTTCTAAAGTTTTCAGATTTTTAGCCTTAGCACAAGTGACAAAGATTGGGAGGAGATCAACTTCTCAGAGAGTTTCTTGCCAAAGGGAACTTGCAGTTTGATCAGAGGATCAAAGAAGAAGCTGAATCATAGTTAATTTGGTAGATTTCCAAGGAGGGAAATCAAGTGTCATAGGGAGCAGAGGGTACCCAGTTCGTAAAGGACCCTAGATCCAGATATCGAGTATAGAGAGGAGGAGCTCTGACACATTATGAGCAGATGGCTCCTCATGGGCTGCGTGATCAGGATAGGCTAGAGGGCCTCTCAAACTTTTCGGTGTGGAAAGCAAGGATCCTGATTGTCCTTGAGGCATACGGTTTAAGAGACCATGTAGAGCAGACTCTGGCCACACCGACATATGCGGATCTCCTACGGAAGCTGCTGGGCATGCCAAGCGGCTGATAATGGACAGTATCAAGGAACTTATTGTACCACACATAGCTGAGAAGAGGACAACTAACGAAATGTGGAGGGCCTTGACTTCCCTGCATGAGGGAAAATTAGTCCAAAGAAAGATGCTTTTGGAGGCCCAAATGAGGTCATTCATGATGACCACGGAAGAAGACATCGAGCATTTCCTCTTCAGATTGCAGTCAATCAGGGATTAGCTGATTGCAACGGGTGCAACTATAGATGATGCAGTGATAGTCAGGACTGTCGTCAATTGAGCCACGGATTATTGGGAAACCTTTGTCCAAAGTATCTTGGGCAAAGCGGACCTCCCATATTGAGACAACTTGTGGTCAATCCTGCGGCAAGAACTATATAGATTCACCAAGAAGCAGCACTGCCCTAGGTTTAGCAAAGTAAAGAAGGAAGAGGAGGAGGATGCAACCTTGGCATCAAAGAAGTAGCTGAAGAAGAAGAAGGATCTGTCAAAGATCAAGTACTTTCAGTGTGGCGAAATGGGACATTTTGCCAGCCATTGTCCAGAAAAGAAAAAGGACAAGGAGGCATCTTCTTCCAAAGCAGCAGTGGCAGATGATGGGTCAGGAGATGATGTAGCCATGAGTGCTCATGAACCACGGAGGTGGGGTGACATGGACATGTAGAGGAGCTACATGGAAGAAAGGCGGGATCTTTGAGCAGCTCATCTCTTTGATCACAAGCAAGCTACGACAGCCTTAAGACAGTAGCGGGACAAGTGGAGCAGTGGGTGCATAGATCACAGATGAGGCGGAAGCAGAGGCAGATCTTAAGGCTGGGAGGAGCAGCACAGAGCAAAGTAGCAACAACGCAGAGGATGATGTGACTTCAACAGCGCAGAGCAGTGTTGCTTACGCAATGCAGAGCTGCTGCAGCGTAGAGAGCTTCAGAGGGACAACGCAGTGCAGCAGCAGCATGATAGATTTCAGCACAAGGAGCTGATGTGACTTCAGTAGTGCAGAGGGAGTCTGATTACGCAGGCAGAGCTGTAGTTGTGCATCGTTCTTTAGATGCCAACACAGATCTATAGCTTATGGAGCTTTAGTGATGAGGATGCAGCCCATCAGACTTGTTTGCCAAAGATTGGGCAGGAGATTCAGTTGTTTCTCTCAACAATTGAAGTTGTAGTGCAGTAGATCAGCAGTGTCAGTGCTATGAACAACATAGATGTAGCATATTGAGAGGGAGCTGCAGTATAGAAATTGCAGTGGCAGTGGCAAAGTCATGGGCAGCAGTACAGAATGGCAGCAGTAGTGCAGAGTTTAGTGGCAGTAGGCCAGGCTTCAACATCACAGAACCAATATTGAAAGTCACGTAACGCATAGTGTGATGTATTGCTAGAGCACACCCTTGATGCTAAGAGGGAGCGTTGAGATTTTATTTATTTGGGGTAGCATCAGTTGTGCTTTAAGTCCCAAATTTTGAGGGAGGACTAGAGTACACTGGATCTACAAGACCCAGAAATGGATTTGGGAAATTTCATCTGGTTTAGGAGATATTAAATTAATTAATTATTTTAATGTATTTCCTAAGTTAAAACTTAGGAAAATAAAATAATTAAAGTGAATTGAATTAAACATGTGATGAAATTGTCTTAAGTCACACAGATCAAGCTTTCTTTTAGTCTTAGCCATTGATTCAAGATTTGATCATGGCCATTGATTTGTCAATGAGAAAAGTATAAAGGAAAGACTTGGGGTCATTTATAAAGACACAAAGAGGTAGAGCACTGAAGCTAAGTTGAGATTCTAGGGCAGGGTTGGCTAAGAATACTCAGAAGTGCTTCAGCTGTAGAGAGGAGAATTTAGACCAAGGGGATGATTTGATCCCAGGATCTAGAATACACAAGAGGCAGAGAAGAGTTCAGCTCAAAGACAACGCAGAGGAAGGCAACAACAATAGCAACAACAGGGACAACATCATTTTCAGGAAACCCTTCAGGGGTTGCGCAGAGACCCTTAGGGGCAGCGCAGTGACCGCGTCACCCACTCTGGGGTAACACAGTGCCTTCCAGGAGCAACGATGAGGGTTTGGAGGCCATCCAAGGCTGACGCAGAGGCTTTTAGTGAGCTTCAGAGGCTGACACAATGCTTTTCAGGGGTAGCGCTGCGGTTTCTAGGCCTAGATTTGGCTGAGTTCTATAAATCCCGTTTGAGGGTGTGGATCAGTTAGTATTTTTGGCCCTAGATCAGCCAGGAGCTATAGATCTAGAGTTTTCTCTGTCGGGTTTTCCAAATTTAGAACCCAGAGTTGTGTATTCAGAAATATTCTTAATAATAGAACCCTCCAGCAGCCAGAGACCGGTTTTCCCATCTTGGGTTTTTCCACGGACAGTTTGTCTAGAAATAATTGTGTCACTTTGTCAATGTGTGCATGGGATTTTTCTAGATCTGAATTGGTAGAGATCTGTTATGTGTTTTGCTTCGATGTTAACTTGAATTTATTTAGTTGATAACTTATATAAGTAGGAGGAGCTTAATCGGATTAACAGTAATAATTTTTGCATAAGATTTAAGATTCATAAATTTCTACACTGCATAACGCCAGACTGGGTGACGCAGTCCCTACACTGCGCTTGAGGGTCTCTACGTAACCTCTGAGGGTTTCCAGCTGCCTAACGCTGCCCTGAGAGTGATTGCACAACACCTGTGTATTTGAAGCTGCCTGTGCGCTGTGCTGCGGCTGCCCTCTTCCTGCTGAAGCCCTTGCTCCTCTGCGTTGTCTTCCTGAAGCTGCTTTCTGTCTCCTGCTAATTCTAAACACTGGGATCAGGTCATCCCCTTTGTCTAAACTCCCCTCTCTGTAGCTGAAACACTTCTTAGAATTCTTAGCAAACTCTGCCCTAAAATCTCAGCTTAGCTTCAATGCTCTACCTCTGTGTATCTTTACAAATGACCCCAAGCCTTTCCTTCATACTTTTCTCATTGGGAAACCAACGACCATGATCAGATCTTGAATCAATGGCTAAGATTAAAAGAAAGCTTGATTCACGTGACTTAAGACAATTTCATCACATGTTTAATTTAATTAACTTTAATTATTTCATTTTCCTAAGTTTACTCTAGTCCCTCCACAAAATTTGGGAGTTAAAGCACAACTGATGCAACCCCAAATACACAAAATCTCAACATCTAGTAAATACTAGGCCGAATATATGTTTTGTTGTAAACATTCTTAATCAGTTTCAGTTGGAGCCTCGTCATGATCACTGGATAACTGCCAAGCACATATTGAGATATCTTCGTGGGACTATACATCACTGCCTAAAGTATGATAGCAAGGAAGTCAAGCTAATTGGCTTCACCATTTCTGATTGGGGTGGCAGTGAGACTGATGGAGGAAGAAATACATGTGAATGCTTTAGTTTGGGAGCTGTTATGGTCTCATGGATGAGTTGGAAGCAAGATCCTATTGCATTAAGTAGTGCTGAGGCAGAATATGTGGCTGCATGTGAAGTAGGAAAGGAGGCTGTATGGTTGAGGAAGCTTCTAACATATTTGTTTGAGAAGCCTCTAGGTCCTACTATAATCAATTGTGACAACCAAAGCTGCATCAAGATGTCTGGAGATCCCGCGTTTCGTGCTAGGACGAAGCATATCAACAATAAGTTCCGCTATATCAGGAAATTGGTGTAGGATGGGATCGTGAAGCTGGAGTATGTCCTGACAGATGAACAAGTAGCTGACATACTAAAAAAATCTCTTCGTAATAAGAAGTTTGAATATCTTAGAAAAATGCTTGGTTTAATAGATATTGCTGATCTTGTTGATAAAAAATTGGATGAGATTTGTTGAGGCTTTGTGAGTGAAGCATTCCCTAGGACATCAGGCCAACACTATGTGTTGATGTCTAGATCCCGAAGTAGGGAGGGTGGCGTTGGTCTTGGAGCTCTGACCTTGGATATGCACTTGGATCCCTTGGTTGATGGTTAGCAAGTAAGCCTGATGGTACCTAGAGAGGCTGAAAGCTTTAGTCCGTGTTAGTCCCACTTGAATAGATTTACCTGGTCAGGAATCTAGTCCATGGCATTGCGGTGCCTAAACTCTTCATAGTTCATATAGTTTGACATCTTCCTTATGAATGCCTCCCTAGTTAAGAGGGAGTGTTGAAAATTGTAACTAGGTTCGGTCTTCATAAATGTAATTGAGTCACCATGTAATGTACTTGTCAAAAGAATGGAAAAGAGTTTTATTATTATTATTACAATGACTTATTAAAGCATGGGTTTCATGCTTGGGTCATCATTTTTATTAGTCAAAGTCCCCATTATGGACTCCTAGGATTGTTATTGAGTCATTAGAGTGATTGTACCTTTTATAAGACCCTTGGGCTTTCGAATCATGTAAAATAAATTATTTTTGAGTCAAAAATGTTTTATGTCACCTCCACACCAAGTCGGCCTCAAGGAGATCAAGCCGGCCTCAAATTGGGCAATTCGACCTCCCCAAAAGGGTATATATTGAAGGAGTTCAAATTCATTTGGACACACTCTCATTCACAAGTTCGATATCCAACAAGAAGCTGGGAAAAGTGAGAAGTAGGAGAAGAAGGCTAAAAGACGTGCGAGTTTGGCTAAGGAAGAAGAGAAGAAGAAAATCGAAATTTTGGTCTATCCATCTCTGTCTCGTGTGGGCTACTTTAGGAGATCAAATTTTTATTGTCAAGTCGAAGCTGTTGCCGCTGCCAAGTCGAAGTTGCTGGGTCGAAGTGCTACTGCTACTACAAGATCGAAGTTTTGGATCAAAGAGAGGGCTGACTTGGCATGGAGGAGGTCTATGTCTAGGTTGAAGAGTCTCAGGAAAAACTATTGAAGGAAGAGATTTTGACTGGGTTTACCCCTAGAGAGGGGTTTTTCCGTGACAGAGTGCCTACATCTTGTTTCTCGTGTTTTTGTGATTTTCATACACACATAATTTGGTAATTGCTTGATGAAATATAATATAATAAAGAAGTAAAATAAGCCAACATAATTCACAAGTAATTATCAAGAAAGAAGAAATCAAACCCTAATCTACTAGCATTGATTTCTCAACATTTTTGACTTTGGGTCAAACCCCTTCAAGTGGTGGGTCCAACCTGTCCAGTTGAGGTCGACTTGGACAGTTAGGAATCAAGTTAATTCTCCTTGGCTTTTGATGATGAAAAAACTGACCACAGCTACAATTTTTCAACGAAACCCTTGAGGTGATGAGGCTAAGAGGCTCACGTTGTCTATGAATAAATACAAGGAGATAGAAATGTGATGGAGACTTCTATCACTATCCTTTGTGCTTCCTATGGAAGGACTCCGAGTCATCAATATATATTATAAACCCTGAAGAGTGTTGGTGAGAGAGGGAAGCCCTCTTTAACTGTGACACCTATGGTGCTATTGATGCAATTTGAGAGGCAAGGTAGATGACTTGTTTTCATTGTCAGATAGCACTGTGCAGGCCTGAAAGGATCCTAAACATTAATATTGTTGAGCATAGACCAGTGAAACATGAATCTCCGATCACTCGCGAATAATCACGAGTCAAACTCTGCTCTTCCCTCAAACGATCCGATTCAACTCTTGGCGAGTCAAACTCTCGTTGACTGAGTTTGACTTGTGGTCGATGTGAGTTTGACTTGCGATTCAACCCTCGACTTGGCGAGCACAAATTTTAACTTTTAGGGTTGCTACATTGTTTTTTGCGTGGTTTAGTTAGGTTAAAAATTAAATGTCGGTCCATAACTCACTTCTCAATGCTCAAGCCCACAACTCATGCGCCGAGAAGGTAATAGAGGCATGGTTTCACTTACAGTTTACTCCGCATAATAGCAACGTAGTGTGCAGTGTGCTCTAGCATTAGCTTCAACGTGTGCTCTGTTAGATATTTCAGTAGCAAACCATTATCGTATCGGTTTAGCAACAATCAAGAGATTTTAGTTACTATTTTTTTACTGATTTGTATGCAGTATTTTATAAATTTTTAGAAGCATATGCTTATGGTTCTATGTAGTCAATGGTTAGGAGTTGGGACTCGGTACTTTGGATCATGTTTGGACTCATAACATATATGAGATACTTATTCATTCATGATATCTTGGACATCTATTGATATTATGCATTGTTTGGACATGGTTTTATTTAATATCAAAGAAAGATGTTTTTTTTTTTAATTCAATATGTGAATATCTTTATTTATTGAATTCATCGATTTTTTCCTGATTAATTTACGATCCGATTAAAACTCTTCGCTCTTTTGCCTCGCCGATTTATTGCCGATTCCGAGTCTGGTAACATTGGCATAGACCTCTAAACAAGCATATTCTTTTAGGTATTTTGGTCTTTATTCAGAACGTGTTGCAAGAAATTGGTTTTATTAACCCACATGATACCTATTTTTCATGTACCTATTTTTATCTCGAGTTTCTGATTATAATTTTGGCTTTTAAGCAGAATGGGTTGCAAGAAATTGGTTGTATGTGTATTTGTTTATAAGCTATGAGCAAAGATTTTGGAAGACTTTCCTTACATGAATATGAATGTAAGAGGGTTCAACTGAGTAATAATAATGAATGATGTAAAATGTTGTGTACGTTACTGAGAATTGTTTCAAGATATTTGTAGAAGGGTTGGGATGGAAAATGCTCTCTTTTATATCTCAGTCTAACAGCTTCATTTTTAGGGTTTCATGGTTGATTAAACAACCTTTAAAGTGCCAGATGTAAAAACTTTAAAACAACATTTTATGCTTTTTTTGCATGTATCTGTCACCTTTTGTCCTAGGCTGCAGAGCTGTCTTGGTAACTTTACATTTTGCATACATACTTGAAATAGCAATATGCTTGTGCATGCAAAGTGTTCTTTCCCTTGTCATGTAAGAGGTTGATGGTTATCTACATTTTAAATTCCATGATTACCATGGCCTTCTATCCTTGGGATATTTTCCTTTTACTATTTCTTACAAAAATTCTCTATTGTTTTTGACTTTTGTAGTAAATGGAAATTTAAGCCCATGGGTTTCATGTTTTAACATATCAAACATTTTCTCTAAAATAAAATCAGTGCCTGATTTGGACTCGGTAAATTGTTAACTGGAGGGGCATTATAATAAATGGTTCCTGATGCTTATTTTTTTGCTATCCATGCTTCAGGAAGTGGTGTAAACTGGGTGCCTTATGTGGTTGTGCTGTTGGGGGTTTTTACATTTGTTACCATGTGGGCAGTATTGGTCACTGAAGGATGCAGGAAGGTCAAGTTGCAGTATTATGCATTCAAGCTAGCACCAACTGTCAGGTCAGATCAGTAGACAAAGTATTTTGTTCTTCATGCATTTGGCATGTGCACAGATGTGGAAAATGATTCTCGATATGCTATGAAAGTGCTAGACATCTTTTGCTGTTAAATGTTGTTCATAGTTGTTGCTAATTAGTGGGTGCACATTGTGATTTAGTTTAATTTAATTGAAATAATAGTTTCCAATTATGGCCAAAGATGGCTAATGGGATTGCAAAAGATATAATGACCAGACTATACATTGGGAATTCCTAGGGAGTCTCCAATAAATAGTAGAATAATGAAAGGAAAACAAGAGCTTGAGTAAAGCATGCTTTACAAGAGGTACACGTACAATTAGTATAAAAGAGGTGAAGATTTATAGGGAAACCTGTAATGTTCATAATAGGAAATTAACAGTGAATAACAGAAAGACATGCTCATGAACAATACCCAAAAATGGAAGGATATGGCAATAATAGTAGATACACATATGGTTCGGAGGAAAGAAGCATGGCATGAAGCTAGACCAGATGAGAAGATTGATCACTTTCTGATACAAGACATGAATCTTGGATGAAAGTGATGGATGATCTGTGACCTATGGAGAGATCCCAAAGATGAAGACTCCTCAACATCAAAGAAACTCATGACATCGAAGAAAGAAGTTCTTCATGAGCAGCTGGGTGTTTTCATCATTGCTGCTGCAGGTCTCTAATTATGAGGGAGCTTGGTAATAAGTTTCTTACTTGGAAGAAACTTGGTAATTCCTAAGCCCAGAGGGAGCTTAGGTAGATTCCTTGTATAGGAATGAGTACATTCCATTTGTGGAATATGTCCTCCCTAGTTGAGAGGGAGAGATAGACACGTCAGTATGGTCTTCACCTGGGAAGTCAAAATGGAGGATTGGGTAATCATCTGGAATCCAATATTCTTTAGGGGATGTATTAGGGCATCCAAGATAAGAGTAGTCGTGGAAGGACAAATATTCTTTGAGTAATGAGAATCCAAGATAATAATAGTCCTAGACATACCCCGAGTGAACCCGGGTGGGATATGATCCAAGAGAGACAATGATGTAGGTGTCTATTCATCATTGGTCTCACCAACATTGGAGCTCAAGGATCTCGTGGAGAGATGGAACTGTTAGTCAAGGCCTTGCACTATGACAATGTTGGTTGATATGATGCTATATAGATTGGATTACCAATCCGATTCTTCTTACGAGATTCTTCAGATTGAGAGTGACCATGTACCATTATGAATACCTTCCTAGTTAAGAGGGAGTGTTGAAAAGTGTAACTAAGCTCGGTCTTCATAATGACTTGTAATTATGAATTTATGTAATGAATAAGACAAAGATGATAAAAATGTATTTTATAATGCTTGTCTCATGGGTTTCATGAGCAAGGAGTTTTATTATAGGTCAAAGACTTCTTCTTGATGTCTTTAGGAGTTTGTCGTCTTGTCTTAAATATAATTTAGAGTCATGTATATGAAGTAATGTTACACATGTAAAAAGGACAAATATTGATGTAAAAGTGTAATCCAAGACCTTGTCAATATGCTCCGGTATTGGCAACTCCCAATTTCTCTAAACCATTTATCATCGAGTGTGATGCCTCTGGATTCAGTATAGGTGCAGTATTAATGCGAGAAGGGCATCGTATAGCTTTTGAAAGTAGGAAGCTCAATAAACGAGAGTGTCTTAAATCCACATACAACAAGGAAATGCTCGCAATTATGCACGCATTGGCCAAGTGGAGACAATATCTGTTACGGAGTAAGTTCTCAATCCGAACGGATCATAACAGTCTTCAGCACCTCCTCCAACAAAAACACTTTCTGAAGAACAACAAAAGTGAATTGAAAAAATTTCCGCCTTCAACATGGAGATATTACATAAAAAGGGAAAAGACAATGTAGTAGCAGATGCCCTGTCTAGGAAGGACGAAGAACCAACACTACTTGCAGTCTCGATTGTTGTTCCTGAAGAGCTTAGTGAGATTCGAAGTGAGTACGCCAAAGATCCAGAAATGTCTTCTATAATCAATAATCTCCCAGGAAACTCAAAATTTGAATGGAAGAACGATATCTTATGGTACAAGGGAAGAATTTATCTAAACTCAAATTCCAAGTTTATATCAAAAATCCTCAAGGAATCACATGATTGCCTGTCACCCGGGCATGTAGGATATTTTAAAACTTACTACAATGCACATCAATCATTCATCATACATTTTAATATAATATTTGTATCCTGATGGATATTCTTATATTCCAAGTCTTCTGGAGTATTTAACTTGAGAAGGAACTTTGTTCACTTCACTTGAAGAGCTTAAACTTTGTGTCTCTTGTGTTTTGATAATTGACTTGATGAAAGACATAATAAGTTAACAAAGATAAGGTCTAAGTAAAAGAGGGAGCGGCAATATGTAGGTTAGTTTCATACCAGGAAAGCTTCTGGTTAGGAGTGCAGGAGCTGTGTAGCATTATTGAACCTTTGGTAAAGATTCTTCGATTAGTTGATGGAGACAAGCACACAATGGGCTATTTGTATGAGGCCATCGATAGGGCCAGAGAATCCCTTTGAAGCTACTATGATGATAAGGGGGATGAAGGGTTTGAGAAACAACAACTCCATTGTCCCATTCATGCTGCAGGGATTTACCTGAACCCGCATTTTCTTACTCTTGTGGTTTCTTATTTGATGTCGAGGTCATGGATGGATTCTTCACTTGTGTTCAAAATATGGTGCCATCTCCAACAGAATGTGCAAAAATCTCCAATGAAATGAAGATATACAGGATGGTAGGTGGCACATTTAGCTTTGACATGGCTATCCATGACAAGAAGACTAAAATGGCAAGTAAGATTTAGTTTGTTTCAAAATTCATCGTCTTTTCATGTTCATACTTTGATTCAACTTTCAACTTTCATTATTTTTCTTATGTTTATAACTTAATCTTATTTGTTGTAGATGCATGGTGGAGAAGCTATAGTGGCAGAGTACTCGATATATAAAGGCTTGCCATTCGAGTGCTCAGCCAAACATGTAGCTCCTCAGGATGTGAGTACAACTAGAGTGTATTTGGAAAAATACACACCAAGAAACGCAACAAGTTAAAATATTCTAATGAATTTTTGAATTCATTAAATAATATATATATATATATATATATATATATTTTTTTTTTTTTAATTATTAATTTATTATTTATAATTTATTAATTTATGACCCTTGTACAAGTTGGAGTCACATTAACTTAATGACATGGTCTACGTCTAATACAATCTTCGATTGTGGGTGAGGCAACTTGAGAGGACACACCTGATGTGGAGGCCATCTCATTGGATTGGATTGACACCACTGCTGCATGGAGGGTAGAGGCCTATCATGGAGTCGGCCCCTGATTGGTTAGAGAAGGAGGTAATGGAGGGGGTAGAGGAGAAGGAGGAGGAGGAGTACTAGGAGGATGTGATGCCACCTACCCCTGTCACCGGTAGAGGATGTGGTCTACCTCCTATAGCTCCTATTTCTTCAGCTTCTAGAGCACAACAAAGTCCATTGCCAACCCCACCGACTTCTTCATCTAGAGGGAGAATTGTTACATTTGCTTGCAAGAGGGGCAGAGGAAATCAGTAGTATTATTTATTTGGTTCATTTCATTGTATATGACATTATGAATCATGATATGAGATACATTATTGTATTTTTTGTTGATATTTTGATGCTGAGTTGGGACTTAGGAATTAGTATTAAGGACATGATTCACTGTTAGGTACAAAATGGTGGAATGAATGATCACCCTTAAGAAGTCCCTATCACAATCACCTCTCATAATATTATGCTTTGTAGATGCCAGAATGTCATGATGGGAAGAGAAAGGAAACTTGGGACACGAAAGGGGAAAACATATTGGTTGCTCAATGGAGTGATTGTATTCACAACCCTTAGGGTATGAGGGGGAAGGAGGGATGCATCTAGTGGATGGTTCTTCATCAACATCATACCTAGGGAGGTGAAAGGGCCCTGTTGCCCACCATTTCATGGGTGATATCTCCGGGAGAATTTTTTCTCAATGATGGGCCTCATCTGGTAGCCAACAACCCCTTTGCAACCTCCTACTAGCTCATTGTGCCATTTCTCTGCCACCTGAGACAACTATGTGGTCCCTCACCGACCTGTATTGATCATATGTTTGAAGGTGGGTTGCCCGAATCTAAAGGTATGTCTTGTCATTTGGTAATTGAGTATTGGGTTTATATATCATGGATATTTATGGGTATGGATTGATGGGGGGATTTGGCGGAAAGAGTGGGCTTAGTTTATGATCTTGTCCCCTTGATCTCTTTTGGGTGTTACCTTTGGATCTTAGTCCGGTGGGATATCCTTTATTGACCATTTGGGTTTAGTGTGGTACTACATGGGAAACCCCGACTTTGGGTGCGTATTCCCGCTCCCCTATCCACATGTATTACTCCCTTTCCACTCACTATATCCCCATTCATCATTTATCCCACTTGGGTCCACATTGCCATTCTGCGTTCACATAGGGCCAACCTCCCTATCCCCTTGCCCCCACCTTGGGTCAGGCCTGGAACGATGCCCCAGAGGTTGATGTAGCTAAAAGAAAAGAAAAAGCATAATTGGTTGCATTTAACAAGAATTTGTACCACAAAATGCAAAAGTTGGTAAGGACAAAAATAATTTGCACGTGGGCAAAAGCCAATACATGAGCTCTACCCCAATCCATGGCCATCACCCTGGTTCCATAGGCCCTAGATGAGCCTCCTTTATCATTCAGGGACCCATGATTGTCCCAAATCCTGGAGGTCAATGAACTGCCCTACCTGAAGGGGGTAATCAATGCTACATCTTACACATCATGCTCTTATCTCTTTGAGTCCCAAGCAGTTAGTTAAATAAAATTCATAAAAGGAAAAAGGCATATAAGGAAGGCTGAAAAAATCAAGGCCAGGCACCTCATGTACCACGATTGCTCCCTCCTACACGTTATATACCCAAGTGTGGGATTCCCTTCATCTGGCTACCCCTATGCCCCAATATGTGACCCAGGATTTCCCCTCTCACTCCCTATTCCATTCCACTTATTTATCACATGCCACCCCCATTAGAGGGATGTACCTTGAACATACAATCCCCTTTAAAGGCTGAAACAACCTAATAAGGTACTTGGTTAACCCCCTTTGGAACCTGGAGACACTAGCACACGCCAAAGCCCACTACAGAAGGACATGCCATTATGAAGTGCCCATTTTGTCATCCATGGTTTGTAAACGCTGTTACAAGATTATTATAACTGAGTATTGGGTTTACTTATCATGGATACTTATGGGTATGGATTGATGGGGAATTTGGCAGAAAGAGTGGGCTTAGTTTGTGATCTTGTCCCCTTGATCTCTTTTGGGTTTTAGCTTTGGATCTTAGTCTGGTGGGAGCTCCTTTATTGACCATTTGGTTTTAGGGTGGTACTACTTGGGAAACGCCGACTTTGGGTGCGTGGTCTCGCTTCCCTATCCACATATACTACTCCCTTTCCACTAACTATACCCCCATTCATCATTTATCCCACTTGGGTCCACATTGCTATTCTGGGTCCACATAGGGCCAACCTCGCTATCCCCTTGCCCCCACCTTGGGTTAGGCCTGAAACGATGCCCCAGAGGTTGATGTAGCTAAAAGAAAAGAAAAATCATAATTGGTCACATTTAACAGGAAATTGTACCACAAAATGCAAAAGATGGCCAGGAAAAAAAAAATTAGCACGTAGACAAAAGCCAATACATGAGCTCTACCCCAATCCATGGCCATCACTCTGGTTCCATAGGCCCTAGATGAGTCTCCTTTATCATTCAAGATCCTATGATTGTCCCAAACCCTGGACGACAATGAACCGTCCTATCTAAAGGGGGTAATCACTGCTACATCTTACACATCATGCTCTTATCCCTTTCAGCCCCGAGCAGTTAGTTAAAGAAAATTCATGAAAGGAAAAAGACATATAAGGAAGGCTGGGAAAATCAAAGTTGGGCACCTCATGTACCACGATTGCTCCCTCCTACACATTATATACCCAGGTGTGGGATTCCCTTCATCTGGCTACCCCTATGTCCCAATATGTGACCCAGGGTTGTCCCTCTCACTCCCTATTCCATTCCACTTATTTATCACATGCCACCCCCATTAGAGGGATGTACCTTGAACATACTATCCCCTTTAAAGGCTGGAACCACCTAATAAGGTACTTGGTTAACCCCCTTTGGAGCTCGAAGACACTAGCACATGCCAAAGCCCAATACGGAAGGGCATGCCATTATGAAGTGCCCATTTTGTCAGCGGGGTAATCACTGCTACATCTTACACATCATGCTCTTGTCCCTTTAAGCCCCAGGCAGTTAGTTAAAGAAAATTCATAAAAGGCAAAAGACATATAAGGAAGGCTAGAAAAATCAAGGTCGGGCACCTCATGTACCACGATTGCTCCCTCCTACACATTATATACCCAGGTGTGGGATTCCCTTATGTGACCCAGGATTGTCCCTCTCACTCCCTATTCCATTCCACTTATTTATCACATGCCACCCCCATTAGAGGGATGTACTTTGAACATAGTATCCCCTTTAAAGGCTGGAACCACCTAATAAAGTACTTGGTTAACCCCCTTTGGAGCCTGGAGACACTAGCACACGCCAAAGGCCAATACGGAAGGGCATGCCATTATGAAGTGCCCACTTTGTCAGCGGGGTAATCACTGCTACATCTTCCACATCATGCTCTTCTCCCTTTGAGCCCTGGGCAGTTAGTTAAAGAAAATTCATAAAAGGCAAAAGACATATAAGGAAGGCTAGAAAAATCAAGGTTGGGCACCTCATGTACCGCGATTGCTCCCTCCTACACATTATATACCCAGGTGTGGGATTCCCTTCATCTGGTTACCCCTATGTCCCAATATGTGACCCAGGGTTGCCCCTCTCCCTCCCTATTCCATTCCACTTATTTATCACATGCCACCCCCATTATAGGGATGTACCTTGAACATACTATCCCCTTTAAAGGTTAGAACCACCTAATAGGGTACTTGGTTAACCCCCTTTGGAGCCCAGAGACACTAGCATACGCCAAAGCCCAATACGGAAGGGCATGCCATTATGAAGTGCCCATTTTGTCATCCATGGTTTGTAAACTCTATTACAGGATTATTCTAATGACTGGTTGTATTGGAAGCCTAGGGGGCACATTGGATCTTATGCAGGATTACCGCTGGTTTCCATTTGGGTTTCGTCTCCCTATACAGGATCCTTACCCCGTAAGGCTACATTGGCAACCATAGGGTGTGTATCCAGAGGTATGGGCCTCCACAGCAATAGACAATGCTTCATGGACCCCTTCAGATGTTCAAGGATTACTAGAGATCCACTCTTGGACAAGGAAGATGCATCATGCCCAACCAACCCCACAAGTGCACCGCACGCTTAGGGGTGCCCTAGGGCTTGTGTGAGGACTCGAATCCTGATGATATTTATTACAACATATGAGCCTTCACAGAGCATCTACAGTCATCTACGATCCATTTGGAGACCCATGGGATCATTTATGTGCCCCCATACCCACTGGGAGCACCACAGGTCTACTACTTGGAGAACATGGGGCCACCCCCTTGTCCATCATATTCCTAGGTATTTTTTCCTCATTATGGCACTTCAGGATGTTAGTAGGCCTCTTGGAGGGCCCTATGACATGTACACATCATTATTTGGCCCTTGTGTGGCTTATTTTTACACCTATGAGCTAAATTGGTGGGCTCAACGTTGTGTGAAAATTTCAAATACTACTGCAGTGATAGATTTATTTTGCCTACTTATTATTATGATAAGTTATTTACAAATTTCTTTCAGTAAATTTTGAAATGAATACAATTGCAGTAATCACTTAACCAAAAGCAGATAATAGAACAGAACACATATAACGCAATAGAAACAATCACATGTACACAATTATTTTTGGACAATTGTCCCTGGAACAACCCAATGCGGGAAAACCAGTGTAGCAGATGAGGGTTTGTATTATTCTTCAGCAATGTAAATCTTTTACAAGAAATAGACGAGCAAATCTCTTAAGAATACACCTGAGATAAATTCTCTGAATCCTCTTGGAGAATTTCTGACACTTAGAAAATACCCTAGCTCCCTCTGCGTCAGTCTGTGTGATCCTCTGCGCAGTCCCTACGCTGGACTGCGTCACTCTGCGTGGACACTTAGTGCTGCTGCTCAGCGTTGTCCTCTGTGGCCCTCTACATCCTCCTCTTGCCTTTCTTTGTAACTGCTGACTTCCCCTTCCTTCTTCTGCCTCTGCAACTCTCCCTCTGAAATTGAATTCTATTCCTTCAGAATCGATTTCCTTCGGGTACTGAGTGTGTGCCTGACTTGATTTCCAAATGACCCTCAAGCCTTCTCTTCTAATCCTCTCGTTGATGAATCAACAGCCTAGATTAGATCTCTAATCAATGGCTGAGATTAAAACATGACTTGATCTTCGTTCTTTAGAAGATTCTCACTCTGTTTTATTAATACCCTTTAATTATTTAATTTCCCTAAGTTTAGACTTAGGGTCCTCTTTAAAATAATTAATTATTTCAATAAAACATGAACCGAGTTGAATTTCCACAAACGGTTTCTAGGTTCTTTGGAATACTGATTTCCAAGCCTCCTCACAAAATTTGAGACTTGAACACTTTCCAATGCTACAAAAATAAACACTCCCTCTTAGCGAGGAAAGTATTCTAGCAAAATGCCAACTGCATCTGCTCTGACCTGAAGCAATTACTGCGCTGTTGATGTCTCGGCTGCTGCTCCTCATTTGCTGCGCTGCTGCCCTATGTAATGCTGCCCATGACACCATCATTGTCACTGCCTCATTCGTACTGTAGCTCCCTCTGAATTTCAAGCCTATCCATTCCTCCTACTAGAATGGATTCTTGACCATCCCCATCTTTTCTTTGAAGTAAGCAAACTTAGTCTTATCTAGAGCTTTCGTGAGGATATCTGCCACCTGCTCTTGTAGGAATGTACGTCAATTGTACAACTCTCCATTGGACATAGTCTCTGATGAAGTGACACCTGATGTCAATGTGCTTCGACCGATCATGAAACAAAGGATTTTCAGAGAGCTTGTTGCAACTCTGATTATCACACAAAATGCAGGTCGTTTCCATCCTTTTCTTGAGCAAGTTCATGAGCAACTTACGAAGCCATATGGCCTCACACGAAGCTATGTTAGCTGCCATATATTCAGCGTTGACTGCGCTCAACGCCACGAATTTCTGTTTCCTACTGCACCAGGAAGTCATTCCTGATCCAACACTCAAACAGTACCCACTTGTACTTTTTCAATGTACTACACTTCCAACCTAGTTTGCGTCAGAGAACCCACTCAACTGGATGTCATTGCACTTGGTGTATCTCAATCCAAGCTCCACTGCCCCCCTCAAGTACCTGAGAACATGTTTGGCTGCTGCCCAGTGAGCCCTCCTTGGTTCTACCATGAACTAACTGATGGTGTTCATGACATAACAAATGTATGGTCTAGTATTGACTGGGTACATCAACGATCCTATGAGCTGCCTATACAAGGTAGGATCAACTTCATCATCCTTGGACATATCGATTTTCTTCCAATTTGTGATCATTGGTGTAGCCGTTGGTCTAGAGTCCTCCGTCTGAAATCTCTTCAGAATCTCTGTAGTATATTTTCCTTGCCCAAGGAAGATTTCTCCCTTCTGCTGCCAAACTTCCAAACCCAGAAAATAGTGCATCCGCCCTAGATCCTTCATGTCGAATTCTGTTGCTAGATTTTCCTTGCAGTCTTTGATGAGTCTAGATGATTCAGTCAGAAACATATCATCTACATATAGCACCAATATTAGAGGCTCATCGCCTACTCCCAGATGGTAGAGATTGGGATCTACGTCACTCTTGACAAATCCCACCTTCTGCAGGTAGCTGTCAATTCGACCATACCAAGCTCTAGGGGCTTGCTTCAGTCTGTACAAAGCTTTCTTAAGCCTGCACACATGAGTTTTCTGCTCATGCGTCTCAAAGACCTCTGGTTGTTTTTTGTATACTTCCTCTTCTATCACCCCATTCAAGAACGCAGTCTTGACATCGATCTTGTGAATCTCCCATCCCATCTGCGTTGCAAGGGATATGACGGATCTGATTGAAGTATACCGAGCTACTGGGGCGAAGGTTTCTTCATAGTCTATCCCTTCCTTCTGAGCATACCCCTTAGCTACAAACATAGCTTTAAATTTCTCTGTACTGTCATCTGCAACATATTTAATCTTGTAGATCCATCTTGAACCTACAACCGATCTGTCCTGAGGTCTAGGAACTATTTCCTAGACATCACTTGTCATGATGGAGCTGTACTCCTCCACTATCGCATCTACCCACACCTGATGCTGAGCTACCTCCTAAAAACTAGAGGGTTCTCCAACCTGTGCTACCAATGCCTGGTACCTGTCTGGTTGTCTGTGTTGCCTCTTCTCATTTCTAGGAGCTCCAACAAACTCCTCTGCATCGCTCAGAGTTTGTTGTAGTTCTCTGCTCGTCTTTCCACTGGTAGTGGGTGGATTTACTTGCTCTCCTTCTTGGACTTCCTCGGAAAGGCTATCCATAGGATCCTTGTGCCTTGGAGAGGCAATAGAGCCATCTTCCGCAGGTCGTTGTGGTTGGACCAGTGGATCCTCCTTAGACTGTGTATCTGAAGACATTTCCTGGGATTTCTTAAGGCTCTTTCCTGCATGAACTTCACGTCCCGTCTCACTACTATCTTTGTACTCTCGGGCAAGGTTACTTGGGAGCAGGAGCGCCATTTTTAGAAGCTCCCGGTTTGGGAGCGTTTCGGGGAGCGTTTTTTTATAGTATATATATTTTTATATATTTTTATATTTTGATGCATATGTGTCAACAAAAGCATGTAGAATGATGAATTAGACATAAAAAACATAAAAACATAGATTGAACCATATAACATCAATCATCTAGAAGTTATAATCTTCTAATCTAGAAGTTATAATCTTCTAATCTAGAAGATTATGTTTCTAATCTAGAAGTTAGAAACATTCAACATATTGACTCTTGAGTCTCATGATTCATCAATCTTAAAGTTTCAAGCTTTCAAAATTCAATATATAACATTTATCATCATCGATTCATTGATCACCATAGTTGTACTTGTAAGCTAAGTGTAACATTTACAAAAAAATAATATTTAACATGAAATGAGATGTTATAAAATGAAACAAAATGAAACAACTTACAAATTTCATGAAGCATCATATTCATAATTCATAATGAGTTATAAACTTATAACTGCCAACTTCAAAGTTTCAAACTTCAAACTTAAATTTTCATATATTGTCTACAAAAAATATCCACCACCATTTCCCCCTTCAAGTTTTGTCACATAGTTCCACAAGGTTGTCAAAGCAACTTTCCCCTCTAGTGTTTCAATGTTCTCATCAAAATCATCCCGTTCCTCTTCAAACCCTTCCTCCTCATTATTCATTGGGTCACTCATATGGGGACCACTATGTTGGTCTTCTTCTTGTTCTTCTCTTTTATTTCTACTCCCCCTTGCCATCATGAAAACCAAGAGTGGAATGATACATAGAAGCCAAAAGAACATCATTTTTGAATGTGAATATAGGTGGTGGACAACCTACAAATAAATGAGCAAGGAGAAAGAATGAGAAAGTGTAGGAGAGGGAGGAGAGAAAATACAGAAAACAATGACAGAAAAATGAGAAAGTTTGGGGTTTGCACTTACCTCTTTAGCTTTTGTAGATGGAAGCCCTTCTCTACTCCTCCAAGCTCCTCCTCCTTCACTCCTCCAAGCTCTCCTCAACTCTCTCTTCTCCTCTCTTTCTTTTCTTTTCTCCAAGCTCTCTTCTCGTCTCTTCTCCAAGCTCTCCAAAAACACAAGTGAGCAAATGAGAGGTGAAAGTGAGATTTTAACTTTTTCATTCTATCCCTAACTCAACACTAACCCACCCCCTAACCCAACTTAAGCCAAAAAAATAAAAAAATAAAAAAATCGTTTTTTTGGAGGGCGCAAATCGTATCCGTCTGCCGCTGTATGGAAGTGGTCGCGATCCGTACGGAACCGCCTCTGAAGTGCGATGTTTCCATATGTCGATGCGCTGTACGAAACGTGGATCCGACGTATGGAAACACAGATCGAGCGGGGCGGTTCGGAAATGGTAGGAAGTGCCTTTTTCCGCCTGATCCACGTTTCCGAATTTCGGATCCACGTTTCGTACATCAGATCCCGTATGATTCCGTATGGGACACGGATCTGGCTTTGGAGATGGGGGTGGTGGACGTTTCCTGCAACACTGGGTGGGCTTGTCACCAATAGGGTTGTTATTTTCACATTATTTTATTATTAGAGCTATTAGGCACTTTAGGCTAATTCGAGCTCCTTAGGAGCCTATATATTGATGTTAGCTCCATTCCTTTTCATAATCACTTGGTTTGGGATCTCTCTAACCATAGAGAATTTCACTTTTTTTCCCTTGGAGGACTTTTTTGGAGATGGATGAATTTTGATGTATGGATTTGGGCTATTTCTCTTGTCTTGGAGCTTTGTCTTGCAACGAAATGCTGGCTGGATATACTCGATAACATTGTGAGTAAATTTTAATGTCGTTATTCTTGTTGCTGCATACTGCTAAAGCTAGGGCTAGTTGTTGCATGTTTAAAATGTGGAATTGAGCATGTTTTAGCTAATTTAATGTATGGGCCATGTTATATGAATGAAATTGTCTTAGAGATTAATTTGTCTCGATAAGCTTGCATTGTTTGCTTGAAAGTGTAAATGTTTGAAAATCAATTTTCTTTCTTTCTCATAACATTGGACGAAGTTGACTTTTTGGGCCTCCTTGATCAAGAAACCAAGTTCTTACTCATTATCATCCTTGACTCCATATCCCCAAGTGGACTAGGCACTGATCCCTTAAAAAGGGTGGTCACCTCTTCCCCTTTTACCTTGTTTTCACCCTTTCCCAAGTCTACCCATCAAAGGTCACCTAGGGCATCAATTTCTCAGGAATTGACGCAAGGAAAAATTTCGATCTCCTACAAGCTACTCCATTGGTGGGTCCCCTCCCTCTCCATAAATTTTTAAGCTATTCTGACGGTGGGATCTATGGGAATCCTGAGCCCTAGCTCTAGGATCGAAATATGCTTAAGCATCCCTAAGGGTAGACCTCAATAGGATCAATTTAAGCTTTTGAAGTTAATTATCTTTTTTGGTCCTTTCCCCTCACCTTGTCCAGGATAGGAACAATGTTGGTTTTTATATTCCATCCTCGAACTTGGACTGGGTCCACTTGGCCTCGTGTGGTCCCGCCGCTCATCAAAGATTATATGCCAAAGGCCATTTGGGAATCCAAGTTCCCCAAGGATTTTAGGGATTGGGAACCTCATCTATAAGCCTATTCCTTTTACCTCAACCCTCCAATCCTCATCCCTTACCCCTAGTGGACCAAGCCCCTTGCTTAAAGAGAAAGTAAGCTCCATCCTTCAATCCACCTTAGGGAAAGGGTTTTCAGGGTCACTCATCACCATAGTTTTAAAAACCGGTCGGTTTGAACCGGTAATCGGCCAAACCGGCTGGTCAGATGGCCCAACGGTCGAAACCGGCCAAGCAACCCGGTTGAAGAGGGCATTTCGCCTGTTTTTGCAAAAATCCGGACCTAACCAACCGGTTAGGAACAGAACCGGCTGGTTAGGTGCTAATCTCCTACGCGGACCCACACACGGCCGCAGTTAAGCTTTAGGGCTGATTTGTTTATAAGGGGGGGGGTTCATTTAGCTACTCTTTCCCTATGTGGACCCACGCACGGCCAAAAATGGGTTTTAGGGCTGATGTGGAGGTAAGGGAAGCATTGACATTTCATGGTAATCTTAAAATCTTAAAGTAAAAGTGACATTTCTTTTACTTAAATTTTTTAACATTACCATGAAATGACTTAGGATGTTTAAGAGTGGTTTCGACCTCATTAGATTTCATACGGAGAGACTAGAATTTTAGGTTTCACTCAAAATTCAATAGACTTAATGGTTTTCAAGGTTTCATGGTTTGGGAATTTGCAATGTTTCCATTTGATTCTATCATGTGTAAGGGAATGATATTGGCATTTGATCAAGAGCATGAAGTCCTTTAAGAACCTTGATGTACCCTTCAATCAAAGGAAAACAACTGGTTAGGCTTGCTAATCTTTTTCTACCGCATTTTAAGGTTGAGGAGATGAACTCTTCACTCAAACCAAAATCATTGGTTAGGCATGTTAAACATTTTCAATTTCTATCATGTTATAAGGTTGAGCAATCCAAGTCTGAAGACTTTGAGCTAGTTGATGTTTATGTATCTCTTGTTGATGATCCCATTTCTAGTAGCGATGAATCAATGATGAGTTTCATGAGAGACCATGTTGCTCAGTGATTTGTAGTTTTGATGTCTATTTTTGCTACTACTACTACTACTAAAGTTGTAGAGGAGTTTTAGGAGCCCTCAAACTTTGAGCCATATTATTTATGTAGCTCGTGTTGATGATCCCTTGTCTAGTAGTGGTGATGATTTTGATCATGATGAGGAGTGATCATGTTGTTGATCACTAATATGTAGTCTTGTATTAGGCCAATGGCCTCATAGCTTGTAGCATTGTTTTTGGACTTTATGGGCCATTTGGAGCCTCATTTCTTATGTATTTTTCGATGATATGTATTGCACTCAGTGCCATTTTGATATATTCACCTTTGCATGGTATATAAATGAGCAAACTTTGCATATTTTGTCTCTATTGGTTTGGAATCATGGTTGCAAATCTTAAAAATAGTTTTTTTATTAAAAAAATAATTATTTAATGTATTTTTTTTTAAACCGGTTCATTGAGATCTGACCGCTCCCAGTTAGACCAGTTCCGGTTAGAAACCCGGTTCATTAGGTCCACCGGTCCGGTCACCGGTTCCGGTTTTTAAAACTATGCTCATCACCTATCCATTGACATATACTTACAAGTGTTTCCTATACTACCGAGACTCCTTACATCGGGGAAAGTACCTAAAGAGCAGGGAGACTTAGTTGTGGTGACAGTGGGCTAAGCCTCTGTCGATGCCCTTAGCCTAGCAATTGACCTCATAGGATCCCCTTTTAGGCCCCCTGTTGGTTTGAGTGGTAATAGGCCCATGTTCATTAGAGATCATATGAAAACGGGGGAGGGAATCACATGTGAAAGACTCAAGATGATGAATGAGAGACGAAGGAAAAGGGGAGGGTGAAGTCTCATATTCATCGAGATTTTTCTCCTCAAAATAATAATTTAAAGGCTCAAGTGATTTCATCATTATTAGTAGCAAAGATCGGGCTTTCCTAAAAGGAGAATAGATTACTTCATCTTGATGCAAGGGAAAGTAATAATTCTCCTTCCCAAGGTTACCCATAGACATTTGTAAATTTTGTAGATGTTCTATGCTTGATGCAATTTTACTTTTATAACAGCAATCACATAAATAGTTAAGTAAAATGTTGATAGAACATACCAGTGGATCTATAGAAGACAAACCAGAAACAGGAGAATGTGTTGGTGCATTACGGTGATTAGCATGATGCTTCAACCAGCAAAGTCTTCTTGGTCGGCTAACCCAAATGTGTCACAACAATCCTCAAATCAATTATCCAGTCAACTCAAAGTCAACCCCAGAAAAGTCAACGCAGTCCAGAAAAAAGTCAACGCAGGGCACAACAAGAAAGTCAACGCAGCTCCAACTTCGGTCAACTTTTTGACCTCGATTTTTGTGCCAATGAGTATGGCCTACAAAAAGCGAATTCTCCACAAAATTTCAGCTCAAACGGACCATTCGTTGACCAAAGTCAACGCTGGTCAAACTTGCCCAGAAACCCTAACTGCAGAAAATTTGCTGCGGTAAATTTCATCCTTTAGCTGCAGTCGATTTCGTCCTTCTTCTCACGTGGGAGATGAAACTGCTTCTCAAATGCTTGTAGATAATGAGAAGTGTGTGGATGAGATGAGTGAAAAGCTTTCCAACGTTGACTGTATTTATATCCATCATTGAGGTGTGTGACACATCTGTTGGGGGTGTAAAACCTTAAGGCCGACCTGCACTTAAATTTATTATAAATAATAAATTCAAAATAAATTTTCTTCTCATCAGATTAAAATCAATTTTATATCGATTTTACACCTCCAAGAAAGAGGAATCCAGTACAAATATTGGAATCTTCATCTGAGCATCACAAGATGGAGTTTGGACCTAGTTGTCCAAATTTAACACTCCCTCTCAACTAGGGAGAACTCCATCCACCAGTGCAATCAAACATCGTGCGTCATCTCGCCATAACTTGCTTTGCTGGCCTCTTTATTTCAGAACAGAAGTGGGTCAGTCACAAAGACATCATCCCCCGGCTCACAAATTCAGCCCAGAGGTCCGAAACCTCTATCAGACTCACAAAGAGTCTCCAACCAACCCGAAGTTGGTTCATCTGACCCGAAGTCAAGCAGAGGTCCGAGACCTCACTAGACTTGATCCCTGATCAAGTGGTTGGACCGTGCCATCCTAGATAGAGAGTACGGCAATCTCTGATGCGTCCATCAGTATTTGCTACTAGTCTCTAGCTTTTCCCACCTCATTGGCCAAATGAGAGGTACTTCCCATGAGCCTTGAACTCAATGGGTAGGATGCATACGGGGCACAGATAAATGAGTGGCGAACCAGCTCAATAATCACAAGGGTGGGGCAGAAGCATTATGAGTGCTTATAGCTCCGAGAAGCTATCCCCAAAGCCCCCCAGAGCTCCCAGAGCTCATCGTTCAACAGGACCCACATCATAGGGTCGTTCCACGACACCAAGACTCTCACGGAAGGTTAGGAACTTGACCTTCCCCAGGGGCTTAGTGAGAATATCCGCGACCTGCTCATCAGTTCCTATATGATCGAGCCTTACGGCGCCTCGCTGTACCATATCCCGGATAAAGTGGTACCCGATATCAATATGCTTGGATCGGTCGTGGAACACAGGATTCTCAGTCATACGAATCCCACTCTGATTATCACAGAGTATCACAGTGGTATCTAGCACATGTCCAAATAGCTCACTAAAGAGCTTTCGCAACCAAACTACTTCACAACAGGCCATACTTGCTGCAATGTATTCGGCCTCAGCGGTGCTCAAAGCCACCGACTTCTGCTTCCTGCTCATCCATGAGATCGAAGCAGAACCAAGATTGAAGCAGCATCCCGATGTGCTCTTACGATCCACCACACTGCCAGCCCAATCGGCATCGGTATATCCACGGAGTGTCACACTCCCGGCAGTGTATCTCAGCCCATGGTTTATCGTGCCCCGAAGATATCTCAGAAGATTCTTGGCACCAACCCAGTGAAAGTGATGAGGCTCAACCATACACAGGATTCTCAGTCATGCGAATCCCACTTTGGTTATCACAGAGTATCACGGTGGTATCTAGCACATGTCCAAACAGCTCACTAAAGAGCTTTCGCAACCAAACTGCTTCACAACAGGCCATACTCGCTGCAATGTATTCGGCCTCAGCGGTGCTCAAAGCCACCGACTTCTGCTTCCTGCTCATCCATGAAATCGAAGCAGAACCAAGATTGAAGAAGCATCTCGATGTGCTCTTACGATCCACCACACTGACAGCCCAATCGGCATCGGTATATCCACGGAGTGTCACACTCCCGGCAGTGTATCTCAGCCCATGGTTTATCGTGCCCCGAAGATATCTCAGAAGATTCTTGGCACCAACCCAGTGAAAGTGATGAGGCTCAACCATCTGTTGACTCAAAGTGTTCATTGCAAAACATATATCTGGACGGGTGTTCACTAAGAACATCAGAGCCCCTACGAGTTGACGATACTCAGTAGGATTGGCCAATACGGGCCCAGCAGCGCTGCCACTCAACTTCTTGAAGTTGAGTTCCATTGGTGTTGACACAGACTTGCAGTCCACCATACCAAATCTTTCCAAAAGTTTCACAATGTATTTTCCTTGAGAAAGGAAAATCTCTCCAGGTCTCTGCCAGACCTCCAGGCCTAGGAAGTAGTGCATCAGTCCTAGGTCCTTCATCTCGAACTCAGCAGCGAGCTCCCTCTTACATTGATGAATGAGAGGGTCGGCACCTGTCAGGAAGAGGTCGTCCACATACAGCACTAGAATGAGAGGCTTCTCCTGCACAACCTTGAAGTAAAGGTTCGGATCAGCATTACTTCGAGTGAAGCCCAGCTTCATCAAGTAACTATCCATCCTCTCGTACCAAGCTCTGGGTGCTTGCTTTAACCCATAGAGGGCTTTCTTCAACTTGCAGACATAAGTGTCTCGATCTTGAACTTCAAATCCCAGAGGTTGTTCTACATACACCTCTTCCTTTATTGCACCATGCAGAAAAGCGGTCTTGACATCCATCTGATGAAGACTCCATCCTTGCGTAGCAGCAAGGGCTATGATTGATCGAATGGTGGTATATCGTGCCACGGGTGCAAATATGTCATCATAGTCAATTCCTTCCTTTTGAGAGAAGCCACGGGCAACAAACCTTGCCTTGAACTTTTCAGCACTCCCATCAGATCCATGTTTGATCTTGTAGAGCCATTTCGCGGTGACAACAGATTTGTCCTTCGGTCTCGGGACCACATCCCAGACATCATTCTTTATTATGGACTCATATTCTTCGTGCATAGCATCCTTCCAAACTTGATGCTTTACGGCTTCCTCAAAAGATCCAGGTTCAGATTGTACAATAGTACTCATGGCAGCTAGATACCCTTGGTATCTACACGGCTTCTTGCTTTCTCGGAATGTCCCCCTTGGGGCAGCATGACCCTCAGCATCTTCGAGGGTGTCCCCGAGCCATGATGGTCTCTTTCC
>JAXQQM020081353.1:0-16655 GCA_034641835.2 Pinus albicaulis | reverse complement strand
TATATATATATATATATCACACTTCTACAATTTGAGATCCTGGACTCAATATGCCAACAATATTACAAAAATATATTTTAAATGATTTTTCTGGAATCTTGTTATGGCAAATTTGTCTTAGCAATCTTATGATCCATGCATAGCTTGATTGAGATCTAGAATATCTAATTGAAACTCCATGTGGCTTGAAAAAGGAATGAATAAGTATTCAACCTGAAATATCCAAAACCGTGGCTAATATGAAACCATCAAACCCAAAATTATCGTACTTAACCCATAATTAAGGTACTCAATTTTGTACTTAAGATTTCCATCGACCATAAATTCTTTCTGGTGATGAATTTTGACAAATGATTTCTGGGTTACTTGAATGAGGGTACTTCGAAAAAAACCCATGTCTTGAAATCCCAAGATTATTCTTTATTTGATCACAAATTCTACATGAATTTAGTCATTCCATACTTAACCTGTAGCAACTAGCTTAATTGACTTATGAAGAATTTCAGAAATGGATACCTACAGTAAATGAACTTGGAAAAACCATCATTAAAAAATCATCGAAAATTCATCTATAATCATTGAAAAATAAAGAAAACTAATGATAATCAAACACAAAGTGTACGATGTGAATTGGCGGCAAGTTGTGGAATTAGGGTATGAAATGAGTTTAAAATATAGGAATTTAGGTTATGAATAGTGGTATTTTATGGTGGAGAAAAGGGCATATTTGCGGCCCAATAGGTATCGATTTGCATATGTGGTTTCCTTGCTAGATTTGGCATGCATGGCACATGCATGTGTGATTTTTTTTTCTCTTACTGTCATTGGCATGGGTTTTTCTAGGTGTGATAGTGTTCTTCAGCCTTGCCTTGCCATCTTTGAATAGCCATGGTGTGATGCGGTTCTCATTTTTGGTTGAGATAGATTTTTGGATGGACATGAAGATGAGTGTGGTGGTCTCAGGATTATTCACAAAGCCTGGGAACCCTGAGATGGGATACACAATAAAGCCTGGATGTGAATACCTCAATTGAGCCAAGGAATCCTCGACCGGTGAATGGAGGGATACATGGTAAATATCAGTGGTGAATACCCTTGATTGGGCCTAGGAATCCCTTGACCAATAATGGCAGGATACATGGTAAATATCAGAGGGTGGACACCTTGTAGTCCTAGGAATCCCTTGACCAGTAATGGTGGGATACATGGTAAAGTCGAGAGGTTGAGACAGAAAAATTCCTCACAGTTTTGGTGGAGAGATCTGGAGGCATCCATGCTTGTTTAGGGCCCAGTGATCTGGTGGGGATCACGGTAAATTTTTGTTCTATTGATGAGGTTTGATGTGTTTTGGCCTCAGAAATCCCTGGTTGGTTTTTTTGTGAGTACCACATTCATGCTTGGAATATGGCATGAGGGTGATTGGTTGAAAGAAAGATTTGGTTCTTCCAATCTATGGTTGGGTGGTTCGTGGAAGTTCCATACCAGATTTTCCATTGCATTCATTAATAAGAGCTTCTTCTCCTTGGTATTTCATGTGTAAATGTGTTGGATTATATGTGGATTTTATGGTTATTATATCCTTGATATTTTTGTTGATTATGTGTTGGTTATTAGTATTTTATGATAGAATTGATGTATGGATTTCATAATGTTTTGATATTAATTTAAAGTACAATGAATACATGAACAAATAGATGATAATGCAGTTATTGTGTTATGGCAACAATGTTTCCTTACGAATCCTAGATAAGTATGATACCGCTATGCTCAGATATGTTGTTATGGCCTGTAGATTACATATTTGTGACATGCTTGACGAAATGCGTATCATGGCTAGTAGGGGTAAGATCAAGCATTCATATCATTGATTGAATTAGTACCTTTTTTCCGTGTTATTTATCATTCCTGAATTTTTCATGAACTTTTGGTAAGTGCCCTGAGTCTTGAACCTAAAAAAGTGGCACATAATTCTACATCGTTGGCACAAAACTAGCCGGAAAAGTCCACAATTGTTGGCATGCCTTGTTGTGGGAGCTGCTGGAAGGCCTTAGTCTCTTGCAGGGCTTGTCATGGGAGAAACTGAGGGCCAAAATCAGTAAAATGATGAGTTGTCTCTGGGGTTGATAACCTATAAGGGTTAATTGGATCATAAAGGTTTTGTAGTATGTGTGGAAGATCAGATTGGTTGTGTTATGTCAGTTCCACTTCCTTAAGGTGACCTAGGAGGTTGAATCGCATCATATCAGCCTCATGTCACATGTTTACCCTAGTGGACTGGTTATCTTGGGTAAATGTGGGAGGAGGGTGTTACATGGTGGTATCAGAGCAATTTCACCCCTTGGAATAGATGGGTAGTGTGTTGGTCATGCATACATGTCGGTTGCATATGTGTTCCCTATGCTTGTGGTCTAGGTGCTTGTTGTGTATGCATGGTAGTAGTCATGGTTGTAGGTCTGTCACCATGTGAAATTTTATGGTGTTGCTGATTGAATATGATCGTCATGAGTATATTTCAGTTATACATTGGTTATGCAAGTTAATGGTTATATGTTGTTATGCATACATTGACATGGTGATAGTTTTCGTGCATGAGGTCATGATATGTGGTTGGTATGGTAATTCATTGATAACTGGATAATGGTTGAAATGATGTTCATATGTTGCTATGATTATGATTATACATGTATCACACTAATATGGTTGATTTTGCAGATGAGATATCCTCCCCTGAACTATACTGAGGTATGTTGGTTATGTTTATGTTTTGATTTTAGCTGACATGGTATACTTGCAGGAAAGAGATAAAAAATGACTAGCAAGATGGTAGACTAAAGTTCACAAGACTCTCCCTATGGATCAAATCAACAACACGGTGTTGGTAATTCTTCTGACTTAGCAGATGTTAGTGTCAGTATTTTCATCCTTCCACCAATGATCAAATTAACTCTTTCATGTCATGTTAGGAGTCCCATTCTGAAATTTTTGTCATTCCACTAGGTCATGCAAAAATTTGGTAAATGGAGGTACTCATAGCTCAAAACCTCACTCTTTTCAAAAATTTCATTACTTGTTGGCTCATTTCACCACTTTGCTGAGTGTACCATCACCAATTGTCATTATTATTTATGTCATTTTCATGATGGTTTCATTCATTCAGAGTCTCCATTAGGTATTAGGGTTTTCAAGGTCCAATAAAACATCATTTCCATTTCATAAAAGACCAGCAAAGCTAAGAGTGATCATTAAATTCACTTTACTATGTAAAGTTGAAATGTAATATTTAGCTTTTATTCCATTATGTAATTTTCAATTCATCATGTAATTTCATGTTTTCTCAAAATATGTAATAAGTTCATGGTTCCAAGATAGCTGTCAACTCAAAGAGTTCATGTGCCAAGAAAGTTCAGAAGATTTAAAGTCTTAAGTTTTCTCAATCCATCAAATGATCAATCTCCAAATCATAAACAAAAGTGAAAGGTAAAGATTCAGAATTTAAAGTGAATGAGAAGAAATAAAAGTGGGTCCCAACAACAAATGCATTCAAATCATCAAGTATAAATCCCATCAAAAGACAAAGAAAGAACTCATTTTCTATCCTAACCATCGAGCTCACACTCCCTCAGCTTGAAAAATCAGTTTGTAGGGTCAAATTTCAAGTTTTGGATGGCATTGCGCTCATGGAGGTCAGGCGTTGTGCTCCTAGAACTATCATTGCACTCCTGGAGAAGGGTGTTGTGCACTTCGCAGTGAGGTGTTGCGCTCCTGGCCAATTTCATCCACATGATTCAAAAATTTATCCAACTGATCCAAAATACCATCAAAGGGTTTCTTCACCTCCAACACAAGTAAGCAACATCTTTTGTGCCCTCCTAGCATTTTTCCATTTGCATATTTAACGTGTTAAATCTCTCATTCAAGATTGCCAAGTGTTTAAACTAAGAAACCCTAAATTTCATCCCTACAACCCTAAATTATTCCCTAGACCCTGCATTCCCTTCCCATATCACTTTAAACCTTAATCCTATCCCTAGATCACTAAATCCCTGTCCCCAAAATACATTTCCTAAAAACCCTAGCTCATAGACTACACATTTTCTAGGCAACTTACCCTATACCTGTAATCAATTTCCCATTCTCATTTTCCTTAGTATTTTAATCCCATATCAGTCCCCTAAGTTCACTAACCCCCTTCCCTATACCCCTAATTTTTCCTATTCCTATCCCCACTCCCTAAAAATATTTTCCACTCCCCTTTCCCTAACCTAGGGTTTCAAAACTAAAAACACTATGGAGGAGGAAGGCAGAGATTACATGGAGGAAGAGGAGGGCAGAGAGGGAAGGAGACCTCACAAAGGAGGAAAATTTCTGAGGCTGGAGCCCACCAACACCAGAGAATTGATGGCCTATCCTATGACAGTCTCTTGCTTTGAATATGTTGTTTGCCTTGATTTTTGCAAAATGATCCAAAAAGTCCAACACCACCATGTTTTGAGCAGAGTTTTCATCACGAAACTCAGGGATAATTAAGTGACCTTGAAGATGTGACCTTCACTACATCTACACCTATCATTTTTTCCGCCACAGGGATACTAAACATGGGTGAGAAGTGGTTTAAGGAAAAAGACTTGGATGACCATTATTATCAACCATTCATCAAACCAAGGTACATAAATGAGAGAAAGAGGGTCTTCCCTTTCAGTTACCTTCTTGATAGGTATACCCCCATGATGAAAATCATCATGAAGTACTTATCTTGTGAAGGAAGGTTCTCCATACTTTACACTTACCATATTAGACTACTCATGCACTTCACAAGAGTCAAGTTGCTCAATATCCCATACTATTTTTTCAGGAGCATAGAAAAAATGGCCTACATAGTACAGAAGAGAGAATATGATCAACAAATGAACAACCTCTTCCATCACTCCTTGATCAAAATAATTGTACTCCATCATCTAGATCAATTGAAAATTTCATGGAATACCTTCATTGCCAATGATGTTTTCACTAATCTACAAGCTCAGCATGTTAAAACCATCCCTCCTTCATCTCAACCCTCTGCATATATTCCTCCATCAACTCAGCCTAATACACCCATACCATCACCATCATCAGTATTTCAGAGTCATATTGGGTCATCCAGCAGAGTTGTGGTCAAAGAGCCTACAAAGACCAAAGAGGCTGAGATAGACACATTGGCAAAAACATATCAGAGAGGGCATAGGGAGGTTTTTTCCCCACGGATTGTGGGAGGGACCTTGCCTTCCTCATCAACAAAGTAGGTACAAAAGGGAAAGAAAAAGCATGAAAAGGTAGTGGTGCATGAAGAAGTGTTGAGATTCAACAATATGATGAGCTTAGTGAAAAGAGTCGCCTTCACTAAGTGGGCCCGCAGGCTATTTTTGGCGCAAGTCTATTTTTAGACTATGTCTATTTTTAGACATGTCGATCATATTTCAGAAGTTACAGGATGATATTTGTGGATGGTTGATAAAGTTGGAAAAATAGATGAAATTCTATTTTTAGAATATTGGGCGATGTCTATTTATAGATCGTCAATCTAAAAATAGATGCATGTCGATTATTATTAGCTCTTAATAATAATCAGACTCTAAACAACAACTTATTCTCTCGATATTCTTAGTTCAAGCAGGCTGCATGGGCACAACAAATTACGCGGTATGAACACACTATTCCTACCATCGGGAGCTACGAAGGAGGACTCGCTAGAACTCATGGCAGTAGTTATGAATACGCTGAAGAAGTAGTTATGGAGTTGCATTCGCTTAACTCATGACTCAGGTTTTGAGCTAGTTGTATCTAGTATAATTGAATGATACACTAGTGAGAGTGAGTGAATTAATTAGTTAATTAATTCACAAATAATAACTCATTAATTACAGGAACAATACAGCTAACCACAGCATGGCAATTTCGGGAGACCGCGGAGAGATAGGTGAAAGTGCTTAGATAGACTATCTCACAGACTATTAGTGATGCATCGATCGCATCAAACACACAATGGAGACTAGACGAGGATTAGCAACATGATGGAGTAATTCAAATTTATTCGCAGCTATTTTTCATCAAGAAGAGATCACAAGGAAGTGAGGACAAAGCGGCAGAAGCAAAGATCGATGCATGGATTTGCAAGATTAGGCCTGATTAGTGTATGATGATTGTACTGTACTGAGGGCTTGTGATAAGCTTTGTATATTTGTATGAGATTTTCATATGATCTCCATGTTACATAATATATAGTTGGGGTTTTCAGCTTCAGGCTTTCCTGGTTAAAAACTGTGTTATGTGCGATTGATAATTTTTGTTTATGCTTCACATGTGTGTGCAATTAATTTTTTCCGCAAAAGATTAACAAGTGGAATAGATTCAATATCTTGCATAAAGTTAAATAGTCTGATATCAGGTGGATCTTGGACATATGCATGCTTAGTGCATATAATTTATACCTGGTATCAGATCATTGTTGATTGAAGATTGCAATTGTGAAGTGAGTTTGTGCTTGTGGACAATTCGAATTTGCTACAGAAGATTCTTGGTGCAGAAATCGAGTATACATTGAAATGTCTTTCAACAGGTTGAGATTGGAATATGCCCTTGATGGTAGCTTGAATTACATAGCCTGGAAGGACAGGATGGAGGTGGTGCTGGAGGATAATGGGCTGAAGGAGTTCATCGATAGCGATGTTCCTAAGCCGGGATCTAACGATGATGCATTACTTGATGCATGGCAAAAGAAGACTGCAAAGATGAGGAGGATTCTGTTGGAACGTGTGAAGGACCACATTGTGTCTAGCCTTCACGAGAAAGCCACTCCATTATTAATGTGGAAGGCTTTGACAGACTTGTTCCAAAGCAGAAGTGACCAGAGGAAGTTGGCACTTAAAGACAAGCTCAGAAAAATAAAAATGGAGAAAGGCGATAGTATTCCAAAATACCTCATGAAGTTTTTCCACTGCAAGGATGAGCTGGGAAGTGTGGGGGTTATTGTTGATGAATAAGACTTGGTGAGCTTGGCTCTCCTTGGGCTTCCGAAGAGTTGGCATAGCTACGAAGACTCTGTAAATGGACGGGAGAAACTGCCGGGATGGGAGCGACTTTGGTCGGATCTTGTGTAGGAGGAGATAGGGCGGGGTACCGGGGATGGATCTTCATCGAAGAATGAAGATGAAGAGAATTGCGCTTTGGCTGCCAAAGCAAGGAAAGGGAAGGGGAAGAAAAATCCTTCTAAATCCGGTGCGAAAGGCAAGAAGCAGGACTTGTCCAAAGTGAAGTTTTTTCACTGTCACGAGCATGGACATTTCACCACTAACTGTCCACAGAAGAAGAAGAATAAGCAGGTTGTTGGATCTGCAGCTGGAGAGGCCTTAGCCTCACAATTTGAGCTGGATTTTTCCTTGATCACATGCTTGGTTTCAAGCTACATGGGATTGGTGTGGTATCTTGACAGTGGTGCGTCTTTCTATATGACGGGAGACAAAGAGTTGTTTAGTGACTTGGAGGAGAAGGACCTCCATATGCATATAGAGATGGGTGACGATGGTCGGTACAGTGCAACTGGCATTGGGACCATTACCTTTGAGAGGGAGTCCGGTAATCTGTTCTTGTTGAAGAATTTCATGCATGTTCCAGGTCTGAAGAAGAACTTGGTCTCAGTCGCAATGCTGGAAGACAAGGGTTATGATGTTGTTTTCAGTGAGGGAAAAGCCTTCCTTCAACATAAAACAACGGTTCAAACCAAGAAGATAGGGTTTCGAATTAAGA
The DNA here is from genome assembly GCA_034641835.2 of Pinus albicaulis. Taxonomy (NCBI): domain Eukaryota; kingdom Viridiplantae; phylum Streptophyta; class Pinopsida; order Pinales; family Pinaceae; genus Pinus; species Pinus albicaulis. The sequence continues at coordinate 8,873 of JAXQQM020081353.1, read as the reverse complement.
ATCTCTACAAGCTGGAGGTAGATGGCTGTGCTACAATGGTGGGCAAAGCAGAAGAAGTGGTGAGCCGGGATGAGGGCGAGTTATGGCATAGGAGATTGGGCCATCTTCACCATGGCGCTTTGAAAATTTTGCAGCAAATTTCTACTGGACTTCCCAAGGCTACTCTTGCGCAGTCATATCAGTGCAAAGGATGTACAATGGGTAATTTTGTGAAGACCACTTTTCATGAGAAGGAGAACCATGCTTCGGTGATCCTGGAGAGAATTCACACAGATGTGTGTGGACCATTCTCGGTTGCTTCAACAGTGAAACACAGGTATTATGTGATATTTGTTGATGAATTTTCTCATAGATGTTGGATTTTATTCATGCAGAAGAAGAGTGAAACGTTCTCAAAGTTATGTGAGTTCAAGGCATTGGTGGAGAAGGAGTCGGGGAAGCAGGTGAAAGCTCTACGGAGTGATAATGGTGGTGAATACATCTCTAGAAAATTCAAAGACTTCTGTAGCAAAGAAGGAATTCGAAGAGAACTCATAGCGCCTCATAACCCACAAAAAAATGGGGTAGCGGAGAGAAAGAACAGAACGATCGTGGGTGCTGCACGAGCGATGCTGCATGACCAGGGCCTACTGATGCACTTGTGGGCGGAAGCATGCAACACTGCGGTTTATGTGCAAAACCGTTGTCCTCATAGAGTACTTGGCATGAGTACACCCGAAGAAGCTTTTACTGGTAAGAAGCCTGATATTTCTCATTTGAAGATTTTTGGCTCACCTGTTTACATTCATGTGACGAAGGACGCAAGGAAGAAGTTGGAGCCGACTGCAGAAGTTGGCATATTTGTGGGGTACACAGAAACACCCCATAACTATCGTGTGTATTTTCCAGACAATCGGATGACTGTCGTGCGACGGGATACAAAATTCAATGAGGTGAAAGCCATGAAGTTGTCGCTTGAGAGGGAGCTACACTTGCATGCGAAAGAGGAACTCTGATTCCCAAAGATGAGCCTCTGGATGTGGATCAGCCACAGGAGGAGATTCATGGAGTGGAGGAGTCCATTCATGTAGAACCAAACATCATACAAGGCAGGAAGCATACCACAGAAGCTGAGAGATTGAAGGTGGATGTGGCACAGAATGTAGGAGTTCCTACATTAGAGCGCAGACAGAGATAGTCACCTGACCGATATACTGGATACATGGCTCTTATGAACAAGTGTATCGTGACAGAGCCATATTCTTTTGAAGAAGCAGCACAGGAGCCCACATGGGTAGATTCCATGGTGGAGGAGTATGACTCCATTGTCAGAAACAGTGCTTGGGAGATTGTTCCAAGGCCAGTGGGAAAATCAGTTGTAGGATCAAGATGGATCTACAAGGTAAAGCAAGCTGATTATGGGAGCGTCGAGAAGTATAAGGCAAGATTTGTTGCCCGGGGCTTCTCACAGATTGAGGGGATTGAATGTGAAGAAAACTTTGCACTTGTCGCATGGTATTCTTCCATATGGACCATCCTTGCTCTCTCAGCGCAGATGGGTTGGCACATTCATCATATGGATGTGAAGAATGCATTCCTTAATGGGATCATTGAGGAAGAGGTGTACATTGAGAAGCCTGAAGGATTTGAGATATTCAGCAATGAGTCACATGTGTGCAAGCTCAAAAGAGCATTGTATGGGCTGAAACAAGCACTCCATGCTTGGTACACTCGGATCGACAACTATTTCATTGGACTTGGCTTCACCAAGAGTAAGGCGGATGCAAACCTATACCAAATTGTGGTTGAGGGTAAGCTTTTGATCATTGTACTTTATGTTGATGATTTTATACTAACAGGTGATGAGCAGTTGATACACTCATGCAAGGCTGATCTTGCAAAGGAGTTTGAGATGAAGAATTTGCGCCTCCTTCATTATTTCCTTGGATTGGAAATATGGCAGCGGGAAGGTGAACTGTTTGTGTCTCAAGGAAAGTATGCCCGGGAGATACTGGAGAAGTTTCACATGCAAGGCTGCAAGCCTATCGACACTCCTCTTCCAGTAAATTGGAAGAAAGAGGATGCTACATTGGAAGAGGTAGTGGATGCTACTGTATATCGACAATTGGTGGGTTCTCTCATGTATTTAGTCAATGCAATACCGTACATATGCTATGTGGTGAACCGGCTTTCACAAGCGATGGTTAAGCCTACCAAGCTCTTTTGGAAGGTGGGCAAGCATGTCCTGAGATATCTCAGGGGCACATCTAAGTATGGTTTATGGTACATACATATGAATGAGGTGAAGTTGCATGGCTTCACGGATGCAGATTGGGCAGGAAGCCCAACAAACAAAAAGAGCATATTAGGAGGGATTTTCAGTATCGGATCTACGACATTTTCTTGGTACAGCAGGAAACAAAGATCTGTGGCACTCAGTTCAGCAGAAGCAGAATACATGGCAGCAATTTTAGCTGCATGTGAGGCTATCTAGATGAGGAAGATTTTGGTTGGTTTATTCGGTTCACATTTAGATCCCACGGTGATTCATTGTGATAATCAGAGTTGCATTAAACTCTCGGTTAATCCTGTGTTTCATGATAGATCTAAACATATTGATATCTGGTATCATCATATCAGAGATTGTGTGCAGCGGAAGATCATGTTGCTTTAGTACATTCCTATGGAGGATCAGGATGCACATATTCTGATGAAGACGCTCACCAGGAGCAAATTCGAATACCATAGAGGTAGGATCGGGGTGAAGGATAATCCCTATCTTGTTGAGAGGGAGTGTTGAGATTCAACAAGATGATGAGCTTAGTGAAAAGAGTCGCCTTCAGTAAGTGGGCCCGCAGGCTATTTTTGGCGCAAGTCTATTTTTATACTATGTATATTTTTAGACATGTCGATCATATTTCAGAAGTTGCAGGATGCTATTTGTGGATGGTTGATCAAGTTGGAAAAATAAATGAAATTCTATTTTTAGAATATTGGGCGATGTCTATTTATAGATCGTCAATCTAAAAATAGATGCATGTCGATTATTATTAGCTCTTGTTGGAACACCTAATCCTCTATGGGTAGGTGTGGAATGCGAAAAGTCATAATGGAGTCCAAGTGACATTGGAATATGAAACCAAGAGTCACACCATTGTACTATAAATGTACATCTTTGTATAATGGAAAATAAGAAAGCCTCACGCTTATCCTTCATTGTGTGTTGAGTCTCTTATGTGTGTGTGTTCATCCTTCTCATACACCATGTGTGTGCTTAAACATGGTGTTTAACATGGTATCAGAGCAGGCGATTGTTGGCCCTGCTCCAAATTGAGTGAGTCATTTGTGTTTATGGCCTGTGCATATCTGCAAAAATTCTTGGCGTTTTTGCAGCATTTTAGAGAGTTTATGCAGCAGTCCTTTTTGCCGCATTCATCAGTCAAAGATTTTCTGCAGCATTCAGAAATCTGCTTTGAAAAGAAGAAGCATTCAGAAATTGGCAGCATTGGTTTTGACAAGGAGCAGCATTCAAAATCCTTGGCAGCATTCAGAAATTGGTTTGGAAAAGCATCATTGTGCATTTGAAGGTTTTCTCACTGCTCATTCTTCCTGCAATCTCTATCTTTTAAATTCTGCATCTTAAAGAGTTGCTGGAATAGTGTTTTATATTGGGTTTGTGAAGAAGAAGTTTCTGGTTTTTAATGAAAAAGAATTCTGAGTTTTTCCATTGAAATTTTCTGCAATTTTGGGTTTCTCTGCTGCTGGAAAAATCATTTTTGCAAGTCTACAAGTTCCTGCAAATTATTCTGTTGTGTATCTAGAAAAATTCTGCTATATATTTGAAAGAAAAAAATTTGCTGCTAGAGTTCTTACTCCTCTCTGCTGTTCTTTTAAAAATAAAAAATAAATAAATAAATAAATAAAAAATTTACCTCACCACTCAACCCTGCACACATCCCATTCAGCCCTCTCATTTATAATCTTAAATTTTATTAATTCCCCCGCGGCCTACCCATACCTGCCCTCCACGCAGATCCCACTTGAACCTTATAGCTCTCCTTACCTTGCTATCTGCTCTTCATACCCAACTCCTGCCATACATTATGCCCCCCTCACCTCTGCAAACTTCTCAACGCTCACTCCCGCGGCCCCTTCCCCACTTATAACGTCGCCTCTACCCATCTTCACTGCGCTAACACTCAACTGCAACGCTCCCTTACGCCCGACTGCCACACCCTCTGACGTTGTCCCTTCTACCTGGCTACGCCCCCCTCTGACGCTGTCCCTTCTACCTGGACGCCCTCTTATTCGCTTAACTCTTGTGCTCATAAACCCTCGAATACAATATCCGCCCCTTCCCCAATAGCAATCCGTCCCTTTTCAAATTTTTAAAATTTTTGATAGTTAAATCCGCCCCCCCTCCCTTTTAATTAATCCCTCCATTTCATTTTTTTAAATTTCAGTTTTTTATTTTAAAATTCCTCCCTTGTAAAAATAAAAAAATAAAAATTAATAATAATAAAATTCAATCCCATTCCCTTCCCTTTTTTAAATTCATTCCCATTTATATATAATCCCATTTTTTCCCATTTATATATAATCCATTTCCCTTAGTTTTTAAACTCCCCACTCTTTTTAAAATTCCCATTCCATTTTAATATTTCCCCTTTTAAATTTTTAAATTCCCTTAGTTTTCCCACCCCCTATCCCTTTTTTAATTTATTAAATTCCCTTCCATTTCTATTATAATCCTATTCCCATTTTTAATTAATTAAAAAAAAAAAAAAAAAAAAAACAGCAGAGAGAGGAAGAGCAGAAAGAGAGGAAAGAAAGAATATGAACAGCAGAAATGAAGGAATTGACATATGAAGCAGATGGACTGAATACATAGTGAAAAGAGAAGATTGACATTGTGTGATTTGTGGCATAAGGGTGATTTTCTGAAGAAATTGACATTTGAAGACAAGTTTGCCATCATTGAAAACAACTATTTGAAAGAAAATTCAGCTGCCTTAAAGGCCTCTTGCACAAGTGTTTTCAGCTGCACATTTACAAAACATTTTTGCAGAAATATTGTATTGCATTGACATTGTATTGTGAGTAGACATTGTTTCTTCATAGTTGTAATCAATACTTGAGTTGTTGAAAATTGTTGATTGCCCTCCATCATTTGAGGAGCAGATTTTGTACTTTCCATAGTTGGAAGTCCTCTTGAGTCATTTGTATTTCTTGTTGCATCACATTGTAAACGGGTGCATTTTCGGTTGAAGCCGACACCCTTTCATTTTTTAAGCCTAAGTTGTTGAAATGACTCAAATAAATGAGGTATTAGTGTTGTTGAATAACCTCATTCATTCCAATGTTGATGACATGATAAAATAAGCAAGAATGCTCTTTGTAACATTCAAAGTTGTTTGCAAGATGCACAAGAGAAGATTGAGTTTTTGCAGTTGGAATCTTAGCTTCAACAAGACGAACTTCAGCAAAAGAGTCACCATTCTGAACCTGTTTATGTTCAGAACATTGTGAAAGACTCCTATCAGCAGCAAGTTAGCAAATTTGCAGTTGAATCCCATTCAGTTCCTTGCACTAGAGCAGATTTACATGCAAATGAAGCAATTCAACCTGCACTTCTCAAGCCCATCATCAGACCTTGGGAAGAGCTTGTCCACAACAAGCACCGAATTGGTCTTGGATATGACAAGGATGTGTCCTTTCATATTCCGGACTACACCAAGCCCATCATATTTCAGAGTGTCGGATTCTTGTATGACAGTTCACTTGCAGCTGTTCCAGATCCTGTCCCGCTTCCACAACAAATTGAGAAATGCCAACACTGTGATCGAGTTGGCCATATGAAAGATCACTCTTTTGATCTTCATCCATGCAAGCACTGTGGTCGGCACACTCATTCTTCACACAGATGCTTCAGACACAAGCCTCCTGCAAGAACCAAGATTCATCTTGGATGGATCGCTTCTTGGCAATGGGCATCAGCAGCCAAGAATATGTTTACAACACATGGTAGAACTTGTTCACGAATATTGAGCAAACTTGCAGTCGAGTTCTTGCCATCATCTCACCTTGTCCCCAACAGGGGGGAAAATGGTGGTCATGTACAAGCTTCGACGACAAATCAAGTGAGCCTGAGCCACAATCTCTCATTCCATGTTCAGAGTTGTAGCCAGCAGTTCAAGCGAGCCTGAGCCACAATTCATCATTCCATATTCAGAGATGTAGCCAGAGACACGGATGCCCATGAGCATGCCTTCGGTTGGTGGACAACCTTAAACCATCATATTTGGTTGGTCGATAACCTAAAACCATCACAGGTAGTAGACCTCCCTTATTTAGGTTGAAGGTCTCCCTTTCAGATGAGGAACACTTCCTCTAGCAGAAGCCTTCAGCTTAGCAGCCTTCAGCTTCTTGCCAGCTTTGGTTGAGTTCCAGGAAATGCTTCAAGCATTCCAGAGTTGTTGGTAATCCTAAAACCATAACAGGTAGTAGACCTCCCTTCTTTTAGGTTGAAGGTCTCCCTTTTTTATGAGGGACAATTCCTCTAGCAGAAGCCTTCAGCTTCTTGCCAGTTTTGGAAGAGTTCCGGGAACTGCAACAAGTTTTGCGTTCCAGTGTTTGTGGTCATCCTAAAACCACCTCTTTTTCCAACATTTCAGAGAGTTGATTCAGCCCAAGTGTTGCCATGTATACTTTGCAGATTTGTATTACAACTCTTTTCTTGGACTCACACATACCCCTTCGGATTAAGGGGGGATGTTGGAACACCTAATCCTACATGGGTAGGTGTGGAATACGAAAAGTCACAATGGAGTCCAAGTGACCTTGGAATACGAAACCAAGAGTCACACCATTGTACTATAAATGTACATCTTTGTATAATGGAAAATAAGAAAGCCTCACGCTTATCCTTCATTGTGTGTTGAGTCTCTTGTGTGTGTGTGTTCATCCTTCTCATACACCATGTGTGTGCTTCAACATGGTGTTTAACAGCTCTTAATAATAATCATACTCTAAACAACAACTTATTCTCTTGGAGCACTTTAGTTCAGTGCACAGATGTGGCACAGTAGCGGACAGAAGGAATTATGCTATTCCTAAGGGTTTACTGGAGCTATTGCGTGGAGGACTCAGTTAGAACTCAAGTGCTAGAGTTATGACACAGTTGGAAGAAGTAGTTATGGTGTTGTATTCAATTTAACTCAGTTAGACTCAGTTGAGCTAGTTGTATCTAGTCTAACTGAATGATACACTAGTGAGAGTGGAGTGAATTAATTAGTTAATTAATTCACAAATAATAACTCATTAATCAACTGAACAATACATCAGTTAACTACAGTGCATGGCAGTTTCAGTGGAGACCAGTGGAGAGATAGGTGAAAGGGCAAGATAGATTATCTGTTGTGACTATAGTGATGCATTGATTGCATCACACACACATTGGAGTTGCCAATGAGGATTGTGTAGTAAAGGATGGAGTAATTTGAATTCATTCAGAGCTATTCTTCAACAGAGATTGCGTAGTGGAGGCAAGCTAGGAGGTGGCAAAGATCGTATGTATTGGATTTGCAAGATTAGCTCAATTAGTTTATGTGTATGATGATCATACTATACTGTGTGCTCGTGATAAGCTTTGTATGTTTGTATGAGTATTTTCATATGATCTCCATGTTACACAATATATAGTTGGGATTTTTAGTCAGTTTCTTCTGACTAAAATCGTGTTATGTGCGATTGATAATTTTTTTTTATGCTTCACATGTGTGTGCAATTAATTTTTTCCGCAAAAGATTAACAAGTGGAATAGATTCAGTATCTTGCATAAAGTTAAATAGTGTGAGATCAAGTGGATCTTGGACATATGCATGCTTAGTGCATATAATTTCTGCAAGAAGTCATGCAAGAAGATGATGACCCTCATGATGAGGAAACAAATTTTGGCCTAGTTAAATTGGATCAACAGGATGATCACGAGGCCTCCAGTTTGATTGTCAAAGAGAAGGATGCCCAAATTAGAGAGCTGCAAACTAATTTGGATAGAGCTCAATTTGTCATTTCATTTCTTGAGCAGGAGAATAAGCAGTTGAAGGATAAGAAAGTTCTTATGGAGCTAGAGCTGCTCAAAACAAAGAGAGGTAAATCCATAATGCCACTTAATGACCCTGACCATGATGACATCCAAAGCAGCAGAAAAAGATAAAAAACAAGGGGTCTTAAGAGGGATTTATAACAACAGAATATTGAAGATGAAAAACTCATTTTTGAGGAAAGGATTGCCAAGGAGGTTGAAGACGATAGAGAGACATGGATTGATAGGGTCAACATCCATCTTTAGAAACTCATCCACAAGGCAAACAAGGACAATAATATGCTCAAAAACTTTTCAAATAGGTACATCACAAGAAACAAGGTTTGTAGCATCAAACTCAAGCAATTGCAGGAGAAACATAAGCAAACACTAGCCAAGAAAAAGGAAGGAGACAAGCTTGAAATCATTTATGACGAATACCTCATTGATTAGGACACCTCATTAGCCTTCCACAGCACAATTTTGAAGAAATTTTAAGAAATTTTTTATTTTTTTGGGTTTTTGCAACTTTTGGCAGTTTTTGCACAGTTACACTTCCAGGAGCGCAGCGCCCTAGGCATTGTGATTCTTCTAGGAGGATCCAATTGAAAAACTGAAGGCACCATTGGATTCAGAATGCCAAATACATTTGGGGTAGGCACTTTTATAAGCACTTTTAGGAAATTGGCAGGTGAAAAGGTCAAAAAAACACCCAAAAAAAATCATGTTTTTGCCCTCTTTTTTAGCTTGGCACTGTGCTCCTGACCAATCTTGGGATAATGACTTTTTGGAGGGTCAAATATTATCATTT
>JAXQQM020086366.1:0-29559 GCA_034641835.2 Pinus albicaulis | reverse complement strand
CCTGCTATAATATGATGAAAAGGTTGTCCTTGATGGCAACCCACCGAATGAAGATGAAGACATGAGATTGTTGACATGAGTTGTCCTCGATGGAAAACCACCCAATGAAGTTATTCTTGACTTAATGGACTTGGTAAATGATGTAAATCTGATGTGATATGATGTTTGTTGGTATTGATAGAGTGTTGTCCGTGAATGGCAACCCACTTGATGAAGATGATGGCAACCTACTTGATGAAGTTGTGCTTGATAGAATATGTCTTGATGAACTTGTTAAATGATGTAAATCTGATGTATCTACAGTGAGTACATAAGGTAATGAAGAAAGGAATTCAGTATGTGCTAGATCTATGATGAAAAGAGTATGTCTCAAGGCATACGCGGATTTGTCTAGGAGAAGTCGCGTATGCACGCGGGAAATAACGTGCCAAGTCGCGTATGGGAAAAAGTGCTCATAAAGTGCAAAACCAGGGGTAACCACCATGGTATTGACCCATTGTATTGAGTAATGATTCGTCTATGTGACCCCATCCAGGAATACCATCGGAAGTAATGTGGTTTTGGCTCATGGTATTGAAAAAGGGTAAACCTATATAAAGAGAAGAAATTCATTGTGCAAATCATGAGTGTGGGTGGAAGATATCTGAGCTTGAATGAATGCTTCTCTCTGAAGTATATATGAATGGAAAGGGTTACAGTTGAATGATAGATCTGAATGCATGAAGCACCTATGAAGAAAATGATGAAGAAGGGAATCTAGATCTGAAATGTATTCGTATTTGCTACATCTGTTTATGGAATGATTAGATCTGAGATGAGGCGAACATCTGTCTGACGTAAAGGGTAAAATCTGTGTGATGTGTCTGTTCTGAAGAATTGCAATGACCTAAATGTCTGAAGAACCATACGCTAGTTTGCCGCATAAGAAGCGCGTATATACGCGGCTTCGCTGAAGAGAAAGCGCGTATGCGCAGTAAAATTAGCTCTGTAATATGTACAAAAGTATACGCGGGTTTGTATGGTAGAAAGCGCGTATATAGGCGGGATCAGTGAAAGGAAAGCGCGTATGCAAACTAGGGTTTGCTGAAGCATGGGGTATGAAATGTCTGATCTGTTCTGCTGTGTTACTGCTATCTGTATTCTACAGTTCTGAGTTGTCTGTATCAGTTTGGTTGTATGACTGAGCTTAAATGTGTGGAGTGGGTCCAGTCTGAAAATATGATGAAACGAGGCCTGCAAGTGGTGTCTCAAAGGAAGCTTTGGATCCAAGCAGAAATTCGATGAAACGTGGTCCATGTGTGCCGTAGGTTGTAGCCTTCATCGTGGGGTCGTAGCTCTTCCGTGAGGCCGGTAAATGAGATCGTGGGGTCGAGTTTCCCTTCAGAGAGGGCCGGGTAATGAGAGCAAAGGGGGTCGTAGCTCTCCAGGAGAGGCGCCTGCAAATGCTACGTGTGAGTGCTCGCGTGCCGGGTAGGAGGTTGTGCGAAAGACATATGTTGTAATATATTTTCTCTATATTAAAATATTGAAGGCTGAGCAACTGCAGCGGTGGTTTTCTCCCGACTTGGGTTTCCACCTAAAAATCCTGGTGTTCATGTGTGATGCTTTGTGTGATGGTTTATTCTGTTCTTACTGCACATGTTTACTATTTATAGAACATCTAATAAATGAATGATGGAATGATCTAAGTGAAGAAATAATGGCATATTTAGATCTCTGCTAATACGCGAGTTGTATGAAGGATATCCGCGTATATACGCAAGTTTACTAAAAGAAAGTAGCGTATGGGTTTTGGAGAGTGAAAAAGTAAAAAGTTTTGAATATGCAGTAAATACTGATTCACCCCCCCCTCTCAGTATTTTTCCCAACAATTGGTATCAGAGCAGGTTCTTCTGTAGAAGCTTGATCGCTTGAAGGAGATCCGTCGCAATGGGAAGTCTTGAAGGAGTAATGTCTATAAAGCCACCTCTATTCAATGGAAGAAATCTGATATTCTGGAAGGTACGAACAAAAGCATATCTGCAAAGTCTTGGTGCAGATGTATGGGCAATCGTGCAAGAAGGTTATCAATACCCGGCAAATATTCCTACTGATGCAGCTGAAAGAAAGAAGTATGAAATCAATGCCAAAGCAGTGAATGTCTTATTAGGAAGCATGTCTGAATCAGAATTTGCTAAAGTGATGCAACTACATTCAGCAAAAGAAATATGGGACAAAATCATTCTGAGTTATGAAGGAGATACAAAGGTAAAAAGTGCAAAACTCCAAACTCTTAGAATTGAATATGAAAATTTGAAGATGCATAGTGACGAGAGTATTGCCCATTTCTTCTTATGTCTGGACGATATTGTAAATCGAATGAGAAATTTGGGTGAAACCATAACTGATACTACTCTGGTGGAAAAAGTCTTAAGATCCTTGACTTCAAAATTTGACTCTAAAGTTTCAGCTATTGAAGAAAGGCAAGATCTGCAAACTCTTACTATTGTTCAATTACATGGTATTCTCACTGCTTTTGAAATGAGACAAGGAGGTCCTTCTCAAATCAGAGAAGCTGCTTTTAAGGTGTCTGCAAAAGGAAAGGAAAAGGAAGTTGTCAAAGAAACCAGCTATATATCCGAAGAAGAAGAAGCGAATTTTGTGAGAAAACTCCAACTAGGTACTGGAAGATTCAAAGGTAAGATTCCCTTCAAATGTTTTGAGTGTGGAAAAGTTGGTCACTATGCTGCTAAATGTCCTTATAGAGAAAAACATGGTAAAGGGAAACAATTTGAAAAGAGGAAGAGTTACTATGCAAATGAAGATGATGATGAAGTGTCCAGTGAAGATGAAGAAGATTCTGACCATGATGTGAAAGTGCTTATGGCAAAGAAGCAAAAGAAGAAGGTTACTCGAAGCAAGGAGATATCTCAGAAAACATGTATAGCAGAAATTGAAGAAGATGAATCAGGTAGTGATTGGGGTCCTTGTAATCTTCTTTGTGCAAGCAATGGTATAGATAGTGAAAGTAAAGTTATGGATCTTGAAGAAGCTCTCAAGATTAAAGTTGAAGAAATACAAAGTTCTTCTAATAAGCAAGAATCTATCTACAAAGAGATGATCTCTCAAATGAAAGAACAAATAGAAATGCTGAATGGACAGGTGGACAAGTATCAAAGGTTTCATACTTATGCATCCAATTGAATTAAAGGACTAGAAGCAGAAATCAACGATCTAAATGCAGATCTCGAAAAATCAAGCAAGAAGAATGAAGGACTTGAAGCTGCAATCATCTCTCTACAAGAAGATCTTGAAGCATCAAGTAAGAAGAATGAGGAACCTCTACAACCATTTGAAAAGGAAGGCCTTGAAGCAGAAATCATCTCTCTCAAAGAAGATCTGGAAAAATCAAATAAGAAGAATGAAGAGCTGCAACAAACCTGTGAAGAAAACGAAAATTGGTTGAAAGAAGAGATTCTAAATCTGAAGGATCAAGTAGAAGATGGAAGAAGGAAAGAAGAAAGCATGACAAAGCAATGTCAAGCTTTGGAGGTTGAGGTAAACATTCTCAAAGGTAAATTAGAAGAAAAGGTTAAACTTTTGAGGTTTCAAGATAGTACTAACATTTTGGACAATATTCTGAGTAATCAAAGGTCTCCTGCTATCAAACTTGGTCTTGGTTTCCATGAAACCGTTAAAGGAGAATCTAGCTCACAAGGAAGTGCTAAAAATTCAGAGGATGTCAATGTAAAACCTGAAGTGTTGAAAGAGACAAAAGGTCAACCAACAATGATGAAATCTCAAAGGAAATCAGTCAATAATGTTGAATGCTTTAAATGTCATAATTATGAGCATGTTGCAGCAAATTGCAGGAGCATATCATTTCAGCCTCAAACAAACAGTTCCTACATAAAAAGGTACTCTGATTTCTTCAAGGGATATTGTTTTTCATGTAACAAGTATGGACATAAAGCAGCTGATTGCAAAAGGAGGAAGATTAGAAATACTCATTATAATTCTTATGCTTATTTCTCTGGACACATGAGATGTTATTCTTGTAACAAGTATGGACATGTAGAAAAGGAATGCAGGTTGAACAGATCTGAGAAAGTGGAAAATTTTCAGCACACAGTTAGGAAGTTCAAGCAAATTTGGAAAAAGAAAGAGGACCAATCAAAAACGTAGGGAATTCTGATCCTACTGCAGTCATCCGCTTCTGAAGCTTACTTCTCTTATTGACTGCAGGAATGATGTGGGATACATTATGAGTTTTAGTAATGTATCGTCACAGGGGGAGCAATGTATGATGTCTCTCATGGTTGATTTGATTATTCTGGTTATATGTATTTCTGACAGAGCATCTGATATGAAGAAGACAGGTACAGGAAGTACAAGTTCAGGGGGAGATGAAGGAATGTGAAAAATTTCTATGCTTCACTTTCCATACGCGGGTTCTATTAACAAAAGTCGCGTATACACGCGAGTTCTAGCAGACACAGTCGCGTATGCATTGATGATAAGAGAATTTATATGATAGCTGAAGATCTGGAGCAGAGGTTCAGGGGGAGCATCAGTCTGATTGTTAATAACTGTATTATTAACTCAGTATCAGCTTAGTTTCTCAGTTCTAAATTATGATGATATGATACTTGGTTTCTGATGTTGAAAATTATGGATGAGTCATGTTTGCTTTTTGATGAAGAGTATTCGTTGCTGAGATGAAAGTCTTATAATTCGAAGATAAGGACAGTTCATGTAGAGATTGTTGCTGGTGACTTGCTGATGAATGTATTCAGGTTGCACAAGTTAAGGAGGAGCACCGGTTCAGGGGGAGCAGCAGGTTGAATACTAATAATTGCATTGTTGGCACTATGAGTGCTTATTCTGTGATACTCATGCTTAAATGATGATGACTTGGTACATGGTTTATTATGATGAGATTTTGAGCCTTGTTTGCTGAAAAGTATCTTTTGTGCTCACACATGGATGAATTGGAAGTCTTATGATTCAGAGATAAGAATAGAACATGTAGAGTTCGTTACTATGGTTGAGATCTTTTCCATACATATGTTACTTCATGTTAAATCTTAAAAATCATGGGGATATTGGACCACATGGATGATTGACACATATTTGAAGATGTTGTTCTAGTATGATAATCTCTCTTGGAAAGATTGTATTGATGCTGCAAAGAATCTGAAGGCTTGGTTACTAATGTGCTTATGCTACAACCGTTGGATGGCGCTTGAAGACACAACTACATTGTTCTATCTATCTGTATTCTAGGGAAGCATTCGAATATCTCAGAAAGAAGCTGAACACTGTCTTTTTTTCTCACAGAGGATCAGATCTGGTTAAAATATAGAAGATAGTATTTGATACGCGGATTTCTTGAAACACAGTCACGTATATACGCGAGTTCATGCACAGAAAACCGCGTATGTCTGATTGCTGACAATTTTCTGTTTGGAGTCAACTCTCTTCAGCACAGCTGCAGTACTGTTTGGTATCTCTGATACTGTTTGGTATCTCTGGTGGTGTTCCAGTTCTCATAATTCTATTTCTAATGTTTTGATAAAGATGCCTTGATGATTTGTTGGTAAAAGTGTTCAGGATGCACAAACTAAGGGGGAACCTTAGTCATATGAAAAGGATGCTTGGATGAACAGATTCAGGGGGGGTATTAGCGTTGCTGAGTATAATGCATTGTTGGCATTATGTTGATTTTGAAAAATGTTCTCTTTCTTGAGGACTTTCTAGGTGTTGGTCTTAAATTGTCATTTTTGTAATTTGGTGAAAAGGTCTTGTTGAGACCCATGATGTAAAATTGTAATATTCAGTCATGTAAAGGACTTGTCAAATTTGTAAACCCACTTGGTTGGGTAGCTGAGTCAAATTTTGTAAACCCACTTGGTTGGGTACTTGAGTCTCATATGTAAATTCACTTGGATGGTTCTTTGATGTAGGTATGAGTCATTGGTGATAGGAAAGTCATAGAGTCATGTAATTCATTGGAAAATATGTTTTGAAGATTCAGCATGAACTCAGGGGGAGTTTGGTCATGGTATCATCAGATCTGCAGAACGCTTCTTCTACATAAGGAGAAAAGGGGAGAGTGTGTTGGTTTTGGTCCGCACTTTGCCCTTTATGAAAAAGGGGAGAGTGACATGGTGTTTGAATGAAGAGAAAGAATGATGTGACAACAATGGGGAATGTGACATGGTGTCATTGTATTCTTAATGTACCTATCTGTTGTGGTAACCAAACACCATCGTGGTTGCCATCAAGTCCAAAGGGGGAGATTGTTGGCAATATGATGCAGAGTGTTGTCCTTGATGGCAACCCACTGAATGAAGATGAAGACATGAGACAGTTGACATGTGTTGTCCTTGATGGCAAACCACCTGATGAAGTTTGTCTTGACCTAATGGACTTGGTAAATGATGTAAATCTGATATGAAATGATGTTTGTTAGCAATATGATGCTGAGTGTTGTCCTTGAATGGCAACCCACTTGATGAAGATGATGACAACTTACTTGATGAAGTTGTGCTTGATAGAATATGTCTTGATGAATTAAATCTGATGTATCTACAGAGAGTAGAGAAGGTAATGAAGAAAGGAATTCAATATGTGCTAGATCTATGATGAAAAGAGTATGTCTCAATGCATACGCGGATATGTATAGGAGAAGTCACGTATGCACACGGGAAACAACGTGTCAAGTCGCGTATGGGCAAAAGCGCTCATAAAGTGCAAAAACAGGGGTAACCACCATGGTATTGACCCATTGTATTGGGTAATGATTCATCTAAATGACCCCATCCAGGAATACCATTGGAAGTAATGTGGTTTTGGCTCATGGTATTGAAAAAGGGTAAACCTATATAAGGAGAAGAAATTCATTGTGCAAATCATGAGTGTGGGTGCAAGACGTCTGAGCTTGAATGAATACTTCTCTCTGAAGTATATCTGAATGGAAAGGGTTATAGTTGAATGATAGATCTGAATGCATGAAGCACCAATGAAGAAAATGATGAAGAAGGGTATCTAGATCTAAAATGTATTTGTATCTTCTAGATCTGGTTGTGAAATGTTTAGATCTGAGATGAGGCGAACATCTGTCTGAAGTAAAGGGTTAAATATGAACTAAATATCTGATTTGAAGAAGTATGCTGCTCTATAATGTCTAAAGAACCATACGCTAGTTTGCTGCAGAAGAAGCGCGTATATACGCGGCTTCGCTGAAGAAAAAGCGCGTATGCGCAATGAAAATTAGCTCTGTAATATGTACAGAAGTATACGCGGGTTTGTATGGTAGAAGGCGTGTATATACGTAGGATCAGTGAAAGGAAAGCGCATATGCAAACTAGGGTTTGCTGAAGCATGGGGTATATAATGTATGTTGTGTTGCTGTTATCTGTATTCTACAGTTCTCATTTTTCTGCATCTGTTTGGTTGTATGATTGAGCTTAAATGTGTGGAGTGGGTCTAGTCTGAAAATATGATGAAACATGGCATGCAAGTGGTGTTGTTAGTATGAATCCTTCGTCGAAGTGTACGAAAAGGAACCACTTTAGCTACGCATAACTAATAGCCCTAACAACAAGAGAGGCTGCCAAACATCTTCAGATCTGCGATTAGTAGTTAAAATGCTGCAACAAACAGATCTATAAATGGAAAGACATTAAGCAGTAAAGTAAAGAGTTTGCTCCATGCATCCAACAGACAAGACAAGAACACGATTTTTGAATGAATTTTTATATTACAGGGCACCTGGGAGGACAACAAGAAGGTGTATCCAGCTCTCCTCAATGGGATGGGTTCTTTGTAGTCCTCAGCACTTCAGATCTAAGCTTTCTCTCTCTTGTAGATGTAGAAAACCCAATGCAGAAAGTAGAGCTCAATGGGAGCAAATGGTAGAAATGAGACCAAGTGTGTAGATCCAGAGTGATCTAGTAGGCAACAAAAGGTGAAGAATGATGGGGGAAACCCTCCTATTTATAACAAAATATTGGGTCATTCTAGATCCTGGTGCATGATTAAAATAATGCTAACCAAATCTAGATCCACCTCTATGGAATATTTTATTATATTTGTTGGAGGGAAAGGGTGTTTGACTTGGGTCAAATCCCTTGATTAGTGAAAAATAAATAAATAAATGATTTATTTATCTTTTTAAGAAAGTGGTTGGGAGATAATCAAATAAATAATGATTTATTTGATTAATGGTGGGTGATTTGGTCATATTTAACAAGGAATATTATTTAAATAATTATTCCTAGAAAATAATAAGATAACTAAGGGTTTATCTCATTAATTTCTTTGTTTTTGGGTTAAACATGACTGGGAATAATAATTAAATTATGTTTTAATTAATTATTCCATGAGGAAAATCAAACAAATATAGGATTGTTTAATATTTCCTTTTGGGGTTTCCTATTTTAACATAGTGAAAGCAGCTTTACTTATGGTAAACCGAAGTCTTACATGGTGTACTTGGGTCCATCTAATGATAAAAGGTTAGATGACCAAAAAATGGTGTACTGGGCCATCTAAAGGAAGCTGATCCAAAGGTGGAAATTGGATGAAACGTGGTCCATATAGGTGCCGAGGGTTGTAGCCTTCTTATTCGTGGGGTCGTAGCTCCCTTCCGTGAGGGCCGGTAAACGAGATCGTGGGGTCGTAGCTCCCTTCTCTAGGAGAGGGCCGGTAAATGAGAGCAGGGGGTCGTAGCTCCCTTCTAGGAGAGGCTGGTAAACGAGCGCAGGTGGGTGCCTGCGTGCTGGTAGGAGGCTGCGCCAGCACATATGTTGTAAGATGTTTTCTCTATAATAAAATATTGAAGGCTAAACAACTGCAACGGTGGTTTTCTCCCGACTTGGGTTTCCACCTAAAATCCTGGTGTTCATGTGTGATGCTTATGTGTGATGGTTTATACTATTTTTACTACACATGTTTACTGTTTGTTGAACATCTAATGAATGAATGATGGAATGATATAAGTGAAGAATTAATGGCATAATTAGATCTCTGTGTATACGCGAGTTTCATGAAGGATATCCGTGTGTATACCCTAGTTGGCTTCAGCAAAGTAGCGTATGGGTTTTGGAGAGTGAAAAAGTAAAAAGTTTGATAAAGTCCTAAATACCGATTCACCCCCCCTCTCAGTATTTTTCCCAACACACCTATAAACATGTTTATATCAATTAATCCATCAGAGTGGAGCAAACCACGTACCTCAAATGTTATACATCATAGAGATAGCGTCACGTGATTACATCGCAACACATATACCTCATGCAACCGGTTCTTCCAATTTTCTAATTCTTCATCAGAGTCCGAAAAACAAGAGCTATCCTTCTCCCACTTAAGATTTCCATTTTCTATTGGATTAATCCAATCTTCCTCGCGCAAGGTTAGCTTATAGATTGATTTCGTTGAAGGATGCCGTAAACATCAAATCTCCTCAAAATTATCCTAAATCTTAAAAAGAACCATTTATTGGCTTGAGGGGTCCCGACCCAAGTTCCGAATTTATGGAGAAACCAACAAACCCTTCACCTATCGGGCCCTTTCGGCAATGACCTCGCTCGTGCATATTTAGTTCTCACTGAACAAGATGGGAGAGTGTTGGAACCAGGTTTCCGCACCCTGAGGGAGAAAATAACGAAGTGGCCCTAAGCAAATCAAATGAAAACTTGTATCAATCAAAAATAGATGCGGGCAATAGAATAAGGCATAATCACAGATTTTGTGAAATCCTTAACAGAATAAGACAGAGTCACGGATTTCTTTAGCGCATAGAAATCATAATAGAACCAGATCCAATCTAAACTATGTGTAATTACTTAAGCAGATTTATCAACCATCAATGTGCATAAAAAATCATAACAGATATCCTCGCGCAATGATCAATAAACAACACAGAAACAGTGTGATCTTAGATAGGCACAGTAGATAAATAACTCAAAGCAATAACACAATGGGTTTGCCAAAATAAGTCCTTTATATTAATTCAGATCATTTATACATATCATAATTTCCCTTACACATAACACTTCTGTGCACATATCCAGGACTAGGTCTCCATGCACACAGCCAGCAGGAACCTTTCTACCCAACCCAGAAAAACCTTACAAAATATTACAGACGCAGTCAAATCATAATAATATATCAACTTGACTTAACTGAACTACTATATTTAGACTCGATCTATCTATTTATATTCCTTGAGTGTGCAGATACTATGGCCTCAAATCATGGTTTGAGGTCCACATTTTACCCTTAAACCCATTTACATCAAAATTAGGGACTTTGACCCACCCCAAAGCCCCTTGACTCATTTCGCAGCGCACATATACAAAACTTATACAAAATTACATCAAAAAGTGTGCCCCAAGGGACCCCGCTCCAACAGGCCCCCAACACAAATATGTGACTCATCCCGAGTCACTCTAGCATCTTCTCCTTGAGCTTCACTTGGAGTGCACTCACAGAAGATTTCAGAGGGAGCACCATGTCCAAATTTGTGTTTCATCTTCCTACTCTTGGTAAACCAACCTTTTTTGTGGTGGGCCCTTCAGTGGCCATCTCGATGTTGCGTTGTGTCCGTTGAATAGGATTCAAAGTGTTTTCTAGTGTCTTTAAAGCTAAAGAGCTTCAGCCCATGGTTGCATGTGTGCTTCTATCATGTGTGCTTCTAGGAATTTTTCTTTGCTTATGCAGTATTTAATCTATGTTTGTATCATTTGGCACTTACAGATGAGTGAGGCACCGAGTAAGAACCGGGGACAAGACTACTATCCAGATCTTCTTTCAAATTGATGTTCCTTCAGATAGCAGATCATGTAGCTACTAAATGATTGGATCATTCTACATAGATGTCAATGTATACCCATTGCCTCATCTAGCAAACTATCACACTCGGGTGACCGCAAAAAATATACTCGTCTTTGGCTACCAATGAGTTAATACTGAAACGAACTTCGTTGAATTCTCTAACTGCAACATGGTTTGTAGATTTGTGATTTGTTGTTCATACTCTATTATGATGTTTTATGGATGGTGGAAAACCTCTAATACCGTAATATCTAAATAACATGCATATAAAATGCATCTCAACAACTACCCAAATAAAACTCCAAATTAGGGCAATTTCACACACTATCCTTTATGGAAGCTCCTCAAACATGTGGTTCAAAACCCTTGCTTAGTAAAATCATTTTACTGTGATTAATAAAACATTACATAAGCGCAAGCTTTCTCCTTCATTTATCACTTATTGGTTATGAACCCAATATTAATTGAACACCGTATATGGGAGTTTTCCTTTTGAACATTTATGACAATTCATATATTAAAACCCACTTCCAATCAAATTAAGATTCGAATGCTTTAATCAACCCAAGACTTGTCTTCATCCTCACCTCAATGCGCTCAATCCACATTTGAAGATTATAAGACTTCAAATTGGATGTGCCACGCTTCCTCACATTGACCATATATTATTTTTACAAACCAAATGTTAAGAAACATTACCACAGGTTTCAATTACATGTGCGCCCTTCACTGCATAACTTACCAGCTCATGCAATGGCACTCTATATCAAAGTTAGATTCTTTTCTAGAAATCAGATGTCACATTGCATACCTGTCCATTCAATAATGGATATTCATTGTGCTTAAATTGTAGCGATCCGACAAATATGAAATTTCAAGAAAACCCCAATTTCTAAACGCATTAGAACTGGGCTTCAATAACTTCAGATTCGATTCAAACCAGAATCAAGTCGACTCTGTCAAATACGTCCCATCCGGATTTAACTTTATAATCGCCCTTAAAATTGTGTTTAGTTTGGAATTAGTCTTGCACATGACGCATTTGACTCAATCAATTGAGTTCTCCACCAATTCAAGACAAGAGCTGTAATTAACCACGTTCATTTAATATTCAAATTCGTTCAATTCACACAAACATTGATTAGATTTGGCGTCCTTACCATTCCAGCGCTGTAACTTGCCATTGGAATTCACATCCCCATTCTGTAGCAATCTGCAAAGACAATTGTGGAACGAAAAACGTCCACAGGTTACTGTGCCTTCTCTCATGTGACATATCTTAGTCGACTTTAAACACAACGTCTTCACGCAAATTCCCTCAACGCTGCAATTTGCGGCTTTGCCAGATTGTAATTCTTTAGTGATTACAATTCAACGACTTTTCCAGGCTCAAGAATAAGTTGAATTGTGTCCCTTCTCTGCAATTTCAAATGTAAATTCACTGTAGGATAGCTTATATACCAAAATCGAACCTTTAAATCCTGTCTACTATGTCTGGATTCTTGTAAATCGATTGCACAACCATCGACTCATCAAACAGGTCAATGTACATTCAGCAATTCAATGCCATTCTAGCGCTCCTTCATCAAATTTATTTAATGCTTATTGAAATTTTTTGCGCATGATAATATCACATTCAACATTCAATGATTCTCATTAGCGCATTCAACATTCATCTATTATGGATTGGTTCTGTAATATAAAAATTGACAGTGATTTATAAAATCGAGTCTCCATTCAAGTCAATGATTTACACACACGAATCTTGCCATAGATTTATACTAATAGCAATTGGAATTTTAATAGATTTAAAACCCCTTTACTCAAAACTCATTCCAGCTGTTCAAATATGTTTGAAAGCATAAATTCATCCAATTCATATGCGCATAGTTCAACTCTCAATTACAGAATCTAACAAGCAATTTCTCAATCAACCAATATATATATAATCTGAAATGATACCTCCATATAAACAAAACAAAATTACTTACAAACTCTTGTTTTGGCCAGATATTCGAGATCTATGGCCCTTTACAATTGCCCGAAGGCTTCCAAGTAGAACCCCTGCTCTCTACTCACACTCTCACTGATCTCAATGCCTTTGAGGCTTGATAATTTATACAATTTTAAAATGATCTAATTTAATGCTCAATCCCTTCAACTTCTCAACAAAATCCTAAAATCACTCTTCAATCCCTAAGGATCCTCTCTCACCCATAATTAATAAAACTAATTTATAAATTAATATTTAGAAAATCTCTCTATCCCTTTACATCCTCAACTAATCAATCCTCTCATATTCTCAATTATTTACAATATTTAATTAAAATTTATTAAAACCCACTCAAATTATTCATAAAAACCTACTCCTCTAAAACTTTAAAACCCCTAAGTTTAAAATACAAAGTATTTTCCTCTTTGTCTAATGCTCGAATCAGCTTTTGTACCTCAGTGCGTGATGCTTTCAATGTGACAACCAATCCCTCCAATTTTTCCTTTGGTGCTATTGTGTCCAGGACCTCTGGAATATCATGACATACATGATGGATTTTGGCCTCCAGCGTAGCGTGCTGGGCTTCGACTTCGTGGAATGCTAATTATACTGCTTGTTGTTTTTGGTGGGCTTCTTTGGCCTGCTTCTGAGATTCCATTGTATTGGTGTGAGCAGCAGCCTCCCTGAACTAAAGTTCATCTGCGATCATCGAATGGATCAAGTGCAGATTCCCTACAGGTAACACAGAAACATTAATATTTATATCACCTATAATGCAGAATTGGGGGTGTTGACTGGCATCCACCTGAATTGTTGGCATGGGAATTTGGACTAGATGGGCATCCCAAGTGGTTGGAAGGGAAACATATAATGGTTACGGGCTTGTAAATTTCACTCTAGTCTGGCTCGCCTGTGCTATGCTCTCTTTTATATGGCTCACTTGCATATTCAGTTCTTGTATTCTGACCTAAATAATCTCCAACGCAATCTTACACTGCACCTCCATGTCTTTCCAACAATCCTTGGTTGCAGACCTGACTGCTTTAGAAATTTCGTGCAGATCATCTTCTATAAACATCAATAACTCCTACTCGACATCATTGGAACCCTTTCTCTTCTTTCTTAATCCACCAGTGGCTTAAGAGCCACGTTTGGTTCTGTTAGAGATCTCTACTTATGTTGTGTCCTTTGGCACAAAATCATTCTTTTCTAGCTCTGTTTCTTTTTCAAGGTCAATGGTCTCACTAGTAGTAGTGGGCATTGCTTCTTTCTCAGTGACCTTCTTTGTTGTTTTCACTGGCTGGGTGCAAATGTGCGGCTTCGTTGGTGTGATAGGTGTCAACCATGCTAGTGGCCATTCTACCATCACTCTAAGCAAAGCATCCTTTGTTACTAAGTATGGTAACTCATACCATTACCCTTCCATGGCACCTTTCATGCATATGTGCATGTTGTGGAATGTAGCTTTAAAGTCAGCTACCATCTTATACTCATCATATAATGTGGTCGATAGTCTCAGATTTGGCTGTACAACTTGATATAGGGTAGCATCATAAAGAACCTAGAAGATTTTATTTTCCCTAGCACTCTCTAGGTCTGAATATTTCCATAAGCTGGCATAGTGCGTAGCCTCACACATCTGAGGCTCGATCTTTGGGAAATAGGTTTCCTCGGGGGTCTTCAACCCAATCATCATGATTAACAACAACAACCAAGGATAATGGAACTATTTTCCTTCCTCCTGTGCTTCCATTTCTAGGAATTCCTTGCACATATTGCTAGACCAACTCTAAATAATGCACTTCTTGCACTTGTCTTGTGAGAGAAATCACGTGCTCAAGCACCTCCTTTGGTCTACACTTGTGCATCATCTTGCAGGCCAAGTTGAGCATGCCAAATTGAACTTCGGGGTCGTTTATCTCACTTACAACAAAGCCTCAGCTCTTGCGTGAGACTTGGTATTTCTTCTTGATATGGTATGCGATAATTTTCTCCTGGCATTTTCCACCGAAATCAGCAATGGGGTCATCTCCTTTAGCAGGAATACCCATGATCCTATGGATCAATGCAGCATCAATAGGGATGTGCTCTCCTAACCACAGCACAACATCATGCACTAGCGCCAGTAACTACCTGACGTAGATGTCATTTATGGGGCTACGCCCAAAATGAGGGATCTGCAGTAATTTTAGCAGGCCTGACTTGTGCATACCTAGCACCCATCTCTTTGGCTAGAGGCACACAATGAATCCTTCATATGTGACTTGATCAAGATATAGCTCTCACACAAGTTCTGGAAATTTTTTAACATCTGCAATTTCTATGTCCTCCAGTGTGAGTGGTGGCACTTTGGCAAACATGTCCCCTTCCATTGGGACATCTTCAGGGATTAATAGGATATGGATACATCCACGCACCTTATCCATGTCTTTGGGAATTCTGACTAAGGTTTTGTGTGGCACAACATAGCTCGTCAGCCGTGAGAATGGGGCCACTTCGACCACATCCTCCTGTCCTTCAAAAATTGTTTCAGGGACCTCAGCCATAGGCCTTTTCAGCCGCTCAACAATAGTAGAGCACGACTTTTGGGTCTTCTTCATTGGATATTTTCTAGTACTAGAAGACTACCCCTTCTTAGACTTGAAGGCCAGAGTTGTTTCATCAATTAGGACTTCTAGCGCAGAAGGGTACTCTCCAGGTCTTGTGGTCACCATAATTCTAGGAATAACGTATCCCAACCCTACTCAGCGCAATGCGTCCTCGAACCTCAGATCCAAACCATACATAGACACAAAATATGTAGCAGAAATCAAGGAGATCAAAGAAAAGAATTCACTCAGAAATAAAAGGGAACTATTGTAGCCCCATAAGTCATATTTATACTTGTGCTACATCTTCAACAGCTCCTTCGGCATTAATGTGTCTCCATAAATGAAAAAATGGTCCCAAATCTGGAAAAATCCCTTCATTAAATGCAACCTAGACGCTCCCAAAAATGGTAATAAAGTTGAATTTTCCAAATTTAGAGTTCCAAAGGCTAGTTTTTGACACTTCTGCGACCCATTCAACCTCCTCGCATAGCTACCGCATGCATGTCGCACCTTACTGTGCATCCACCATCCCCTCTGTGCAGGTATGATACTCCGGCCATGTAGTCATTTGGTAGGCACATGGTCATCCCTGTACGACTTTAGATAGCTTCCATTGACATACCCAGGAAGGGATTCTCCACTCATTGTGGCCAAGCGCACTGCACCTCCATCAGTGATTACCTTAACAACATAGGGCCCTATCCAATGCATCTTCAATTTATTGGGGGTGGTGCACGAATGTGCTGTAATATACTAATACCAAATCATCTTCCTTGAACACCTTTTTCCTGATATGCCTATCATGCCATAATTTTTTGCGTGCTTTTTGAACCTGCTGGTGATAATTTTCAATAAAATGATCTTCTTCCAGAGTAACCAACTACGAAAAATTGGTCTTCCAGAGCATCTTCTTCAACCATATTGGTGATTGTCATAATGCGCAAACTAGGAACAGTGAACTCCTTCAGCAACACATCTCCTTGCCCTTATGCCATCTTGAAAGGTTTCCTTTAAGTCAACTTCTTGCAGGTGGTCCTATATCTCCAGAGAAATGTTGGCATTTGCTCATCCAATCATTTCGGTTAACATTGCACACATTTGTCAGTGCAGTTTCCAATATCTTATTGCATGCTTCAACTGCGCCATTTTCCTGAGAATGATAGGAAGAGATCTTCTGATGACACATATTGAATTCTTATATCAATGCTTCAATGGTTTCATCTACAAAATGTGCACCCTGTTCGCTTATCATAATATTAGGACAACCAAACCGACTCACAATATTCTCAAATATAAACTTCACAGTTGTATCAACAGTATAATTTGTTAGGGTCTTATAATAATAGGATTCATAATTTTGAATTGACTATGATTATTCTTGTAATATGTACATACTTTTCTTTCTGCAAATTTTTTTCCCATATTAAAAAATGTAAATAGGGTAATTCCTAAAAGGAAAATCAAAGGACTAAAAGAAAAAATATCAAAAAAGAAAATAAAATATAAACCCCATCAAAAAAAGAGAAAAAATACATCCTAAAAGTGATGCAAATTCAAATGAGACTAATTTTTACTTTACTTTTCAAAATAAACTTGTGTGCAACTTGTCAAAAATGCCACAATCCATGAAGTTCAAACAGCTTAATCTTGATCTTTCATGTTTTAAATTTCACATTGATAGTTAGAGAATAAAGATCTAGCTAAACTGTTTAATCTTGGCAGATCAATAGTTAGGTAGAGAACAATAATGAGCTCAAAATTTTAATCTAGGCCATTGGAAGTCATAAGGATAGAATTAGATAGTTTTCTTATCAAAGAAAAATTAAAGATTCTGCAAGCTCAAATGCACCCAAATAAATGAAGAAAAAATGTTAGGGTAAATGATGGGTAGGCAGAAGCAGTTTTCACAAGGCATGGATAGCAAAAATTGATCATTTCATATTTACTAACGTCCTTCTAAACTCATTTCCCTTGTAAAATTACTCCTTCCCCTTCATATTAACCTTTTCCCTTACTACATTCATTTTTCCCTACAAAAACCCCTTTTCCTTAGTTAAAAAAGCATATTACATTTGGAAAAGTAATTTTCCCTTATTAATTTCCCTTTTCCCATATTAACATACTAAAATACACTTATCCTAAGTCTAAAGGTTAAAAATCATAAGTCGGGCCCCATTATAGCAAATCCTTCCTGATATTAGTTTTTACATTAAAACTTAGTGTATTTTAAATCCAGCAGATATATATATTCCCACAAATGTTATAATCCTGCATCATATTCATTTAATCCCCCATTTATATTAATCCCTTGTTTAATTTGTTTTATTAACTCATGTATATACACATGTACCCCATATGTTTCAATCCCCGCATACATATATTAACCCCTCCTGCTATTATTAAAATTTTCCCTCTTATTATATTAATTCCCTACTATTATAAAGTCCTAACTCACGTTATACCATGTTATGTTAAACCCCGCCCACAACATATTTCTAAACCTTTATATATTACAAACATCCATCTCATAAACTTATCCCTCGGCCCCGCCTTTCAAAATCCCCGATAGATCCCTCCATTTCCCCATTCGTATGATCATGATTTATCAGATCCGACGACCAATATCCTTCATTATATTCCCTATTTTAAAAACTTTAACACCACTGAGAGCTTGCAAAATAAGTTTTTTTCGTAGCCCCGCTCCATGCTACGTGGCAACCCTTGATTCTATCACATCCTCCAAAAGAATACCGCCCACCTTCTTTCACAATGTGAAAACCGCCGAGTTGTTTTCCGCTTGTATGATGAATACCACCCCTCATTTGAATTTGACCCTACGCATTAAAGTATAATCACTGATTGGTTAAAAAGAAATAATACCACCCTTTGCAAGACTTTTTCACCATTTCTCTTATAGATTTCGAAGAAGAAGCCTTTCCAACTTGATTTCAATTAAAGAACTCATGTCGACCTGTTATTAAGCCAAATTAAACCATAATTCAATACTTCTTGCTGCTAAAGATGTTGTAGAACCTGTTTAAAGAAGTATAAAGACCAGCAAAGCCTCTGTTGCATCCAAAACCTCCTCTGCAAATATAAATTACCCATTCCAGGTATTTCTCAGTGAAAAGGCCTATTCTTAAGCAAATAAAGTAATCCTTTAAATCAATTGAAGCTTTGCAGACCACATAAAAGCTATTGTTGCCTTCAAACCCCTTTTTGTAGACCTAATTCATCTGTTCATAGTAGTTCTAAGGGTCTGATATTATTTATTGATCACAGAGAGTAATTAATTAAATAAAATAAATAAATCCATGTCTTCCCAAGGTATTGTAACAGTTAATCCCCTTTAACCTCCAGTTATTGATGTAGAATATACCCCCCTTGCAGACAAAGACTTCAAAATTAGTGACCCTGTCACTGAGTTCTACCTCCTTGAGCTCCACTGCTGGAGCCATGATAAGTCAATTGAACAAGATGATGATGTTTACCTTTGGGAGTCAAATTTGCCCAATTATATTTTCCCACACACCTTCTAGTGTCCAGAGGTCATCAAACTCTATCAAACCAGTTATTTTCCTGATCAAAGAGCTCTTCTAACCCCTGCTAAAGAGATTTTATTCACTATCACAGCTGAATCAATAAACCAGATGCTATAAATTCAACCTAGGCATAATGAAGCCCCACTGTCTATTGAGATCCTCATTGAATTGTATTTAAAGATGGATTTCCCTAAGAGATTCCAGATATTCCAAACATTCATACCCTCAACAGTAGAAACTCCCAAGACTAATCCTCCTTATCCAGCTACTATATTTTTTGAGAGAACCAAGCATATCATCACAATGCTCTCTTGTATTTTGGGTTATTTCACTGATGATCATGTTGATGCTTCAGTCCTAGGTTTTCTTTCTATTTTCTCCCCTATTTAGCATCCTTCTTCTACATTCAATTTTTCCTAGTACCTCTCTGATACCATCCATGAACAACTGGTTAAATTACCAGAGGATGGAGTGTTCAAATATTCATATGTTTTGTTCCATATGTTCCTATACTTTCAATCTGAAAGATTTGCAGTGAACCTTCAAAATCTGGATGTTGAAGGTAATCCACAGTCAGTAATATTTTGGACTTCATTAATCAGGAAATATTCCACAGATTTCACATATAAGGACTTCATTGACTCATTCATCTATCCAATTGTCAACATGTTGAACAGCAGCATTCAACCAAGAGTCAGTGATGAGATAAAAAAAGGTCTTGCAGTTATCAGAACATACTAAGATAGGATATTGGTATCTTTATTAGAACCACACAGAGATTAGAGTTTATGGTTGTCAGCTAACCCCATATAAACTGCCAAAATACCTCCCAATGAGGCTATTTTCACTTGAGTATATCAGACAGATACTTAAATATGATGAAGTGAATTTATTCACAGCCAAAAAAGAAAACACAGTTTAAGATAAAAAACCAGATTGGTCCGTTCACCTGCAATAACAATACTGCTGGTCAACAGGTAGAAAAGTGTCTTCAGGAATTTAAGTTTAGTGAAAGTTTCAAATGGAATTATGATCCTCTAGGAGTTATCATCAAACTAAGTATCAAATTTAAGCTAACTCCTTTTGTTCATGAATCCAAGCTAGACATTGAGAAGTACTCCAATTAGTATGAATGGTTGGAGAACACTTTAAAAGAGGCAAAGAAGCAAGGTGATGCTAGTTCCATCTTGCAGACTCCAGCCCCACATGATAGAAACTCTAAAAGGCTAAGAGAAGAAGGATCCTATTCAGCTCAAACTACCACTAAAACAAAATTTAAATTGATGTACAAGAAGAAGCCCAAATTAAATTCTGTAAATGAACAAGTTGAAACAATTGAGATCATTGATACAGATACCATGGTAAAATATAATTCATCTCCAATAGTTTCAGAGGAAACTCACTAGCCTTCAACATCTAATACTCAGATTATTTAGAAACAACATAGTGTTGAAGTGTCTTCATCAAGTAAACCAACAGAAAAAGAACATGATATCATGCAGAAGTACAAGGAAATCAAACTCAGAAATTAGGCATTAAAAGTAGATACTTATGCCCAATAATAGAAGCAGACACCAAGTGACCAAAGCAGGTTACGTTCAGCATTTTACTACAAGACCAGAAAGATGCAGATGAATTTCTTGCATCTAACAGTGAAATATCCTAAGTCATCAGCAGATTATAGGAAGACATCATATGAAGTTCAAGCCAAAGATCTTCATCCTATAGACCAAATAGAATTTCATAATAAAGTTGGTGAAATGTTGTACTCTACCATGACCAATAAAGCCATGAGTGTACAAAAGCTACATAATACTCTAGAAAACATCAGAGGTTAGCTAAAGCTAGAAAAGGCTTCCTCACAAGCCAAGGACAACAGAATTGAATCACTAGAAGAACTGGTCATAGAAGTGGGATATGATCCCAAGAACGTCAATGTTGCAGAAGAACTCATCAAGAAAAAGAATGCAAACATTGTTGCATTAAAGAAACAGCTCAAATTTCCTCCTACAGAACATCCACAAGAAAAATAAGTTCTAGAGAATGAAGGACAAAAAGATGAGATGATGAACCTCATTCTTTAGTTAATTGCCCAATTGAAAGAAATGGAAAATGAGATGGATAAGTTAGTACAGGAGAAAAAGGACAGCATGGAATCAATACCTATCACTACTGTTCCTACAGTCACTACAGCAGTTCCTTCTACTTTAGCAGATTCATTGGCCCCATCAGTTCCAATAGCTACAACACTTCCCATTACATCAGCAACTACATCAACTACATATTCATCTACATCTCTAAAGACGTACTTAGTTACAGTGCGCAAACTAGTTAAACCCATGTGAAATGTCCATCCAAACTAATGAAATAAATAGACTTAAAGAACAAATCAAAAGTCTAGAGGATGAGAAGAAACTATTTCAAATCATGCATAAAAATGAAGTACGTAAGTCAAAATGAGTTGAATGAGAAATTACGGTTGGAGAAAGAATTGACATTGAAAGAACCACTTGCACAAGCTAAGTAGTAGCTGTGGGCTAATATCATTGAATTGCCATTGACTTCAATAGCCATCCATTCAAGTCATTTATGAACAGAAATATCTTATAAAAACAGCAAGTGAAGTCATTCAGAAAATCAATGAAGAACTTGGTAAGAAGCTAGAAGAGACCAATGAAATCATTAAGTTTCTTAATTCCAAGAATAAGCAGGAATTGGAAGAAATTGGAATTAGTGACAGAACAGAAACAATTCTTGACGTTAGAAAGGTGATTTCTAAAAGGAACTTAATGGTACAACTTCAAGACAAGTGTCAGAATATGGAGCTTGCCATAATCAGATTCATGATGAAATTTGATATTCTGAGGCATAAATGCCTTCAAAATCCATTGGTTATCAATGACATATTGATGAAACTTGAGGATTATGATAAGAAAATCATAGAAGTGGCAAAGGAACAAGCCAAAAATTTAGCCATGAAACGAATTCCAACAGGAAAAGTGCTTTATCAAAGTTTTAAGAATATATTTTACCTACAACATGAGGTAAAACATATGTTCATCAACAAACCTACATTTTCAAAATACATAGAAGCAGATGAAATCCTCAGAAGACTGATAAAAATCAAGTTCCCAGATGTAGAGGCTTGGGAGAAGTTGACTGATTTACTTTAAAAGTGAAAGTTAAAACAGTAAAAAAGCAGTCAAAGGATAAAGGTAAAGCAGAGCAGTTAAAGGTTAAATGCAAAGATTAAGTTAAAGAGTATCAGATGAAAAGCAGAGTTAAAGGATAAATCAGTAAAGATACAGCCAGCGTTGAGCAACAGTCAAGGAGAAAAAGAAGCAAAAGATCAAACATAAAACAACAAAATCAATAAAAGAAAGGACAGCTTTCATTAGTTAAATAACTGTCTCTATCTTCTTGTATGAAGATATTTTGTATTCCTTGAATAATTCCTAAGTCAGTTTAGGATATTTTGTATTAGTTTTTGTATAAATACTTCACAATTCGAAGTATTGTGGGTGGATTTTGGATTGCTAAAACTTTCTATAGTTGCATTGATCTGAAATCGAGGGATCATTGTACCATTTTCAAGTCAGCAGACTGGATTGAGCAATAAAGAAATTATATTACAGGATTCATGTGTTGGGTCACTTCAGTGAAGTACTTTCAATTGTTCTTTGTTATTTTTTGAAGTTTTCACATAGTTTCATGTTTTCTGAATCTAAAATTATAAAAAGAATTTTATTTCATAACTTTTTTAAAAACACTCTATCTTGAACTGTTATTTCATTTTCATGTTTTCTACTGATATCAAGATTAGTGAATTCTTCATTGCTCCCTAGTTTCGGTTGACCTCTATCATTTCCCTCATTATTCGGATCTGAGAATCCTTAATTTCTCTCTCATCTCGATTTAAACCATTTCATCATATGGCCTAAATATCTGAATCAACTCAGCTATCTTTCCCTTTGAATACTTCCCTTTAGAACTTGATTCTGCTCTGTTGCTTGATACGTTGACTCCATTATCTCAATGGAATAAAAACCTGCATCTATCCATCTGAATTAGTGATTCCACCACCAAACCAAACCAAAATAAAAACCCAATCAATCTCACATAACTAGCCTAAAATCAACTAAAAAAACAAAGCTAAATAATAAAGAGAGAGCCTGTAATATCCCAAAATGGGAACAACTACACTATTGGGAATAATCTGTGTTATTACCAATGTGGAGCTTCAGAAAATCATGAGCATGGAAATTTAGAGAAGCTCATTACATGTATAATAACATCATACCAGAAGATGAAAAAACCTCAGCAACAAGATGATCTATATTCTCCTTCCCGGGTGGGGAAATGCAGCAATATAGAGCATAAAACAACTGTCTTCAGAAAATAATGCTATAAAAGTGATAAATGGGACTTGGATCCCTTATAATACATGATATAAAACTCACATGCAGAATTAGAGGTGAAACAAATCACTCTAGCTCATATAAACAGATCTCCCCAAGTCAATGCAGCTCAAATAAGCCCAAACCCCATAGCCTAGCTCATGCAGAAAGTATTGAAGCAAGGACTGCGTTATTCTAATGAGGTTTTATGTATAAAATAATTAAATAAGACTTATATGGAGCTTTTATTAATCAAATAACATAGAAATGGAGGTTTAACCTCTTTTACACAAAGAAAACGACACCCGAGAAGGGTTTCATGGAAAATGCATGAATAACAAGCAGCACTGTAAAGATATAACGAATTTACTGCCTATTTTTATTATACATGGCTGAATATGAAATAATATAGCTGAAAAATACAAAAATATGGCCCTAGTCCCTCTTATTAGAACTCCCGGAGGGAAATGAGCACCTCCTCCTCAAAGACTAGCATAGAATTAAAGGGTGCAACCCTGCTGTTGCTACCCCTACATAAAAGACACATTTTTATGAAGGGAACTGTGCTATGGCTGAATATGGATGAATGGCCCCAAGAAAAATACTGAAATCAAGCTCAAATCCTGCCCTCTTGATCCCTTAACCAAGCTGATCCAAAGAGAGGATGGAATTCCCGCACAGGAATTCTTTGCACTAAGCAGTGTAGCAACTCTGGCTAAACAACTGAAGCATGCAAGTAGTAAAAAGACCAAAAATAATTGAATACATGAATGATATATTTGATGCTATGCCCTTCCTTTTATCTTTGGTGAGCCTCCTCACCCCGGACCCCACACAATGTTGAGGTGACTTCCTAGTGAAGCTCCCTCTTTCAAAACTGTGTTGCCCTAGCTAGCTTCCCTCCTCTTTGTAGCAGCACAGTTGACTTGGTAAACTGGAACTAATCCACCTACAATGCCTCTTTTCACACTGAGGGATCTTCAATCCAGTTCTCATATGTGTGTTTAGGCTGATCCTTGTTCACATTGAGCTAGTTTACTTGAGTGATTTATTCCTCCTCAAGAATGGATGTTGACTTAGTCAAACTTGACTATGTCTCCATCTAATTTTCCCTTGTTCACACTTGGAAGTGTAAAGCCAGCTCCTAAGGTGATCTCCTTCCTTACTAAGGTGTAATTTATTCACATATTTATTGTTCATGGGCCTTCTTTCCCATTTATTCCTCTCCTAAGTGAAAGCATCAAAATCTAATATTCCAATTTGCTTGTGTGAAAATTTTGGAATATTACAGTCCTCCCCTCCCAAATGTTGCTTGTCCTCAAGAAAATGCAAGGATAGGACTGAATAGAATCCTCTTCTCCCCTATATCAACCTCATAAGATGAAATCCTCCAAGTATCAAGGTGTTGCATCATCGATATATCTCCAAGTTGCCTCTCCCAAGTGTGTAAGCTATCCAAACAGCTAGCATTATGTGACAGTGGCTCATCCATGGAGGCAACAATGGGTTTTTTGAAGGTCCTCTTGGGGCATGAGGGCTGGTATAGATTGGGATTCATCACCCCCATTTGGATCTCTCCTCCCCAAGCTATCAACCAAAAAAAATGAGCCACCCTCCAAAATGGTAACTCATGCAAATCATCCTCCACCTGATACTCCGGAAAAGTAGGTGGGCTGAAATTCCAGACATGGTAGACATAGGAGCCTACCCCACGTTGTTTTCCTCTCCACTTAAGATAAGTTTAGAGAATTTTCTGATCTTGGGCTACAATAATGTTTCCCTCCAATGGCAAGAAGGAAAATAGACCTCCAAATGTCCCTTTCCCAGTGCTGTGAATCAAGCTGGCCCAAACCATCTCATACATGGTGGATAAGAAATCATCATCATCAGATGGCACCCCATCCATCTCATGGTCCTGATCATAAAGAAACAAATATTTTTCTGTAGAGGCCATATCTCTCCTCATGCTCCCCTTAGATCATGTAATGCAGAAAGTGTGGGGATGCTCCTCCCCCAAGAACACACCCACTCCATGTGTTCCTCCTCCAATCATGCTCCTCATATAGGGAAGAATAATATCAGCAAATAGGATCATGATCAGCATCATAATGAGAGAAAGACTAAAGGTCTTATTGTAATGTTCCTAATTAGCCCAAGCTAATAGGAATATTTAATTTATTTTTTATTTTCCATTTATGAATAAATGACTAATGGAGGACATGTAAAACTCCTTATATCAGTGAATAAATCAATGCTCAATGTAAACAAAGCTATATCTGAGCCATTTAGATAAAATCCACTTGCAGGTGTGAAAGGGGTTAAGCTGGGAGACTAGGTCAACCTTGACCAAATCTACAACGCTGTCTAGATTTAGTGTATCTCATAAAGGGACATCGCAGTTCTAGAAGGAGGACCTCATGTGAAAGGGGTTAAGTGATTCAAGGTGGTTTAGGGATTTGCACATCCTCATCTTATAAAAGGAAGGAGAAGGCTCAAGAGAAAGGTGCTTGAATGTATTATGATTTTGGAGAATTTTTCTTCTTAGACAAATTCTAGTTCTCTAGGCTTTTTAGCAAGAGACTAGAGAGGATCTCTTGTGGGGGTTCTCCATCCTTCCATTGAGTAGCTCTTGGAGGGTTTTGTGCTTCTTCTCCACTATCTGGCATATGGCCAAGATCCATATCTCTTTGGTAGCATAAATCCAGTGAGGGTTTCATTGTCTAAGTGAGCTGCAACAAGTGGAACTCTAGATCTGCAAAGATCTAGCTTATATTGGAACCTCTTCTCAGTGAGTGTGTATTTTAACCTCCTGGAAGAGTGCATCCATAGATTGTGCTTCAGTTTTGATCTTGGCATTAGGCCAAATAATTCTCAGAGCCTACAACACTATTTCTCTCCCTGGACAACGTTATTTGCAGATCTACAACTGTAGGGTGTTTTGTCTACATTTTGGAGGAGAGATCTCTGGTGTTGGGATTCTTCCTCTCACTATGGTGATCCATGGATTGGCCATCCATCCATGTTATTTTCAGATATGATCTACTGTAAAATTGTATTATTTGGAAATTTCTGAATCATTCTGCAGATCTGCAACCTTAGATCTCAGATCTACTCTCTGTGCTTCATGTTTTGCATAAAACCCCAAGGGGAATGTAATAAACAACCACTTTGGCTTCCAGATCTGTAATATATTTGTATTTTCATGCATAGATCTGTTCTAGATCTAAGATATAATATAGAAATGCTTAAGTCTTTAGAAAATTACGTTGTCTATCCCTCTTGGAAATTTCCAGTGTTGCAACACCTCAATCTTGAGGTTTTATCCATGTAAAATCTTTGTTTTTATCTCATAAATGCATAAGTCTTGCCCTAGATCTAATGTCATGATTTACTAAACACATTGCATCTAATACCTTTAGAAATTTATGCCTTTTTAGCTTCAGAAACTGCTGCATACATTAAGTCATGGGAAATCAAGGATTTTAAGCCTAGTCGGGAGTGGAGGAACTGGTTAACTTAGCTAGAATGATTTTTTTGACCAGAAATTCGGTATGGGAGTCCCTCACGGCCTAAGATAAAATAAATACTCTCCATTTTCCTTATTTTTACGTGGATTTCTGTATACACTCATTTTAGGGCCAAAATCACCCATTTTCCCCACCCTTTTGAGTCCAAAAGTGAAGTAAAGGCTTCTGATGATCATATTATTTTATAAGGATCTACACTATAATATATGTTATCAGTAATAGGGATGAATATCCAACTCTAGAATACCTTAGGGTATTCTCATTGTTGTAGAAAATTCCAGATTTGGAACATTACAGTGGTATCAAAGCATAGTCTTGGCTCAGCCTATGAGTCTATGCCCAAGAGATCAGAATGATGAAGAATATGATATTGCTTTCATTAGCAATTATATCCAAAGAGAACCTCTCCAAGGAGGTCAAGAAGACTGCAAGGAAGATGAAGGAGGAAGATGCACCAAAGGAGGAGACTTTGAGTGATTATCTTCAGGAGTATGAATCTAAATCTTGGGAAATCAAGGAGCACTTGAGCTTCCAAGAGTTCTGCCAGCTCAAGGAGGAGAGAAGTGCCAGCAATAGAAGAATAAGAGGTAGATTCTTTTTGCCTAACTTTGATGGATCCTCCACATGCACAGCTGAAGAATGGATAGATCAGCTAGACTCATATCTAGATCTACATCAAGTTTCAGAAGAAGAAGCCCTTAAGGTAGTAGCGCTACATATTAAAGGTAAATATTATGCTTGGTGGTTATTTGAAACTTTTTCTTTGAAGAATGCAAATATTTTCACTTATGCTAAGTTCATTAGGAGAATGGTGAAGAGATTTGATGAGAGGTAAGCTAAAACATTTGTGAAAGAGCTAGCAAAGCATGAACATGCAAAACCCTTGCATGAGTTGGAAAGAACTACTATGAAAACTCCACTTTAGATTTCTGTTGGAGGGAAAGAAAACTTGTGTGATACCTTGCCAAGGGCAAGATCCCCATTGCATGAAGAGATTTCTTCTCAAAAAGAAGTCATGGAGATTCCTCTTTCAAAAGAAGACCAAGATCCAAGGTCTCTTGTTGATAGTGAGGTGTTCTCAAATATTGATGAGAAGGAAGAGCCATAAGGTATTAGCAACACTGTCACTTCAAAATAAGACCCATTACCACATGGGGATGGAGAAGAAGTTCTTGTTTCAAGGGAAAGAGCTTGTGTATCTTTGCAAGTGATTCCTAAGGAACATTATGTGATAGCCTTATTAAGCAATGATACCTTACTCCAAGCAAGAGGAGGAAGGATGGATCAACATCCAATGATGAGGATCATGCACCCTTGTATATTTCAAGGGGTTTATATTCATGAGAAGGATATTGAACTATGTAGCAAGGAAAGGGACACATCAGTCCAACCATTTATCCAGTCTACTTCAGATCTTGATGTCTCTTTACATGGAGGCATTTCACCAAGGAGACCCCCTGATGAGAACAAGAATAAAGTGTTCTCTCAACTTTGTGCATCAATGACAAAATTGGCTAAGGAGGGAGCCTTGAAGGGAGCTACCACAACACTAAGATCTATTGATAGATTTCAAGGAGAGCTGAACAATTTCTTGAAAATTTATTTTGCTATTTCTCACTCATCTATTTGCGCTGATAAAGAAGAAGTCAGAGACCTATGATGACATTAGCATGGTGTCAAAAGGCCACTCCATAGATTTGGGGCAACAAATGACATCTCTCCATAAAAATAAAGAAGATTAGGGGATGGTACTTCATTTCATAACTCTACAACGCTGTCTTTGTTGAGAAGCCTTGATTCCTATTGGGAATCCCAACTCTTGGTATAGTATTCCAAGAACCTCTTCACATGTAAGGTTCTTGATGGACAAAGGAAAGATAGGAGGTATAAGGTGGTTGATGGAGTCATTTTCTTTCATGACCAGATCTATTTGACTAGAGAGTCAAGACTCAAAGAACAACTACTAG
The DNA here is from genome assembly GCA_034641835.2 of Pinus albicaulis. Classification (NCBI taxonomy): domain Eukaryota; kingdom Viridiplantae; phylum Streptophyta; class Pinopsida; order Pinales; family Pinaceae; genus Pinus; species Pinus albicaulis. The sequence goes on along the minus strand of JAXQQM020086366.1, from coordinate 721 downwards.
GTGCTTCCTATGATATCTTGCTTTCTACCCCCACTGTTTTCATTATAACACACCATATTATCTCAAATGGATTCATGTGGGAAGGCTTTGAAGAAGACTTATATCAGCATTATCAAAGATGCATGTCTCACATGAAGATGGAGCAGCAATATAACTCTATGGAAGAGTTAGTTCAGCCCTCTCTTTCTCCTCATGAGGAAGGAGATAGATTTGTGCACCTCTCCACTTGTTGGAGGAGGACTATTGGTGAAGAGAATACTTATGCAAAACATGTTATATTTTCTTATTGTATGCATTATTTTACATTATATATCCATGCCATGACTCCAAGGAGGAGTTTCATATCTTATAAACTTCATGTCCAACTTTGGGCCAAAACTATTTCTGAGCATGGCAACTCCTTTGATGGACTAAGGGAGATTTTGTAGCATGATGGGTGCTTTCCTAAGGCACCAAATATATCTTCCACTTTCAGCCATGGAGATATGTTATGGGTAGCAAGTAATTGGTGGGAAAACCACTTACCACATCTGAATTTTATGCAAGTAGGAGATGTCCTACACTAGTTGCTATTGGGTGAGTATGGGTACTACCCAAGGTTTGATATTTTCTTGTCTCATGCCTTGTATCTCAATGAGAGGATGCATAAGAAGAAGAAGGCATGGTTTCTTTGGTTGAAAAGAAGAGAGTTTGGACATCCCATGTCAAATTTCATGTCCAT
>JAXQQM020080130.1:0-17777 GCA_034641835.2 Pinus albicaulis | reverse complement strand
GTGATCAGGTGATCATGTCCTAAGTGAAGAAAATGCCCAAAATTTTAATTGCTTAGAATTGGTTGAAACCAGAATGATAGGATAGGCCTCGCCGAAACGATCCTGTAGCCATGAACAGAACTCAAATCTGATACTGTATGTGAAAGTTATTCAATTTGAAAAATTCACAATTTCATGCAAAAAACACCAGTTTGACCATGGTTGACTTTGATTAAAAAAATATTAAAAAAAGAATATTTCAAGAATATTCCTTGAAATATTCTGGGAATATTCCATGGAATATTCCTTGTGGACCAATCAAATCTCGACATGTGTCTCAATCGGATTGCACAGTGTATTTGAGGACCAATCATCGGGCACCACGTGGCCCCAAGCTGGTGAAATAATGGTGGAATAAAATTTTTGCAAGGTCTGCAAGATTCGACCGCCGGTCGAGCGGGTGGCAGCCCCAAGGCTCGACCGCCCGAGCTACGTGTGAGTCTTACCCTGTATGGGTTACAACATGTATTTAAACCTGAATGTAAAAATAGGCGGGGCCGAAAGGGGGCCAGCCCCCTCTACATAGGACCTTTGGCCTGGAACCATGGGCCATAACCCAACAGTTACGTGAACTAGCCGCTACATTTACGGTTAAGAGGATATGTTCACATGGAATCAGGTGGAGGTTACGATCAACGTTTATTGCCACGGTTCCATAACCGTTGGTTCAACGGTCTCCGACGGGTGCGGTTAACATGTGACCTCATTAACCCTGACATTAAAAGCCATTCAAGACCGCACAGTAAAGTTGGGCGGAGTCCGCCAGAATTGGCATGTTTGCCAAATTTAACGGACCTAACTCCTGTTATTCCACTTTTGGTGGAGTTTATTTAGGCCAACTTGGACAAAACTTCTGCTGGGCATAACTTTCACTAGGGAGAACCTTTTGGAGCGAATGTTTTTTTTTTTTTTTTTTTTTGGGTATTTTGAGCATTCTAGAGCCAATGGTGTAGGTTGCAGAGGCAACTGAGCTCATCTTCAGGTAATTTTTTAGTATATAATCTTGGAGAGCCATCAGAGCCTAGGGAGTGTTGGAGCTGTATTGGGCTATGGTTAACCATTGGAGGTGAAACAAAAGCCAATCTTTACTTTTTTCTGTGTTCTAAACTCATTTCTACAGCTTATTTTTCCTTTTTAGGCTTTCTGATCACTGTATAACCAATTTGAACATCTAATAGAGCAAGGACATGCCCATTTGGGGGCCTTGGACCCGACAAATGTAGCCTAGGAGGGGTGAACTGCCTCATCAGCTACTGTGTTATATTATGTGATTTTATCTTGCTTTGTTTTTCAGATTTGTTATGTTAAACAATAAAAAGAAATAACACTTCTTCACACATAAGACTCAGAAATTTACCAAAAACATTTTGTTTCACTTGCAAGACTATCTAAACACTTTGCACATATAATTTTATGGAAATGAATACCTTGAACAACAAATACAAGTAGTTTCATTTTCAAATCATTGAGTGTAACTTCTACAAGTTCTAAAGACAGAGTCTGTAAAGGGCCAGGTAGCCTCTAGATCTCATACTTTTATCAAAGGTGACATATCTAGTAAATGCCCCTATATTCCATCTCTGTATTAGATTTAAGAAGTTACAATTTATGATCAGTTGGTATCGGAGCTTTGGTTTTGAGCTAGAGTTTTTACTCAGCATTTGTTTTGTGCAAAGATTAAGTCATTTGTTTGCAAGTTTTGATGCTGACTAGGTTAAAACTCAAGAGAGGTGAAGGAAACTTGGTTAGTGCACAAACTAATCCACAACCAAGAAGGGTTAGAGAACCACCTCCAAGAGCCCTAGAAGCAGATACAAGCATGTCTTCAAGAGAAGGAGAAGCTCATGAAGAGATGGATCCCAAGGAAGAAGAAAGAGTATTTTGGAAAGCTTTCTTGGATATGACTGAAATGGTAAGGATCCTCTATCAAGAAAGAAATGATAGGATTGCCGGAGAAGGATCTAAAAACCAAAAATAAGGAGAGGATTCCTCAGGAGGAAAGAAGGGCAATGATCAGTCAAAGAAATGGAATGGAGGAAATGGTGATCCATCATCTCCATCGTCATCCTCTTCCTTGTCATCATCTTCCTCAACTTCAGTAAATCAGTCACATAAATCGAAAACCATTAGTAAAAATCCTTTTCTAAAGCTTGATGTCAAATTTGAATTGCCAATGTTTAATGGTGAAGTGAATGCAAAGAAAATAGATAATTGGATCAAACAATTGGAAGTCTATTTAAGGATTCAAAATCTGCGTGATGACGACACTAAAATACAACTAGCCTCGTTAAGGATGGATGGAGCAGCTTTGGTATGGTGGGAAGCCACGACCAAGGAGGAAATCAAGAAACATGGTAAGATTACTCTATCATGGACTGAATTTATTACTACAATCAATAAGCAATTTTATCCTCTTGCTCATCTTCAAAAGGCTATAATGAACTAGCAAAACTTTAGACAGCTTAAGGGACAGAATTTGCAAGACTATACCCATGAATTTAGGAGAAGAACACTCTTATTAGGGGTAGACTTACAAAGTCAAGATGCTCTGCTGAAGTATATAGGTGGATTGCACATTTACCTTAAACACACTATCCTTATGTTTAATCCTACTAGTCTAGACGAAGTTTGTGTACAAGCTACGCATTTAGAGGCTAGAGGGAAAAACACTTTTGATGAGGGTAGAAACAAGCCTTTCAAAGGGAAGAAAAAAGATAAAACCTTTAAGGGAAAAGGTAAAAAGAATTCATCTATCAAACAAGAGGGTGAAAAGGTCATTTGTAAACATTGTTCAAGAGAGGGCCATGGAGAGAAAAACTGTTGGAAATTACATCCTGAAAAAAGAAACCAGTTTAACAAAAACAAGGGAAAGAAGAAAACTGCAGCTACTACAACTACACCTCAAGATTTAGGTGATGATTTATGGGATGAAACCAAAATTGCAGCCATGGGTTTGAAAAGTATGAAGGGAAAGGAAACCGAAGCAAGCACTAGTACTTCAAACGGTCATGTACAAGATCCTAGTGAGGAAGAAAGAATTGAATTGTTCCATGTGAGGGTAGTCTCAAAACATACTAAAATTGACACACTGTTTGACAGTGGGTCACAAGAAAATATCATATCAGAAGACTTGGTAAAATAGCTAAAACTTGATACCATTCCACATCCAAAGCCTTATCGATTTGGGTGGATATGCAAGGATGCAAACTTACAAGTCTCAAGAAAGTGCATATTGCGATTCGCCATAACTGCACACTTTATTGACACAGTTGAACTTGATGTGGTGCTGCTTGATATATCAGGAATTGTTTTGGGAAGTCCTTACTTATTTGACAGGAAAGCGATCTTCCATCGCCATGAAAACAAATATCATCTCTTTAAAGATGGCAAGGAGTTCATTGTCAGAGCACATCGCAAGAAGACAAATATAGCGATGGTAAATGCGGGACAGGTAAAAAGGCTAGTCAATTCTAGCAAGAGTTTCTTACTTCTTATGATCAAGCCAAAGGTTGATATGAATCATGAATCATTTTAAAATTATGATTCCAAGCTTAAATCAGATTTATATGATGTATTTGATGCATGGCATGAGATGTTTCAGGAACCGACAGGTTTACCTCCTAAAAGGGAGATTCAGCATGAGATCCATTTACATCAATATTGTCCTCTTCCTAACATCGGCATGTACCGCTTGTCTATCATGGAGAATGTTGAAATCAAGGGGAAAATTAAAGACTTTTAGACAAAGGATTCATAAGACCAATAACTTTGCCATCTGGGTCACCGATAGTGTTGATTCCAAAGAAAGATGGAACTTGGCACATGTGTGTGGACTTCAGGGCATTAAACAAAATAACGGTAAAGAATCATTACCCACTTCCAAGGATAGATGATTTGTTGGATCAGCTGAAAGATGATAAATATTTCACTAAGTTAGACTTACGTAGTGGTTATCATCAAGTTAGAATTGCAGAAAGTGACATTTGGAAGACAGCATTTAAAACCAAACAGGGACTCTTTGAGTGGCTTTTTATGTCGTTTGGTTTATGCAATGCACCTGCAACTTTCATGCGGGTAATGGATGATGTCTTACGTCCTTTTCTTGATGATTTTGTTATTGTCTACTTATATGACATTTTAATTTTCAGCAAGACTCAAGAAGAGCATGTCATGCATGTTAAGAAAGTACTTGATGTTTTGAAGAAAAATCAGTTCTGTCTTAAAATGTCAAAGTGTGAATTTGGAAAGACTTCTTTGGTTTATTTGGGACACATAGCAGGAGGAGCCGCTTTGAGAATTGATCCTTCCAAAGTAGAAGCCATTTTGAATTGGCCTACTCCCAAATCCATTACAGAGGTAAGAAATTTTTTGGGTGCAGCTCATTATTGGAGGAAGTTTATTTCTAACTTCTCTGCCATAGCAGCTCCTATGCATGCAGTGACTAGTGTGAAGCGTGCTTTCCAATGGGGAGGCAAGAAACAAAAAGCTTTTGAGTCTTTGAAAGAGAATATAAGTTCAGCTCCATTTTTTGCATTACCGGACTTGAGACAGCCATTCGAAATTCATACATATGCAAGCGATTACACCATGGGTGCAGTTCTCTTACATCATGGTAAGCCTGTTGCATTTCATTCTGAGAAATTTAATGGTGCTGTTGTGAATTATCCTACATATGATAAAGAGTTGCATGTGTTGGTACAAAGTGTCAAAAAATGGAAACACTATTTGATGGGCAAAGAAAAAATTGTTCATACCGACCATCAACCTTTACAATACTTGCAATTGCAAAGTAAATTGTAGCACTCACAACATTTCAGATGGATGGGCTTCCTACAACAATTTCACTTGGTAATAAGGTACGAGAAATGTATTTACAACAAGGTTGTTGATATGCTTTCAAAGCCTATTATCAGTGCTAGTACTTTTCTTAAGAATGATTCTGTTGTGCATGAGAGCCACATAGAATAGTATGCATTAGATGTTGATTTTAAGGATGTGTATGCTAGCTTGAGTGAAGGGAATCATGTTGAGGAGAATGATTTTCATTTGCATAATAATTTTCTATTTCATATGGGAAAGTTATGTATACCACAGGGGGAGAGATTAAGCATGATGAGAGAGGCTCATTCTTCTCTCATAGCTGGACATTTTGGAGTAAGAAAAACAGTGGCACATTTACAGAGGTATTGTTATTGGCCTCGCATGGTAGATAATGTTTCACGTTTCATTAGAGGTTTTTCATTATGTGCTACAAGAAAGCCTAGCAATAGGAAGCTTGATTTATATACACCATTGTCGGTACCTTATAGACCATGGGAAAGTGTTTCTATGGATTTTGTTGGAGGGCTACCATTATCTAGAAAGAAGCATGATTATCTTTATGTAGTAGTTGATCATTTCAGCAAGATGTGTATTCTTATGCCTTGTAAGAAAAATATAATTGCTGAACAAACTGCTGATTTATATTTTCAACATGTATGGATTCATTATGGCTTGCCTACTTCTATTGTTAGTGACAGGGATTCCATATTTTTGGGGAATTTTTGGTCCAATTTATGGAAGATGATGGACTCCAATTTGAAGAAGAGTACTGCTTTCCATCCGCAAACAGATGGCCAAACAAAGGTAGTGAACAGAACCATTGTACATCTTTCGAGAGGTTATTGCAGCAAGCATCCCAAGCTTTGCGATGAGCATTTCCATTACATTCAACATGCTTACAACCGGGCCAAGCACTCTTCTACAAATACTTCACCTTTTGAAGCTTGTTTTGGGTATTTTCCTAAGTCACCTTTAGATTTTACTCTTGAGAAGGATGTGGCCATTGATGGTCATAGTGATATTGACAAAGCTCGTCATAGTGATATTGACAAAGCTCGCATGTTCATTGAAAGAATTCAGCTCATACATTAGCAAGTTCAAGAACAGCTTGAAAAAAGTCAAGGCAAGTACAAGGAGTGGCATGATAAGCACATAATTGATCATAAGTTTCAAGAAGGGGATGAGGTATGGTTGTATATTAGTAAGGAAATAATTCAAGGAGAAGGTAAAAATTTGAAGCCTATTCGTTATGGTCCATTCAAGATCCTTAAGAAAGTTGGAAATAATGCTTTTCAATTAGATTTGCCTTCATACATGCAAATGTATTCCGTTGTGAATGTGGAAAATTTACGTTTGTATGAACCTTCTTTAATTGCTGATATTGAAAGTGACATTCAGCTACCATCCATAGAGGATTTCTCACAAGAATTTTTGGATGAATTGAAAGAGGATGCTATCCTTGACAGAAGGACACGCACTTCAAGGAGGGGAAATGTTGATTATGTTCGGGTTGGTCTTAAAGGCAGAAAATCGAGTAAGGAAAAGTGGATTGAGGTGGAAAAGGTGAGGGACCTATGCCCTCATCTTCTTAACAAGTAATTGAAGGCTTTTGGGGTCCAAAAGCTTCCCATTTGGGAGGTGTGATCAGGTGATCATGTCCTAAGTGAAGAAAATGCTCAAAATTTTAATTGCTCAGAATTAGTTGAAACTAGAACGACGGGATAGGCCTCGTCCAAACGATCCTGTAGCCATGAACGGCACTCAAATCCGATATTGTATGTGAAATTTATTCAAGTTTGAAAATTCACAATTTCATGCAAAAAAAACCAGTTTGACCATGGTTGACCTTGATTCAAAAAATATTAAAAAACGAATATTTCGATAATATTCCTCGAAATATTCCATGAAATATTCCTTGTGGACCAATCAAAGCTCGAAAAGTGTCTCAATCGGAATGCACAGTGTATTTTAGGACCAATCATCAGAAACCACGTGGCCTACCCGGAGGTCCCCACGTGGCCCCAGCTAGTGAAATAGTGGTGGAATAAAATTTTTGCAAGGTCTGCAAGATTCGAATGCGAGTCGAGTGGGTGGTAGCCCCAAGGCCCGACCGCCTAGGCTGTGTGTGAGTCTTAACCTGTATGGGTTACAACATATATTTAAACCTTAATGTCAAAACAGGCGGGGCCGAAAGGGGGGTAGCCCCTAAGGGCCAGCCCTCTTTACACAGGAAATTTGGCCTAGAACCATGGGCCATAACCCGATGGTTACATGAATTGGAAGCTACATTTATGGTTAAGAGGATATGTTCACATGGAATCAAGCAAAGGTTACGATCAACGTTTATTGCCATCGTTCCATAACCGTTGGCTCAACGGTCTCCGACGAGTGCGGTTAACATTTGACCGCATTAACCTTGACATTAAAAGTTATTCAAGACTGTGTGGTAAATTTGGGCGGAGTCCGCCAGAATTGGCACGTTTGCCAAATTTAATAGACCTAACTCCAGTTATTCCACTTTTAGTTGAGTTTCTTTAGGCCAACTTGGACAAAACTTCTGTTGGGCATAACTTTCACTAGGGAGAACCTTTTGGAGCGAAATTTTTTTTTTATTTCAGGTATTTTGAGCATTCCAGAGCCAATGGTGTAGGTTGTAGAGGAAAAAAAGCTCATCTTTAGGTACTTTTTTAGTAGAGAATCTTGGAGAGCCATCAGGGCCTAGGGAGTGTTGGAGCTGTATTAGGCTATGGTTAACCATTGGAGGTGAAAAAAAAGCCAATATTTACTGTTTTGTGTGTTCTGAACTCATTTCTACAACCTATTTTTCATGTTTAGGCTTTCTGATCACTGTATAACCAATTTGAGCATCTAATAGAGCAAGGACATGCCCATTTGGGGGCCTTGGACCCAGCAGATGTAGCCTAGGAGGGGTGAACTACCTCATCAACTACTGTGTTATATTATGTGATTTTATCTTGCTGTGTTTTTCAGATTTGTTATGTTAAACAGTAAAAAGAAATAACACTCCTTCAAACATAAGACTCAGAAATTTACTAAAAACATTTTGTTTCACTTGCAAGACTATCTAAACACTTTGCACATATAAATTTATGGAAATGAATACCTTGAACAACAAATATAAGTAGTTTCATTTTTAGATCATTGAGTGTAAATTCTACAAGTTCTAAAGACAGAGTCTGTAAAGGGCTAGGTAGCCTCTGGATCTCATCCTTTTATCAAAGGTGACATATCCAGTAAATGCCCCTACAGTCCATCTCTAGATTAGATTTAGGAGGTTACAATTTCAGATCACATGGATGCCCAAACCGACTTTCAGGGCTGAGAAAGTCCAACCAACCTGATTTTTTCAAACAAAAATGATCCAAAGGCATTAGGTTTTTGGTGCTAGACGTTTCATCCTAAAGTCAGCGTTAGAGAAACCCTAGGTTTAAAAACCCTATGATGAGAAATCCCAACAAAAAAGAGAATCATGTTTGAATTTTCTTTAGATTTTGCTTCATAACGCAGAAGCTATAAACCTCGAGTGGAAACTCGATTGGAAACAAAACGTAAAAACTTGATTGTCAACAAAATGTAAAATAAAGTATGGTCACTTATCCCCTTGTGCCGTGTAGTACTTCTCTGGATTCAATTCATTGGAGCATAACATTCAAATCCGTCACCATCGAATTTGGTAGCTACACATGGCTGCTTGGGATTCATTTCGGGTAAACTGAAGATCATTCCAGAGGGCACTTATCAGTCTACATCATAACCATTTCCATCATAACTATTTTGGTTTTCCACTGGTTATGTTCTTGGATTTTGACAAATTTATGTTGTAGATAAATGTCTTTCAGATTAATCACATCATTAGGATACAATTGGTGTATGCGTAGGTATATGGTAGGTGAGGGAATTGGATTTGAGAGCGGCACCAACCATTATCACATTTTAGTTTAAATTTCAATGAGATTTTGCTAAAATGATGTTTAACCCATGGATATTAAATATTGTCAATAAAGGTCTTCAAATGAAATTAAAGGCCAGTTGAACTTACTAAAGTTAAGATGAATCATTTCCTAGAGAAGAGTCTGCTACTCATGAGGCTCAGTGAAAGGAGGAGCCTCGTCTTGCAGGAATTCCATGGAGGAGGGAAAATATTCCATGAAACTAAACATTATGAGAAAATTACAAGAATATTTTGTTAATAAAATGTCTACGCTCCAGATATCAGAATTTGCCTATATAAATTATTCAAATATATTAAAATATACTTGAACTTATCAGAGTTTAGGTGAACTATCCGCTTGAGGAAAGTCTAGTACTTGTGACTCAGACGTAATAAAGTAGGAACAATAGTCCAAGTCATTTTTAATTTGAAGAATTGATCAAATATTTAACCAAATAGTGATAACAAAAAAATACTAATCAATACTTTATTAAATTAGGTGTATGCATGCTCACTCACTAAATACATATTGATAGACTTATGAAGAAATTGGAATATAAAGACTCTCACTAACCTATAACTCACACACATAACAAACTTACCCACTTCTGAAGCATCATCTAGGGTTACAAAATGTGATCAAGTACTTGAATTCATGTTAACTTTAGATCCACCAAGCCTCAAAAGGGTTCAAATTTCTTTTAATGAGTGAAAATAGGATTGGGTCACAAGCTATTTGTGGTTTAATTTTACCCTTTAAATATGTTATGTTCCACGTGAATACCATGGGTTCTCATACCATGGGTGAATACCATGAAATTATTTTTATTTTTATTTTTATTTTTTATTATTTTTATTTTATTTTGATCAAGTAAAAATGTTTTCACATAGTGTGATTTTTATTTTTAGTGATAAACAACACATTACATTACATTACAAAAAACCTAGATCCATCTTAAATCTGGAGCTATAAGGGCCTAGAGGATCAAATTCCTTGAGATGAAAACCTCTTTAGAGTGAAAGGAGATTTGATCCCGTAGATTTAGAGTTAATATGGATATGATAATGTGTCAAATCAGAAAGAAGTTAAAAGATAGAAAGTGGAGCTACAAGGTGAATTTCGAAAAATAAAACCACCAACGTTTGATGGGGTGGAGGAAGAGGTGGCTGAGGCATGGCTGATAAACATGAACAAGTATTTTCAAGTTTATGAATACAACAGTAATCTTAAAGCCAATTTGGCTATTTATCAGTTGAGGGAGAAGGCCACACTTTGGTGCGAGGAAGTGAAAAATGTCCATAGTATAGATGATCAAGTGTGACTTGGGACTCGTTACAGCAGTATTTTAAATATAAATACTTAACGGAACGCTTATATGATGAAAAATATAGGGAATTCCATGACTTAAAGCTAGGACAAATGACAATGGATGAGCACATCACTAAATTTACTTCCTTACGCCGTTATGTTCCTTATTTAAAAGATGAGAAGGCAAAAGTATAGAGGTTCCTAAGTACTTTGCCGACTTATATGAAAGAACGAATTGAGTTTGTGAATCCCAAAACTATGGATGATGCAATCCAGAAAACAAGAATGTGTTACCAGCAAGCTAAAGCAAAAGGAGAACAAGGTAAAAGCTGGCATACAAAGAAGGAACATAAGGAAAGTTATAGTTTCAAGAAAAACAAAACCAATAATTTCAAAAGTCCTGCAAAAAGTTCAGTTAGAAAACAGTTTGGAAGGAATCATCAAATAATAAGATGGTCTGCAGAAGATAAACCCACGGAAGCTTCTAGCAAACCAGAACAAACACAAAATCAAAAGCCACCTTTACAGTGTTAGGGGTGTGGTGAGGCACACTACTACAGAAATTTTCCACAACGAGGAATAACTGAGGCGATTGCTAACTTACAAGAGGCCTCAATAGTGGGAGGTGTAGCCTGAAATATACCCAGAATTAATGCAACTATGAAAGGTCGAGAGGCAGACTACCAACCGAAAATGATAGAATTAGAAGGTAAATTTCTATCTCAACCTGTTTCTATTTTGGTAGACCCAGGTGCAATTTTAAGCTATGTAAGTCCAAAATTAGTAGAGATTTGTAAATTGTAGAGTCAGAAATTCAGAAATCCATGGCTAGTACAGTTAGCCATGGGAGAAAAGAGGAAAGTTAGTGCCAAAATACCAAACTGTGCACTAGAAATTAGTGAACAACAACTAACTGTGGATTTGAATATATTACCTCTGGGTTCTTATGATGTGCTACTTGGTGTGGATTGGTTGGAGAAGAACTGGACATTGGTAGATTGCAAAGAAAAATTTATATACTAAAGAATGCAAGATGGAACACGTAAAGAAATTCAAGGTATAAATAAACCCTTGCAGCTGCATCCTATTACAACATCTCAAATGGGTAAGTGCATGAGGAAAGGATTCCAGTTATATGCCATTCAAGTGGGCTTTAATAATTGCAAAGAAAAGGCTCCAATGATGGAAAATATTCCGATAGTTCAAGATTTTATGGACGTATTTCCAGAGGAAATACCAAGCTTACCACCTAGAAGGGACATATATTTTACCATTGAATTGATACTTGAAGCAACACCAATTTCAAGGGCACCCTACTGAATGAGTGTACCTGAATTAAACGAATTGAAGATGTAGTTACAGGAATTGTTGGATAAAGGGTACATCCAACTAAGTGTATCCCCTTGGGGAGCACTTGTGTTATTTGTGAAGAAGAAAGACAAAACCATGTGAATGTGCATGGATTACCGCCATCTTAATAAATTTACTGTTAAAAATATATATCCTCTACCATGAATTGATGATCTGTTTGATCAAGTAAAGGGAGTGATAATATTTTCAAAGATAGATCTAAGGTCGGGATACCATCAGATCTGGATAAAGGAAGAAGACATACATAAAACTACTTTTCATACAAGGTACAGATACTACGAGTTTGTGGTGCTACCTTTTGGGTTGACTAATGCACCTACAACCTTTATGAGGCTAATGCACGGTGTATTTCACCCCTATCTGGATAATTTTGCTTTAATATTTATTGATGACATTTTAGTTTATTCTAAGAATGCAGAAGAACACAAAAAAACACCTGCGAATAGTGTTGGAAATGTTACGAAAGCATCAGTTGTACGCTAAGTTCAGCGAGTGTGATATATTCAAGGAATAAATATAGTACCTTGGTCACATTATTTATGCTAAAGGTATTGCAGTTGAGCCAAAGAAAATTAGGACAATTATGGAATGGAAAGTACCTCAAAACATGGTAGACACCCGATCCTTTATGGGTTGGGCTAGTTATTATCGGCGGTTTATTGAAGCTTTTTCAAAAATTACTTTCCCAATTACTTCCTTACAAAGAAAAGAAAAAATATTTAAATGGACAAAGGAATGTCAGGACAGTTTTGAAAAGTTGAAACAATTATTGACTACAGCTCTAGTATTAAGGGTAGTTGATCCTAATAAATAATTTGAAGTCTGCATAGATGCATGCAAAGAAGGAGTTGGGGCGATTCTGTCACAAGAGGGTAAAATAGTTTCATATGAATCACGAAAATTAAAGGAGCATGAGTAGTGGTACTCAGCTTATGATTTGGAGCTGACCGCGGTAGTGCATGCACTCTGAGTATGGAGGCACTACTTGCTTGGAAAAATATTTGTACTCAAAACTGATCATAGCAGCTTAACTAGCTATTTGTACATTGATATGCAGCATGTGAAAGGTAAGGAGAATATAGTAGTTGATGCGTTAAGTAGAAAATTGCATGGTGTCTATGAGTTGTACTATAATCAGGTTGAGTGCAGATTTCTGGAGCAAATAAAAGAAGAAGCTGAGAAAGATCCTGAATATCAGTTTATGTGGCAGCAAGCAGAGGAGTTCAAAAAACAAGGAAAATTTGTTGATTACGAAATTAATAAATATGGGTTGTTAATTTTTAAAGAAAGGATTTTTGTTCCAAATCGAATGGAATTAAAGGAACTGGGTCTAAATGAGTATCACTGAAGTAACTACTCTGGACATCTCGAGTATTAGAAAATGCTAACAATAATAACGAAGAATTACTTCTGGCCAGGTATGAGGAGAGATATTGCGGAATATCTAAACAAGTTTTTAGAATACCAGCAAGTGAAAGTGGAGCATCGACACCCAGTTGGGCTGATGCAACCTATACCAATACCTGAGTGGAAGTGGGAAGTGATGTCTTTAGACTTTATCACTATATTACCAAGGTCAAAGAAGAATAATCACTCTATAATGGTAGTAGTGGAACGATTAAGAAAATCAACACACTTTATACCAGTGCAGTCCACTTATAATATGGTGCAGCTAGCGGACATATTTATGTGCGAGATATTTAGACTGCATGGTATCCCAAAGACTGTCATATCTGACAGGGATGTGAAATTTACTTCGGCTTTCTGGAAATCATTATTTACAGGATTGGGAACTCAAATTAATTTCAGCACTGCCTACCATCCGCAGACAAATGGACAAACGGAGCGAGTAAATCAAAATGTGTAAGATATGTTATGCATGTATGTAATGCAAAAACCAACCAGGTGGGAAGAATATCTGCACCTAGTGGAGTTTGCATAAAATAACAGATATCAAGAATCCCTTAAAATGAGTTTGTTCGAAGCCTTATACGGACGACAATGCAGAAATCCTATTAATTGGAGTAGCCCAAAAACCAAATTGATGCTTGGACCAGACATGCTAGCTGAAATGGAGGCAGAAGTAAAGAAGATCCGACAAAATTTGAAGGTAGCTCAAGATAGGCAAAAAGTGTATGTAGATAAGAAAATAACTTATCGTGAGATTGAGGTGGGGGACCATGTGTACATAAGAACAAAACCAAAGAAAATCACTTTAAGGTGGGCCTCTTGTGCCAAGTTGGCTCCCAAGTTTTGTGGGCCTTTCCAAATATTGGAAAGAGTAGGACCGGTGGCTTACCGATTAGCACTACCTAGTCATATCTATGTGCACAATGTCTTTCATGTATCTTTATTGAAACGATACATTCACGATCCAAAGCACATAATTCACTGGCAAAGTATTCAGGTAGGATATGGATATAGGAATCGATTAAAAATGCTGAGGTTTATGAGAATATTAGCTCAAAATTTGTTGATTGCAGGTTGAACCGGACAACGAGTTTCTACTCAAGCCTCAATGTATAATCGATTGGAGAGAAATCATGCTCCAGAAACGAGCCATCACCCAGGTTAAAGTGCAGTGGAATCACTTTGGCCCGGATGAGGCTACTTGGGAGGATGAAGGTCTTGTTCGAGGAGCATTTCCAGAACTGTTTGCTGGAGTAGAATGAGAACACTAAGGACGGTGTTCACTTCCGAGGGGGGAAGTTGTAACAACTCGTTTAATGTTAACTGATGATTAAATGAATTGTTAAGACATTAAGACAATTAGTAATATTTATATTGCAAATGATATATTATGAAGATAAATTAATTTTTGGATTTAATAAAATTAAATATGGAAGTGGCTTCCATCAAAAGGAAATAGATTGATGGTAAAAAGTAATTCAAGATTTGTGAGTTAGTTGAACAGAATAAGTTCAAGTAGTTATCCCACCTCTAGGGATAAAGGGTTATCCCAGTGAGGAAGAGGGGTTTTGTTTGGTAACTGGAGAATGAAAATTTTAGAGAAGAACTCCTCGACTGGTGCTAACCAATGGAATACTCCAAATTTCTGTTAATGATGGAATCGAAGACTGGACCAGATTGTCCCCAGGTCTCTTCCAGAAATTTCTATTAACTTATAAAGCCAAGTCTTGGAGCATGGGAGAGAGTTGAGGACGTGATAGCCTCACTCGTGGTAGGGAGGAAAATATTGGTTAGAGAAACGAAGTACATTTAAGTATTTTATTTTTTTTTTGTTAAAAATTATGGATTATGCAGAGAGATACATGTAGGTTTAATGAAGTAGAAATTTGTACATGTTTCTTTTCATGTTATAGATAAGGCAAAACCCATTAAAAACTTGTAGCGCTAAGAGATGTTAACATCGAACCCTCGAAGAAGGGTTCTGTGTTGGTTGCTCTCTGCTTCCTATGATATTACACGGACAAAATGGTCCGGACATTGAACTGAACAGTTATAGAAAGAGAAGGAACATTATAGATTTAAATTAAAGAAAGATCATGTTGTAAGTAGATGTAAAGTCGAGAATTACCATAGATATGGACAAAAGCTATTTAGTTAAGTACTATTGAAGACCAAAACAGTATATGGAGAACTCTATTTTAAAAGAACTGTAATTACAATATTACCAGCATAAAACTATAAATATATATAATGTAAATCTTTTGTACCGAACTGTAAACTATGGAACCATTGTTCAATTTTCAAGAAGATGAACTGAGAAATGCTATGAGAAGAATAAGTAATAATGTAGTATTAATATTACGCAAGTCCAAACAAGAAAATATTTGGAAAGGATTCTATTTTGTCCTATTTTATATATAATAGTGATATTAAATTATTGCAAGAAATATCATAGCTCAGAATGACTCAACATTCAAACCCAAAAATGAACTTTTATGAAATACAAGCAAAATAATTCTGAAATTTATTATCAAGAGTTCAGTTATAGAACCATTATTACATAAACGCATTAATTCACATAGTATTACAACACAAGAGTTAATTGTTGCCAGTTTATCTTTGAGCAAAATAATAAGAGTACCGAATGGAGAAAACTGAGAAAATAGACATTGCCAAGAACTATATAAATAATTATAGTATCGTATATCAAACCAAAATAATTGTCTTACTCAAATGAATATGCAAGACTGCGCTATAGGAGACCCTTAAACTGATTGAGTAAAATTATTACAACAGAACCTAATAGATAATGCGGCATGCAACCTCGGCATGGCATGCTAGTAAAATTACAAATGATATAAAACAGAGAAATCTTTAGGAAAATGGGAAACTGAAGCCGAGGGTTTTAGTTTCGAACCAAAAATATGGAAGGGCACCTGTTTGGAATGAAAAGTGAAGTGTTTAGTCGAGGTAGAAGAAAACAAATTGCAACCATAATCCTCATCCAACTGTAGACACCATATAACGAGTTTACCTGCAAGGAGTAGCAGAAATGCATTAAACCCTTGTTAAACTATGTAAAAATGCAGAAAATAATATAGAAAATAACAATGGAAGGATTACTCTCATTACCTATGATAGTGTTTCCTCCGAGAACCTAGCATCACAATCCTGTACACTACAGTTTTGGGTTAAACATTTAGTAAAAGAAAATGAAAACGAAAATAAACTCTATCAGCACTGGAAGCTATTGCTACCATGAAGAAGGGTATTACCTTCTACTGTTGATGTTGCGTGAACCAGGATAGCTTGCTTCAGTGATAGAGTCTGGGTAAGATTCGCTGGGAGGGTAGCTAGAAGAAGAAAATCAAGGGTAAGATAAATATTCTTATAAGCAATGTTTGAACTTCAACTTTCAGAGAAACAAACTGTAAAAAAAAAACAACGAAAATATCGCGTGCTAACTGAAGAAAACACAATAGCGGTTATAATATCCCAAGGAATTGAGGTATGATGGATGTTTTTCCGAAGAAATGATGGTGGCGGAATTGTATTGCCAGACTTGTCGAGGAATGGTCTATGACGAAACTGTTTTTCCATGGTAGAAGCTCGGCAAAGAACTGTTGCA
The DNA here is from genome assembly GCA_034641835.2 of Pinus albicaulis. Lineage (NCBI taxonomy): Eukaryota > Viridiplantae > Streptophyta > Pinopsida > Pinales > Pinaceae > Pinus > Pinus albicaulis. Next base: position 1,247 of record JAXQQM020080130.1, on the reverse strand, counting down.
AAGACAAAGGTCCATCTGGAGAGCGCCGAAGAGAATACCAAATGAATAATGAAGAAAATGGTTAACGAGGTAGTCATTACCCCAAAAACCCTAATGCATAATCACCGTTAGATGCGGGTGAATCAGATCTACAGTGGAGAGGTTATCCAACTATCCATCATAATTGAAATCCAGCGGCAAGGACGAAGGTTTCAAGAGACAAATTTATTACACCTTACCACCAAGTACGAATATCGTGCCGAATGACTTGACAAACTTTAATCCAGCAGTTGGATTGCCATAAAGACTAGTACGCAAGACTTAAGTGCAAATTGAATTGTGCTATGTGAAGGCCTCATGTTAAGAGGAGCCCAGCTGGAACATTAAGTTAGGGATTTGATAATGTCTATTAGGTTACCATGGTAAATATACTAAGGTCAATTGGTGTAAATTGAAAAACAATGTAATTGATACATTTGCATTCATATTCGAAGGTAATAATGTATATAAAATGTGGTGTAGTAAAATATTTTTTTATGAAGTAATCATGTATGTTACAAGTGGTATCAGAGCAACGTTTGTACCTTGGGACCCTATGGGTCAACTAACACTTTAAAGCTGTGTATATACTGATGCACAAAGAAAGACAAGAAGCATAATAGGAGATAGTATGAGGAGGGGTCAAACGCAACAACCACCCCAGAATACTGGGGAACCACAACCCCGACCAGAAGTGAATCCGAAGATGTGGGTGCAACTGAGTGTGGATCAGCATCAGCAAACAAGCAGACTGTTGGAGGAGCATCAACACCAAACCCACATTATTATAACTACATTACAGAAGTTACAAGAGGAAATGGAGAGGGTGTGAAATGATAATGTGCATTTTATGCAAGAGCAAGAGAGGATATTAAAAAGCCTCTCAGACAAAGAGAATCAAGGAAATGAAAAGCCAAGTGCTAATAGAGAGTTTTAGGAAGGAAATGAGCAACAAAAAAGATACCATGCCACTGACAGAATGGAAAGAATTCAGTCTCAGCAGAGTAATAGAAATAAAAACTAAAATGAAGCTGAGTCAGATAATGTGTCGAATTAGAAAGAAGTTAAAAGACAGAAAGTGGAGCTACAAGGTGAATTTTGAAAAATAAAACCACCAATGTTTGATGGCGTGGAGGAAGAGGTGGCTGAGGCATGGCTGATAAACATGAACAAGTATTTTCAAGTTTACGAATACAACAGTAATATTAAAGCCAGATTGGCTTATCAGT
>JAXQQM020092317.1:0-106709 GCA_034641835.2 Pinus albicaulis | reverse complement strand
CTATATGTTGAAAATGCAGCAAGATGATGGAGCTTAGTGAAATGAAGTCGCCTTCACTAAGTGGGCCCGCAGGCGAATTCTGGCGCAAAGTCTATTTTTAGACTATGTCTATTTTTAGACATATGGAGCATGAATCAGGGGATTCCAGTGTAAGTTCTTGGAGGTGGTCATGGTAAAAATATATGGAAATCTATTTTGTGACTTCACCTGAGTGAAGAGGTCGAAGTCTATTTTTAGACTGCCTCTCCTTAAAATAGGGAAGTCAAATATTATTTACCCTTAATAATATTTGGACTATAAGCTTCAGTTTACTCTCTTGGAGCACTTCAGTTCGAGCCTTGGAAGTGGCTCATGCATCTGACAGAGGAATTACGCTATTCCCAAGGGTTTGATGGCATCATGCATGGTTGACTTCAGTTAGGACTTCAGTGGCAGAAGTTTGGTGGAGTTAATGAGACAGCTAGTGGAGTTGTGTTCTGTTTATTTTAGTTGAGCTGGTTGAGATTAGTTTAACTAGCTAATCAACTAGTTATGAGTGGAGTGAATTAAATATTATTTAATTCATTAATTAGTAACTCATTATTCAGCTCAAGAACACATCAGTTCACTACAGTGCATGATCAGTTCAGTGGAGACCAGTGAAAGAGGTAGATGAAAGGGTGGAGTTAGCTATCAATGGCGACATCAGTTGTGCATGAGATTTGCACCACACTTGGAGGAATTTCCCATGATGATTGCGCTGTCAAGCCAAGGAGATTCGAACCTTGGATCTCTATATAGACAGGCCTGGATTGCGCAATAGAGGCAAGGCAATTAGCGGTGAGTTTTGAACCAGTAACCTGTTCAAAACTGAGCTAGATTGTGGGTAACTGTATGAGAAAGTACTGAGTACTTGTGAGGAGTATTGTACTGAGTTTGTTACATGATTTCTCCATTATAATATACACAATATCTGCGGGGTTTTCAGCTATAAGCTTTCCCATACATACTGTGTTAATGTGTATGATGATTTGATGTGCTATCGCTTGTTTTATTTCCGCATGTGTGATGATCTGAGTGGAAGAGATTATGTGTTGCATATAAATTCGAATTGTATGTGATCAGGATAGTCTCGGTGGATAATTAATCATTATTCAGCAAATTTCTACATGGTATCGGAGCTATTGAAGCAGAGATTGATCATCACAGTGATTACAAACTTATTTCGGTAGACAGAGTCTACATGCGGGCCAGGTAGCCTCCGGATTCATCTTTCTTCGGAAAGTGAAAGGTCTGGTAAACACCCCTTGCAGTCAATCTCTGTGCTAGAAATAATTTGTTCTCACAGATCTAGAGTGGTTGAGATTTGAGGTGGAATTCGAAATTTTGCAGCAGTTTTGTTTTCTTGGTGCCAGTGTTGAAAATGTCTTTCAACGGTTTGCGACTCGAATATGCTCTTGAAGGCAGTTCGAATTATGTTGCATGGAAGGATCGCATGGAGGTAATACCACCTTAGAAGATAATGGTGAGAAGGAGTTGGAGTACGGATGTCCAAACCTTTGATCTCGTTGTTAGACATGGCAAAAGAAGATGGCGAAATGTCGAAGGATCCTGTTGGAGGGCGTCAAGGATCATATTGTATCCAGCCTGCATGGAAAGACTTCTCCATATTTAATGTGGAAAGCTTTGACGGATCTATTCCAGAGTAAGAGCGACCAAAGGAAGCTGGCGCTCAAAGATAAGCTCGGGAACATCAAGATGGAGAAAGGCGACAGTATCGCCAAATACCTCACGAAGTTCACTCAATGCAGAGATGAGCTGGGAAGTGTGGGGGTGACTGTCGAAGACGAGGACATGGTCGACCTGGCTCTCCTTGGTCTTCCGAAGGCTTGGCACTCATGTCAAGATAGTGTCAATGGTCGGGAGAAGCTGCCGGGATGGGAGCGCCTTTGGGCGGATCTCATGCAGGAGGAGATAAGGAGGACTACTCGAGATGGATCTTCATCAAAGGGAGCTGATGAAGAAAACTGCGCTTTGGTTGCCAAAGCAAAGAAGGGGAAGGGTAAGAAAACCTCTCATTCTGGTGCAAAGGGCAAGAAGAAGGATATGGCGAAAGTGATGCATTTCCCACCATGATCTGGATATTAACCACTGGTGTCAAAGAAGAAGAAGAGCAGCAAGCGGGAAGATGAGATGGAGAAGCTTAAGAAGCTACAGAGTTGACTTGGGGTATCGATCGCATGCTTGGTTTCAAGTGTGTTGGGATCGGTATGTGGTTCTTCAGACAGTCGTCTGACTCATATGACGGGAGATCGGGAGTTGTTCTCAGATCTGGAGGACAAAGATTTGGGTGTGCACATCAAGATGGGCGATGATGGTAGATACAGTGCGACTGGTATCGGTACCATATCCTTTCAGAGGGAGTCTGGTAAACCCTTTGTATTGAGGGATGTCATGCATGTACCTGGATTGAAGAAGAACTTGATATCTGTGGCGATGTTGGAGGATAAGGGGTATGATGTGGTCTTCAGCGAAGGAAAAGCCTTCCTGCGCAGTAAGACTACTGGAGAGACCCGAAAGATAGGGGTTCGAACCAAGAACCTTTATCAGTTGCAGGTAGATGGCTGCGCAGCTATGGCATGCAAAGCGAGAGAAGTGGTGAGCCGGGATGATGAGGGCGAACTGTGGCACAGGAGATTGGGCCACCTTCACCATGGAGCTTTGAAGATTCTGCAGCAGATTTCTACTGGGCTTCCTAAGGGCACCCTTGCGCAGTCAGATCAGTGCAAGGGGTGTACTTTTGGGAAGTATGTGAAAGCCACCTTTCACGAGAAGGATAGTCGCGCCACGACGATCCTTGAGAGAGTTCACACAGACGTGTGTGGTCCTTTCTCAGTTGCTTCGACAGCAAAGCACAAGTATTATGTGATCTTTGTTCATGATTTCTCTCGAAAGTGCTGGATCTTCTTCATGTCGAAGAAGAGCGATACATTCGCGAAGTTCTGTGAGTTTAAAGCACTGGTCGAGAAGGAGTCGGGGAAGAAGGTGATTGCTCTAAGGAGTGATAACGGTGGTGAATTCATCTCGGCTAAATTCAAGGAGTTATGCAGCGCAGAAGGGATTTGGAGAGAGCTCATCGCACCCCATAACCCACAGCAGAACGGGGTGGCTGAGCGGAAGAACAGAACGATCGTGGGTGCTGCACGGGCGATGTTGCATGATCAGAGCCTACCCCTTCACTTGTGGGCTGAGGCATGCAATACAACAGTGTATGTGCAGAACCGTTGTCCTCACAAGGTTCTTGGCATGAGTACACCGGAGGAGGCTTATTCTGGCAAGAGGCCTGATATTTCCCATTTGTGGATCTTTGGTTCTCTTGTCTACATGCATGTGACGAAGGATGCGAGAAGGAAGCTGGATCCAACTGCTGAGGTTGGAATATTTGTGGGGTACACTGATACACCTCACAACTATCGGGTGTATTTGTCAGACAGTCGCAAGACTGTTGTGCGACGGGATATAAAATTTCGGGAGGAGAAAGCCATGCAGTGTTCGCTTGAGAGGGAGCTACACTTGCATGCAGATGAGGAGCTGTTAGTTCCTAAGGAGGAGCTTCCGGATGTGGATCAGCCACAAGAGGAGGTTCAGGAAGTGGAAGAAACCACCCAGGCAGCGCCAACCATCAGAGGGCGCATGCGCACTACAGAAGCTGAGCGACTGGCTCGGGATGCAGAGAAGGTTGTAGGACCACCTACAGCACAGCGCAGACAGAGACAGTCACCGGATCGGTACACTGGATACATGGCTCTTGTGAGTCAATTTGTTGTGACGGAGCCATCCTCTTTTGAGAAAGCTGTGGAGGAACCCGCATGGGTTGATGCCATGATCGAAGAATATGATTCGATCATCAGGAACAGTGCATGGGAGATTGTCCCAAGACCGGTTGGGAAATCAGTTGTAGGTTCGCGATGGATCTACAAAGTGAAGCAGGCGGCTGACGGGAGTGTGGAGAAGCACAAGGCGAGATTTGTCGCCCGTGGCTTCTCACAGATCGAGGGGATTGACTATGAGGAGACTTTTGCACCTGTCGCAAGGTACTCTTCCATACGGACGATCCTTGCTCTCTCAGCGCAGATGGGGTGGCACATTCATCAGATGGATGTGAAGACTACGTTCCTCAATGGAGTCATTGAGGAGGAGGTGTACATAGAGCAACCTGAAGGTTTCGAGATCTTCAGCAGTGAGTCGCATGTGTGCCGACTCAAGAGAGCACTGTACGGGCTGAAGCAAGCACCTCGTGCTTGGTACACTCGGATAGACAGCTACTTCATCGGGCTTGGATTATCCAAGAGTGAGGTGGATCCTAACTTGTACCATATTGTGGTGGAGGGGAAGCTGTTGATCATCGTACTGTATGTAGATGATCTGATTTTGACTGGCGATGAGCAGTTGATACTTTCATGCAAGGAGGATCTTGCACGAGAGTTTGAGATGAAGGACTTGGGCATCCTTCATTATTTCCTGGGATTGGAGATTTGGCAGCGCAGCGGAGGACTGTTTGTTTCTCGGGGCAAGTATGCCCGGGAGATTCTGGAGAGGTTCAACATGCAAGGCTGCAAGCCTGTTGATACCCCTCTTCCTGGAGGATGGAGGAAGGGAGATGCTACTTCGGAGGAGGTAGTGGATGCCACTGTCTATCGACAGTTGGTGGGGTCGTTGATGTATCTGGTCAATACTCGACCCGATATATGCTATGCGGTTAACCAGCTTTCGCAAGCTATGGTTAAGCCTACCAAGCTCTTTTGGAAGGCGGGCAAGCATGTATTGCGCTATATCAGAGGCACATCGGGATATGGTCTATGGTACGGACAGGAGGATGGAGTGAAGCTTTCTGGTTTCACTGATGCAGATTGGGCAGGGAGCCCAACAGACCGGAAGAGCACTTCTGGAGGAGTTTTCAGCATTGGGTCGACATCAGTTTCCTGGTACAGCAGGAAGCAGAGATCCGTGGCACTCAGTTCAGCAGAGGCCGAGTACATGGCAGCAAGCTTGGCTGCATGTGAGGCTATTTGAATGAGGAAGATCCTCGCAGGTTTGTTCAGGTTGCATTTGGAGCCTACAGTGATCTACTGTGATAACCAGAGCTGCATCAAGCTCTCGGCTAATCCAGTATTTCATGATAGGTCCAAACATATCGACATCAGGTACCATCATATTAGAGATTGTGTTCAGCGGAGAATCATGATGCTTTCATATGTTCCCACGGAGGATCAGGATGCCGACATCTTGACGAAGGCGCTCACCAGGAGCAAGTTCGAATTCCACAGAGGCAGGATAGGGGTTGCAGATAATCCATATCTTGTTGAGAGGGAGTGTTGAAAATGCAGCAAGATGATGGAGCTTATTGAAATGAAGTCGCCTTCACTAAGTGGGCCCGCAGGCAAATTCTGGCGCAAAATCTATTTTTAGACTATGTCTATTTTTAGACATATGGAGCATGGTCAGGGGATTGCAGTATGAGATTCTTGGAGTATGTGTCATGTTGGTAAAAATAGATGGGACTCTATTTTTTGGACCTATAGGTCGAAGTCTATTTTTAGACTGCCTCTCCTTAAAATAGGGAAGTCAAATATTATTTACCCTTAATAATATTTGGACTATAAACTTCAGTTTACTCTCTTGGAGCACTTCGGTTCGAGCCTTGGAAGTGGCTCATGCATCTGACAGAGGAATTACGCTATTCCTAGGGGTTTGGTGAGCTCATGCATGGTTGACTTCAGTTAGGACTTCAGTGGCAGAAGTTTGGTGGAGTTAATGAGATAGATGGTGGAGTTGTGTTCGGTTTAACTTAGTTGAACTAGTTGAGATTAGTTTAACTAGCTAATAAACTATTAATGAGTGGAGTGAATTAAATATTATTTAATTCATTAATTAGTAACTCATTATTCAACTCAAGAACACATCAGTTCACTACAGTGCATGGACAGTTCAGTGGAGACCAGTGGAAGAGGTAGATGAAAGGGTGGAGTTAGCTATCGGTGGCGACATCAGTTGTGCATGAGATTTGCACCACACTTGGAGGAATTTCCCATGATGATTGCGCTGTCAAGCCAAGGAGATTCGAACCTTGGATCTCTATATAGAAAGGCCTGGATTGCGCAATAGAGGCAAGGCAATTGGCAGTGAGTTTTGAACCAGTAACCTGTTCAAAACTGAGCTAGTTTGTGTGTAACTTCATGAGATAGTATTGAGTACTTGTGAGGAGTATTGTACTGAGTTTGTTACATGATTTCTCCATTATAATATACACAATAGCTGCGGGGTTTTCAGCTATAAGCTTTCCCCATACATACTGTGTTAATGTGTATGATGATTTGATGTGTTATCGCTTGATTTTATTTCGGCATGTTTGATGATCTGAGTGGAAGAGATTATGTGTTGCATATAAATTCGAATTGTATGTGATCAGGATAGTCTCGGTGGATAATTAATCATTATTCAGCAAATTCCTACATGGTATCGGAGCTATTGAAGCAGAGATTGATCATCACAGTGATTACAAACTTATTTCGGTAGACATAGTCTGCATGCGGGCCAGGTAGCCTCCGGATTCATCTTTCTTCGGAAAGTGAAAGGTCTGGTAAATTCCCCTTGCAGTCGATCTCTGTGCTAGAAATAATTTGTTCTCACAGATCTAGAGCGGTTGAGCTTTGAGGTGGAATTCGAAATTTTGCAGCAGTTTTGTTTTCTTGGTGCCAGTGTTGAAAATGTCTTTCAACGGTTTGCGACTTGAATATGCTCTTGAAGGCAGTTCGAATTATGTTGCATGGAAGGATCGCATGGAGGCAGTATTAGAAGATAATGGTATGAAGGAGTTCGTAGATATGGATGTCCAAAAGCCCACTGATCCTGCTGAAGTCGATGCATGGCAAAAGAAGATGGCGAAGTGTCGAAGGATCCTGTTGGAGGGCGTCAAGGATCATATTGTATCCAGCCTACATGGAAAGGCTTCTCCATTTCTAATGTGGAAAGCTTTGACGGATCTATTCCAGAGTAAGAGTGACCAAAGGAAGCTGGTGCTCAAAGATAAGCTCAGGAACATCAAGATGGAGAAGGGCGACAGTATCGCCAAATACCTCACGAAGTTCACTCAGTGCAGAGATGAGCTGGGAAGTGTGGGGTTCACTGTCGAAGATGAGGAAATGGTCGACCTGGCTCTCCTTGGTCTTCCGAAGGCTTGGCACTCATATCAAGATAGTGTCAATGGTCGGGAGAAGCTGCCGGGATGGGAGCGCCTTTGGGCGGATCTCATGCAGGAGAAGATAAGGAGGACTACTCGAGATGGATCTTCATTAAAGGGAGACGATGAAGAAAACTGCGCTTTGGTTGCCAAAGCAAAGAAGGGGAAGGGTAAGAAAACCTCTCATTCTGGTGCAAAGGGCAAGAAGTAGGATATGGCGAAAGTGAAGTGTTTTAACTGCCATGATCACAGACATTATGCTACCAATTTTCCAAAGAAGAAGAAGAACAATCAAGCGGGAAGATCTGCAGATGGAGAAGCTTTGGCTTCACAGTTCGAGCTTGACTTTTCACTGATCGCATGCTTGGTTTCAAGTGTGTTGGGATCGGTATGGTTCTTGGACAGCGGTGCATCATTTCATATGATGGGAGATCGAGATTTGTTCTCAGATCAGGAGGACAAAGATTTGGGTGTGCACATCAATATGGGCGATGATGGTAGATACAGTGCGACTAGTATCGATACCATATCCTTTCAGAGGGAGTCTGGTAAACCCTTTGTATTGAGGGATGTCATGCATGTACCTGGATTGAAGAAGAAATTGATCTCTGTGGCGATGTTGGAGGATAAGGGGTATGATGTGGTCTTCAGCGAAGGAAAAGCCTTCCTGCGCAGTAAGACTACTGGAGAGACCCGGAAGATAGGGGTTCGAACCAAGAACCTTTATTAGTTGCAGGTAGATGGCTGCGCAACTATGGCATGCAAGGCGGGAGAAGTGGTGAGCCGGGATGATGAGGGCGAACTGTGGCACAGGAGATTGGGCCACCTTCACCATGGAGCTTTGAAGATCCTGCAGCAGATTTCTACTGGGCTTCCTAAGGGCACTCTTGCGAAGTCAGATCAGTGCAAGGGGTGTACCTTGGGGAAGTATGTGAAAGCCACCTTTCATGAGAAGGAGAGTCGCGCCACGACGATCCTTGAGAGAGTTCACACAGACGTGTGTGGTCCTTTCTCAGTTGCTTCGACAACAAAGCACATGTATTATGTGATCTTTGTTGATGATTTCTCTCGAAAGTGCTGGATCTTCTTCATGCAGAAGAAGAGCGATACATTCGCGAAGTTCTGTGAGTTTAAAGCATTGGTCAAGAAGGAGTCGGGGAAGAAGGTGATTTCTCTAAGGAGTGATAACGGTGGTGAATTCATCTCGGCTGAATTCAAGGAGTTCTGCAGCGCAGAAGGGATTCGGAGAGAGCTCATCGCACCCCATAACCCACAGCAGAACGGGGTGGCTGAGCGGAAGAACAAAACAATCGTGGGTGCTGCACGGGCGATGTTGCATGATCAGGGCCTACCCCTTCACTTGTGGGCTGAGGCATGCAATACAGCAGTGTATGTGCAGAACCGTTGTCCTCACGAGGTTCTTGGCATGAGTACACCAGAGGAGGCTTATTCTGGCAAGAGGCCTGATATTTCCCATTTGCGGATTTTTGGTTCTCCTGTCTACATGCATGTGACGAAGGATGCGAGAAGGAAGCTGGATCCAACTGTTGAGGTTGGAATATTTGTGGGGTACACTGATACACCTCACAACTACCAGGTGTATTTGTCAGACAGTCGAAAGACTGTTGTGCGACGGGATATAAAATTTCAGGAGGAGAAAGCCATGCAGTGTTCGCTTGAGAGGGAGCTACACTTGCATGCAGATGAGAAGCTGTTAGTTCCTAAGGAGGAGCTTCCGAATGTGGATCAGCCACAAGAGGAAGTTCGGGAGGTGGAAGAAACCACCCATGCAGCGCCAACCATCAGAGGGCGCATGCGCACTACAGAAGCTGAGCGACTGGCTCGAGATGCAGAGAAGGTTGTAGGACCACCTACATCACAGTGCAGACAGAGGCAGTCACCGGATCGGTACACTGGATACATGGCTCTTGTGAGTCAATGTGTTGTGACGAAGCCATCCTATTTTGAGGAAGCTGTGGAGGAACCCGCATGGGTTGATGCCATGATCGAAGAATATGATTCGATCGTCAGGAACAGTGCATGGGAGATTGTCCCAAGACTGGTGGGGAAATCAGTGGTGGGTTCGCGATGGATCTACAAAGTGAAGCAGGTGGCTTACGGGAGTGTGGAGAAGTACAAGGCGAGATTTGTCGCCCGTGGCTTTTCATAGATATAGGGGATTGACTATGAGGAGACTTTTGCACCTGTCGCAAGGTACTCTTCCATATGGATGATCCTTTCTCTCTCAGCGCAGATGGGTGTTATAGCATCATTTCTCACCTTCACATGATTCATGATTTCTTTGATGGTTTTGGGCACCCATTCCTACAGACTTGGACAAATTCACTTAAAAACAGTGTAAAAATCCCCATACGCGACTATTCCCGTACTTTTCCGCGTGTATACGCGAGTCCAGCTGCACTTTTCCACGTATGCCATTAAAATTATGAAAAAATATATAAAAATTCCCTATTTTTGGGCTGGGTTGATGGTTACTCAGGTAGTTCAACCACCCCAGCACGTGGCCAACTGTTTCCAATTGTTGAAACTACTTGGAGGGAGTATAAAAACCCCTCATATGTATGGCCTAAGGGAGAGAGAGAATTATTGATATTATACTCTGTTGGTATTCCCTATCCAAGTTTGATTCCCCGTGCCTCCTGCACTTTCCCAGTTCATTACAGGAAACCCTTGTTTCCTTGAGATGCTCATCTCCCTATATGTCATCTCGTATGCACCAGTTTGGAAGGAGTCTTAGCGAGGCAAGGGTGGGGCGGATCCGGACGACGGTCTACTCGAAGATCGTGGAAGGATTCAGGTGATCTCTCCACTCGTTAATTTTGTACATGCTATTTATAATACAGAAGTACCATCTTGTTCCCGAAATAAACGTGTTAGTGTCTGCTTACATATATGAGAAAATTGTTATTTAAGCATTCATTATGATTTATCTGATGTTTTATATGGATTTCACTAACATTTAGAGTAGATATATGCTGTACAACCAGTCCTTCGTGCTTGTTTCTTCTTGTCTTTCAGGTTAAGAAGGAAGGACGGTTGCTGGGGGTTTGGACCCTGCGGGATCTGCTTCAACCGTAGGACCTACGGGTAACTTCCTCATTCTACTCTATTTAGTTTTTCTGAACGTGCATGGTTGTGTGAGTCCTTCTTAAGTAGCATGCCCCTGCTCTGTGGAGGTTGTAACCCAACGAACCTCTAGGGTGATATTCCCCGAAACAGAACTGGCGACTCCGCTGGGGATCACATTCTTGTGATTCTCCTGTTGGGTGGTTTTAGCTGTTTGATAGGTTGTCGACAGTTTTAACTTTCATTTGCATTCCATTTTACTTTTTCTCAGTCAGTCTGAAGTCCTGGTTTCTTATCCAGGCTTGTCCTTTTTGTTTTTTTCATTATTTACCTTTGTATTAAGCGATTTTTTCCATTAGCCACGCGTATACACGCGTTTGTCTAAAGTGACCCGTGTATACGCTAGTTTCCCCTTAGCACGTACGCGTATGCATCACTGCTGTATAACCCAGAAGTAGCGTATACCCAGGGCAAACATTTTTGAATTATTGGGTTTTCTACCTTTTTGGTCCTTTTCGGTCATGGGACTTGTCTTGCCGTTGTCTCCGTACTTTCCGGATTGTGAAGGAAGTGGTTTCGGTCTTTTTCTCTTTTTCGGTTGATTTTCTAAAACCAGTCGTTTTTGGCAAAGTGTTGTTTCGGTGCCGGCACTCTTGTTTGAGTACCTAAGGATAGCTTTCGAGTATCTTCACCGTTCGCTTATCGTAATGTTGAGCTCCTCGCTCATTCACTCTTTCTTGTCCTTGTGTTTTGCTTTGGCACTACGATTTTTGCTCGTTTCTTGATTGGTTTTCTTGAAGTTCAAGAGGGCTAGGTCTTGTTGCAACTTTTGAAGAGTTTTTCTTACTTCTTCGAAGTTTTTGTTTGCGACGCAGTTTGGTACCCATTTTTCAGTCGAATGTAGCTTTGTCTTCTTTGGCTTCCTGGCTGATCTTTGCTTACCAGTTAGATTGATAAGGTTTTGGAGCATTGTTGGATTTTGTGCTTGAAATTCCGATTCTGTTTGGTTTGGATTTTGATAGTTTTGCTTGGTCTTTGAGTTTTTCTATAAAACTAAAAGCTCAAAAACATTTGTTTTGCTTTTTTTTTTTTGCATTTCAAAGGTTTAAAAATATTTTCTTGTTATTTGCTTTTTGTTATTGCATTTTCATTTTCGTTTTGCCATATCTTTGAAGCTTTAGAGGTTTCTTGCTTTCTAGCTTTTGGTTTGATAATTTAATAAAGGAGTTGTCATTTATTTCTTCTTCTTGTTTCAGCATCTTTGGTGTCTTCATATTAAGAGTTCTTTGATTTCGAACTAGCTTTCTCTGACTACCAAGAAGAGTTAAAACTCGAAGGAATTTTTTGGGAAATGTCACTCGCTTTAGGAGATTTGCATCTTAGGATTTGCATGCTTGTAGTGATTTGCATTAGGTGCATTTAAACATTTAGTCAATTTCATAGTTTTTGTGAGTGTGAGTTTGCTATTTGAAAGAAAAAAATACAATTTTTAATCTCGTAGAACCCCGTGTAGAGATTACTTTTCATCGAAAGGCAATAACTTCATCCGCATGTAGTTAAGTTTTTATTAATTTCTTTTGCGTCAAAAACATCATAAGTTTCATCTCCATATCCTTGTGACTTAATATACTGTACCCCATTAAAATAAGCGTACGACCTAAAATCAACTAGCAAGTTTTCTTAGTGTCATACACCAACTAGCTAGGTTGTAAGGCCTTGGATTAGGTGAGTGGAGAGTTAACTCTCCAAGGCTGCTCAAACAAAATATAGAAGTTTATTAATTAAGCGAAATACAATTCCGTTAGGTGGATCGGGAAAGCTCTCCTCCGCAGAATAAGCGTAGGGGAAGTGAAGGTTGAGAAGAGGGATACCCCCCTCCGATTAGGCTAAATCTGACCTCAAGACCATCTCCACCCGAAGCCCGATACGGATTGGTGCCCACAGTTGCCACTCCCAGGTTCCGTCACGTGACCCATGGGGAATACCCATGGTACCGAGGCGACGTCGTATCACTCTTTCAAGAAGATTGGGGTGTTTCTGCGAAGCTTGGGTGTGCTGGAGCCGCAAAGGTCGTCGTTAGGAGGTTTAAGTGAATCGTTTTCCCGATACCTTCGATAGTTGTTATGGGCCCTAATCATCCCAGATCGGCCGGGAGGTCCTATATTTCGCTTTCCGTATTTTGGTGTCCCATTCCTCATCACCCGGAGCGGAAATACTTGGAGGTTGTTTCCGTTTGATTGCATCTCGTGATTTTTATTTTAGTGAGTGCTCTTTGCTCCTAGCTTGCCTAGCTTTCCACTTTTTTGAGTCTAATTTAAAATATATAAAAGTGGTTGATCAAGCGCCTCGTCGCATCGAGGAGAATCCGGGGGTTATCTCCCGAGAGTCCGCAGCCTTCTTCGAGAAGGAGGGGAGCGATTTAGTAGGTGGTTACCACTGTAGCGCCCAACGAGTGGAGAGATCACCCGAATCCTTCCACAATCTTTCGGGAAAGGCACCGTCGTCCCATCCGTCCCGCCCTTGCCTCGCTAAGACTCCTTCCAAACCGGGGTGCACACGAGATGACATATAGGGAGATGAGCATCTCAAGGAAACAAGGGTTTCCGTAATGAATCGGGAAAGTGCAGGAGGCACGGGAATCGACTGATAGGGAATACCAACAGTATAATATCAATAATTCTCTCTTCTCCCTTAGGCTACATACATGAGGGGTTTTTATACTCCTCCTAAGTAGTTTCAACAAACTTGGAAAATGGGCCATTACGTGTCAAAAGAACCACCGAGTAACCATCAACCCAAATAAGTAAAATAAGGAATTTTTATATATTTTTTTTCAATTTTAATGACATACGCGAAAAGTGTACCGACCTGCGTATACACGCGAAAAGTAGTGAATAGTCACGATGGGGATTTCATAATCGTTTTTGAAGTGAATTTGTCCAAGTCTCCAGGAATGGGTGCCCAAAAAGGTCTGCTCTATAGCCGATCTCCGTGCCGATCCCATCGTGTCATGAGTATTACGCGTTGGAGAGAGATCCTCCACAAAGGTCGAAGGTTTCATAACCGATTTCGTGCTGCCCGAGAGAGCGTTCGCTCACCTCACGAGTTTTATTTCTCGTAGAAGAAGATTTTCGATTGGAAGACGTACCGAGCTTCCTCTCCGGCCACAGTCCACCCCCCTCTTCTCCTCCCCGACTATCCATTCGTTGTTCGAAGACACCCGGACCCGAGTCTCGCAGACCCAAGATCTTTCCGTATCTTCTCATCTTTTCGGCGGGCCACGTCGACCGGGAACGCGGCCTCTCGCCGTGAGGTTGCATTCGACCCCCTCGTCGTTGAAGGAGGGGGCGCACTATTGCTTTATCTTCGACTGCTTTAGTGCGTCGTGTTTGGTTTCGGTTTCGACCGAAGCACATGCTTTCATTCTCGGTCTCTCTTCTCGTTCGTGGATGCCTTCAAAGGGGAATCCCTCTTTTTCCTTTTCCACCGCCGCCGGTACCGGATCTACGCCC
This sequence comes from Pinus albicaulis, assembly GCA_034641835.2. Classification (NCBI taxonomy): domain Eukaryota; kingdom Viridiplantae; phylum Streptophyta; class Pinopsida; order Pinales; family Pinaceae; genus Pinus; species Pinus albicaulis. Next base: position 92,891 of record JAXQQM020092317.1, on the reverse strand, counting down.
ATGTCTTCTATGGCTAGTGGATTAGCTTTTCGTGTTTCCTTTTGGGATCGGGACAATATTCCCTAGTTCCAATCCTTCTTTAGGTCGTTTCCATTTACGTCCCGGCACCCGTAGTTTCAACCTTGGTCTCGGGGGAGAAAAGCCTGACCACGATGGTGGGAATCCTCGTGTTTACTACTGTGGGGGTAGGAATCAGCTTTACGTGTGTCATCAAGGGAATGCTTTTCCTTTACGAGTGCTTACCGTACCTTTTCTCCTCTTTCTAATGCATGGAACCCCCACGTGGCCTCTCTCTTCATTCAATACTTCAGTCGGGGAACCTGTCCGGTGGGCTTTGCAACTCGCGTTGGGAGGAGGTTCTTCTCCTTTTTCTACGCAGTCCTTCGGCAACCTCGTGCCTTATCAAACTGTGTGTTATTCTTTCGAATGTTGGGAATCCATCCCATCAAGGATGGAATCCTCAGCCTCGCCTCACTTACCTTTTTCCTCGGCAACGTTGAACTTGCCGTGATCATTGGTTGATCGTTCAATGATCCGATTCAAGAGAAGTCCCGGTGGCCTCCTTCCGTCCCACCAAACTTCTCGTATATTCAAAATTTGAAGGTAAGAATGGGGAAGATCCTGGCCGACCACATCACCACTTTCCACTTATGGTGTTCTTCGAACTCCCCGATCGATGATTCGATTAGGTTGATTATTTCTCTACCGCACCCCTAACCGGAAATGTCGCTAAAATGGTATATCGAGTTGAATCGGGGGCGCTTGCCACATTTGGAGAACTCGCTATCACATTTCTAACCATTTTCATTGTTCGGCCGACATGAGGCCGGGACCGAAACTCCTCGGCTAATTTTAAAGTGTGACGAGGCAACCCTACATTTCGATCACATCCGTGAATGGAGGAGAAGCGAAAGAGGCTATCAAAGCTCATATTCCGAGAGAATTCCTTCTCGAATGGTTTCCCCGAAATCACAGCTAGACATTTCCAAAGATGTATCCCTATCCTGGGTATTTTCTTCGAGGAGCAAAGCCATTTTAGGGCTCCAGTTGTACCGGAGCTGGATCTATTCTCGCTTTGGGGGTCCTTTATAAATATTTTCCAATGCTCCTCGCTCCAAATTGATTTATCGAAAACTGCTCCGGTCCGCACAGACAGTTTGTTCTGATCGATCAATAGTGGTGCGTACCTACCTCTCGTTTCTCAATTGCAAGGTTGTCTTTACACCGTCTTTCTAGTCGCTCGTTCGTCGAGTCATCACCTTCAAGCCTTTTTGTCCATAAATGTTGTCCAAGCTTCGATCCCAAAGGAAATCAACAATCCGATGGGAAGAAGAAGGGACGAAATAATGAAGAAGGGCAAGAACGGGGCGGGTAATGCAAATAAAACCAACGAGCGTGTTATGGAGGGTCAAAAGTGAGAAAAAGAAAGTGAAGTTTCCATGCTTCCGTGTTGGAGACCATCTCACACACCTTTGCTCCAAAATTCAGATGCTCGCCGCTTGTTAGCTCAAACAGGTTCTTCTAGTTCCCTGTGTCAGGAGTAATAAAACCCTTTTCCTCAAGGGCAGCAATTAGTTGTTGGTATGAACCAAAATCTCCGGGGCTTTCAGGGGCACCCAGGAAGGAAATTCCATCGAACATTTTATGATGAGTGCTCACGCAGATATCGCTACGAGATACCGTGATTATGGCGGAGAAGAGTCTTCGAAAGCCAAGGAAGTTCCTCGGCGTTATCGAGCCGCTTCATTACGAAGCTCAATGCGGAGTCTATGCTCGGATGCCCAAAGCATCTTCTAAGTGGTCAACGATTAATCCAAACGCTGTGGTCGCCTTAACTACTCGATTTATGGGAAGACTGCCAGGAACCTAGCCATGTCGCCCTTAGAGGCATTTCCAATGGTTCTGTACCAAATACAGTTGCTTTCTTTTCATTGCCATTGGGGCTATTGATCCAAAAAATACTCTTCTCGATTACTTTTGGATATGAATACTTCTAAGAAGAGACTTCCTCATCACATGGCTTTTCATATTAAATCATCGATTTTAAGTGCAATATCTTTCGAACGGTTGTCGATGAGGGGCCTCTCACATGCATGATGTCTCTCGTACGTCGGAAGACACTTGGATCTCCCAAAGCTGTTCCATCTAGCATCAGCTTCTCACCGCGTTCGATGGTCATTCTCACGACCCCATGGTATTGTCCCGCTCGCCCACCGTGTTGGGGGAAAACCGTCAATATAGAAGTTGAGGTAGCAGATGTACCGGACTACAACCTTCGTTGGGGAGAACTCGGATTTATGAGATGGATGTTGGCTGCATCCTCATTATTTCGGATAGTATAAGCTTCACGAAGGGAGTGATCGTTACAAAGGATCAACCGGATCGTCTCTCTCGTAGACTCCGAATGCGCCCTTCGACTCATCTCGTTCGAAGTTGGATAATACTAAGGCGCTCTCGTCGAGAATCTAGGAGTTGGAATGTATTCTTCTCCACGGGGTACTTTCGATCTTCCTCCTCCTTACCAGGATATTAATGCTATTTATCCTCTGCTGCTCCCCTTCGAAGAGAGTTTTTCGTAACTCATTATTTTTCGCACTTTTGGACCTTACCTTCCTCACCGCCACATTAGCGAAGGTCAAGTGGTGGAACGGGCATTTTGATTTCTGCACCGAGATTGCATATCACCGTTGTTGACACCGCAAACCATCCCGCGCCCCTCTTTCACCGGAAGAGTTGGATGGTGATGGGTTCTGGCTGACGCTTTGGCTCTTCTTCGGCTCGTGATTGCTCTCGTGATACCACTTCCATCCGAAGAGGCCATCCTCGGGAAGCCATGATGTATAGATAGACCGTGGGATGATTTGCATCACTTGGGCTTCATTTTCACCAACATTTGAACGGGTTGAAACAAGTTTTCCAAGTCCTCGGTCTCTCGGTCCTCGTTCACCTGGCCTTGAACCCTTTGTACCAACACAAAGTCGATGCGTCAAGCGAACATGGCCGTGATCTTCCTGTCATCCCGTGAACATTTCAGATCCCAATATTATCGAGAATGTCTTCTTGCTTGAGCTCGAATGTTCCCGTGAGGAGGTTCAAATTTATACCGAGCTCTTCAAAGAGCATAGGGACGTATTTGCTTTTAATCTTATGAGGAAATGCTCCGGCATAGATCTACATCTATTGTCCAAAGACAGAGATCAAGACGTATGAAAATGCTAAGTCGGGTGAGGCAAAAATTCGTCCGGTCAATCCTAGGAAGGCATAGCCTATCAAAGCTGAAGTTGAAAAGTCACAAAGGCGCGGATTCGTTTTCCCCCGTTCCTCTAACCGAATGGGTTTCCCCAAACTCCGTTCGTAGATAAAAAGCAAGGAACGATTCGATGCATCAATTTCGCAGACCTAAAAAAGCATGTCTCAAAGACAATTACCCACACCATTTACCATCGCATCATCGACGAGTGTAAGTTTAACGAGATTTTCTCCTTCATGGACTCGCTTCTCCTGACATAATCAAAATTACTATCCGTCCCGAAGATCAACATAAGACTCGCATTTATTTGTCCCTCGGGGTACGTTTGCATACAAGAATATGCCTTTTGGTCTTTAAAAATGCCGGGGCTACCTTTCAAATGGGCTTAAGGTTTTAGCGCCCACTGCACATCAAGAAGATTATCGAGGCATACTTAGATGATCTAGTCAAGCCATTCTCGAAAGAGGATGGACGATCCTCGGGCTACCTCCAAAGAAATATTCGAAAGATGTCGTTTTTATAAAATTTGATTGAATCCGAATGCGTTGCCGCTGCCACATCCGGGGTCGGCCATTGGGATCTATTGTGTCTAGGGAAGGATACAGAAAGATCCCTTCAAGGTTGAGGCAATACTTCGGTTGCCTCCCCGTCTTCAATTCTTCAGCTTCAAAGTCTTCAAGGGAAGTCTAATTTTCTTTTTCGAGGTTTATCGCCAATTATGCCGAGACACAGTGATATATGAGATTGTTGGGAAGAAAGGAGTTCCTTTTCTTTGGGACGACTACGCTCAACGCTCGGCTCAATGCTTTGGGGCATTGACCTCTCGCTCCTTTACCGAGTCCACCCCGATTATAGCAGATTTTCGTATCCGGTAACAAATAATCTACCATCGGTATGGTTCTCGTTCGTGAAGATGATGTTTCGCAGCATGTGCTATTTACTACCCGGAAAGGAGGACCGGTAGGACCCGAACTTCGATACACTCCGATAGAAAAATTAGCCTTAGCAATGTATTGCGTCATGGCAAATTAATTCGACATTACATTATTCTTCGCAAAACTTGGTGTTCATGTACCGCTAATCCATTTGAGTTTTTCTCAGGGCAAAGTAGTGATTGGGGGCAAATATAATAGATGGATTGTGATTTGCCAGAATTTGATCTTGAGTTCATTTCCGCCAAATCCAAGAAGTCATTAGTTTTTGCGGAATTGATCTCCGAGTTGCCCTCGTGGAGAGGAGATGACCAAGGATGAGTCCTTTTCCTGACGAACACTTGTTTCGATCTCTCCGTCGTGATCCTTGCACGGGGATATCATTGTGTATCTCCCTAATGCGAAGTTTCTTACTTTTTCAAGGATGAGCGTCATAAACTCGCGCTACTTGGCCAAGAATTATTTGATTATTGGTGATGTTTAAAATCGTCGAGGGTTGATTCAATCCCAAGACGCCGTTTAACTTCGAAGAAGCCGAGGTCGTGCTCAATGATTTCGCGCGGGAGTCGGTGGGGGTCATTTATCCGGGCTTGCCACAACCCAAAATATTTTGCGTGTCGGATACTTTGGCTCGATTTTCAAAGATTGTATTGAATCTGTCAAAAGGTGTCATCCGGTGTCGTGTTTATACTCGAAAATGCGCGCTCATCCGGCCTCCGCTTTTTCCGCCGGTTACCGTCTCGATTCCTTTTACAAAGTGGGGTATCGATTATACTCTCAGAACTCGCCCAAGAAAAGGTCACAAGTACATTATCATAGCGTAGACTACTTTACGAAGGGGCTTCGAGCAGCCTACTTTGGGAATGATGGTGAGACCGCAGCTTTGTTCCTTTTCAACTGCTATCGCTTTGGTATTCCTAGAGAGATTGTCACCGACCATGGCGCCCATTTTCTTAATAGTAAGATGGTTGGAGTTGGCTCTCAAATTGGGTTTCCGGCAGAGCATTCATCTCCCTATTATCCTCGTCAATGGGCAAGTGAAGCTGAAGAATAAATCCTTGAAGACAATTCTTCAAAGAAAAATTGATAAAAAGCTAGATCCAATCGGCATATTATGATATATCCCGCACTTTGCATACAGATGTCGTTGAAAACCGCAAATCGGCTTTACTATAAGTCAGCTTAGTGGCACGGGTGGAATCCGTATTCCTATTGAATGCGAGATTCTCTCTAAATTAGCTGTTGAACTTTCTTCCCGACACTGTCCGGCAAGAACGGCTTTTCCATCCGGAACATCTCGATGAGCAAAACAAGCCGAGATGCCGCCACGATGAACAACATAAACCGAGTAAAAGTTCAAGATGAGGGGCGGGGCGGGGCCGTCTGTGGTCTTTCTAAGGTGACCTTGTTTTGGTTTATGCCCAAGAAAAGGATGACTTCAAAGGTGAAAGCGTAAGTTCATGGCATGGCCCCTATATCGTTAAAAAGTCTCAAGGTGCTGAGCGTATACCTTGGTTGATTTCGAAGGGAACGTAGGCCGGTTTGTTCCAAATGGGCTCTATTTGAAGAAGTATTATGCCCAGGCTGGCCCTGGCATGTTGTTTTTGTATATAGTAGTTGTTTGCTTTGTACATATCCGATTGATTTTCGATCTTTGATGAGTTGGTGATGTTTTTGGATCTACTTTAAGGTGTTGTGTTGGATGTCATGAGTCATTTCCGGTTTCATTTATATGTGCTAGTAGACACAACTTCTAACTTAGCTTCCGGCTTGGGTGCTTCATTATCCATCCGGTTATCGTTAGTATCAAGAGGGGTCCCATTGGTCCTCATTTCCAACAATATAGTATCACACCGCAGCTATTCATCTACTCTCGAGGCAATATCTTTGGGTGTTGATTCGTTGGTAGCTTTCTTTGGACTCTCAAATGTGGTGCCATAGTTGAACAATACTTATCGGCACGAGATCCATTTTTGTATTACGATTGTTCTTGAGGGTACATTTGTTACAGAAAGGTCATTTCAATTTTTAACTTTCATTCATATTCCCGAGCTGAAAATTGGTTTCGTCGACTCATTAGCTAATCAAGCATTAGATTGGCATATTAATCATTCCATACAATAAATTTTTAATCATAAAAAACATCATACATTTGACACATTTATCACATCGACATCAAATATCGCCGTATATATATCATCGGAGTGTCAAAAATCTCTTTACAAAAATTTGGATCCATAATGTCGTACAAACTTGGGCTTATGCCCCCATCATGTTCGCCTCAAAAAGGAATACAGCCATCTAATACATAATATCTATCTACCCCCGAGGTCCCCGCCGTGTCGTGTTCCTATAGAACGTGACCGCAAAGTGGGCAAACTCGCCCAATAGTCTGAACCTGGGCCCCCGAGGCACTCCTACCACCCGTCTTTGGATGGCTTCCGATAGATCCTCCAATGCCATAGCCATAGTACTTGGCGGGTTAGTCCCTCCAAATTCCTCCGCACTACTCGGGAGAGTCCTATCCGAATCCACGCACCGCTTTCCGCCGCGGCGCTTGTGGCGCGGGGAGACCCTCAGGACGAACTGGTCCAACATCTCGAATCATGATCATTTTTAATTGTCGCAATAATATGAATCCAATCAAAAACATCTTTGTTTTTTCATTTTTTCATGCATATTTGAAAAATCCAAAATTATATAAGTCAAATTTTTTTGAAACTTACCGACTATACCTCTATGGCTGCAAAAGCCCGGGTGGAAGAACTAGATCCGGATCTCCACGGAAGTCCATCTCCGCATAGGATAGTCGTCCATCGCGATGATTTGTTCTCCTGGGGCCGAAGAACTCATCGTCCCATGTGGTCCGGGTACCTCACCACCCCCGCCCCTTCATCATGTCCGCCCAACCAGAAACGGTCCCGCGGCTACCGATGGCAGAGATGACTCGGGTCTCAATGTTGAATCCTCTCAAAGAAGAATGTTGTCAAATTGTACCAGCCAAAGTCAGTCTTTGTCAGCGGATTGAGGTCAATCGTTGTTTCATGTTCGAGTAGTGGGGTCGTGGCACCAATCATACACATGAGTCAAACATTCTACCGTTATGCTCATTTATACCGGACGCCTGACAGAGAGAGTGCGCATCCCGTCACTCGCTCGTATGGTGAAAAGGGAGGATTTTCATGTGCAAATCCCGTAAATCTTTAATTGCACCGAGTTCCAACCTTTTTTGGAACCGTTCACGCAATACACGTGGACATAGTCTTCCACGGTTAGCCCTTGTCTTCTCGTTGTTCATCGGTTCCTTTCTCCGGAAAGTCCATAATAAAGTATATGTCTTCCACTTCAATGCGTAGTGGCATCCGATCTATCACGAAATGTTTTGATCCGGTTCCCAAGAATTGGACGAGCATTTCTAGCAACCGAGGATTGCTTTTCGTTATTTGGCATTTTAAAGAATTTGAACAATTCACAATTCCGAGGATATTTTGAGTTGCTCGATCTCGCATGACCTCTTGGTCAATTGCGTTATGCTCACGTTCTCTCCATGAGATTGTCATCCCGTCAAATTTCATCAAATCATGCATTAGCCACGCTTTTAAGCTTAATCGCGTGACACGCGACTTTTTCTTTGGGTACTAGCCGCGTGTATACGCGGAAGTTGTTTCATCGAACTTCCGTATGCGCAAGTCCGCATTTTTTAGCATAATTTTTAAAGCAATTTCACTTAATTTTAAATTCCAAACGGACAAAATGATTTGCAAGGATGATTTAGGAGCCTACCCTTTTAAATTTCACAATTTATCTTGACTTACTTTCATTGCTCCCCGATTTGACGAAAGAAGTTTTTTTGCTCCGTAGCACTTTTTTCCAAATCAAAGACGTAACAATGAACCAAATATGAGGTAATTTGTTCATTTATGCCTAAAAAAGTTGAAAATTTTCGCAAAAATTCATTATGCTCAATTTTTCGATCCGTCTTAAGTCAAAAAGAGACACTTGAATGCTTGAAGTGCCTGGCTTGCATGTTTTCGTGTACATTTGACGATTTTGAGATTTTTCCTGCAGTTTTTGATCCACGTATTCTACTCTTCACGCAGTGTATAAGATCTTCAGCCTGCACATAGGTTAGGGAAATCACTCTCCGTTGCATCTTTGGAAGGCTCAGCTCATACTTATCACTTGCCTTAGGTCGATCCCATCGTGTCATGAGTATTACACCCATTTCACTCGCCGATTATTTAATCATGACTCGATGGCAGAGCCTTCCGTTACATGGCTTCCTAGTTAATTCCTCGCTATCACCTCATTGCCCATGCTATGCTTATGTAGGTCGTGGAGTCCTCTTTAGTCCCGCCATGTCTTATGTGTCGAAGCCATTCTTCTTCTTAATCACTATCATTATTTCGGGTTTTTTTACCCTAGAGGCTCCCCCGGTGTCGTTAAGTTGTATTACCGCATTGCATATTGGCTACTTGTTTATCTCGGCCTTTAGCCTACCACTGACCTCGATGTTTAAGCCAAATTTTGACCTTGACTCTCTGTGCACAAGTTAACATTGCATGCACTAGCTATCACGATTTCGACACCTTTTACCCATGGATGGAACGTTCCTCCGAGTATCACTTACGCTTTTCGCCACCTTGTATCGAGCATAGGATCATACCCAATCCCGTGAACCAGTGCATCCGATTCTTTGATACTCGTTCTATCCATTGTACCATAGCATTCTTTATTCTTTTTTTTCTTGTGCTTATTACATGAAAAAGACAAAAAATCAAATATAACAAAAAGAGCGGGAATTGGGATGTATCTTCTGCTTTTGTTTTGATGGGTTAAAGACAAAGAAATGCATTTGTCGCCCTCGAACAAAGAACATTTACTTATATATATCTCCTTCATTTGGGATGGTTTTAGTTTTGACCTAGGTTCAACCTTTACCATGTTTCACTTGTCATTTCCTCTGCTGTTATCTCTTCCAATCATATGGAGAGTTTGTTCGCCTCCGCATACGTACTTTATACGTTGTCACTCTTAACGTCATGGTCATCACGAGTCGTGCTTTTGTTATCGGCGGGAAGTCTAACTCCAAATCGGCCATCTCCGCGGTGTCTCTTGACTCATTATTTGTGTCACCTTCCCGGTCTTTGCTGCATGTTCTATCACATCGATGTTTTGGTCTTCTCGCTCGTGTCGGTTTGAGAAGTTGTCCCCATTGACTTCTCGCTAGGCGGGGTTTGTTCTTTATCGACTACGACACATCGTCCGAGAGCAAACCCAGAGCCACACCTCGGGCTCATTTCCATCATCGACAGGTGACCTTGTGCTCGCATTTGATCATCATCATGGGTCTTTGACCGAGTGGTTTCACCGTGTTCGACGGCCGCGCACACATTATCACACTTTGGGATCTGCACAAAGACTCGATTTCACTTCTGACCTACTTCAGGATTTCTCGCTCGTGTCGCCATTATTGGTTGGTTCGCAGGGTTTCTTTTCCGTGCGCTAGCTCATCTTTGTGCATGTCGAAACGTACTTGCTTTGGTTCGTCCCCGCCCGTCCCATTCCTTCCAAATATTGGCTCGCGGGGTTACACTGCTGCCCCGACCGATGTGGAGCCACCTAATGCCTTCCTTCCAAACAGATTCTTTCCCATCGACTCCGACTCATTGCTCGGGGAATAACGCTTTCAGAGTCTTTTTGTTAGTACTCAGGGGTTTGCAAAATATCATAAGTGTGATTCTTCGCTTATCGACAAAGTGGGGATTCATCATTGCCTCCCGATTGGTAGATTCTTTCAAGTGTTCGACTTCAACTCATTCATTCGCACTTGTTAGATTGCATCAGCACCTCGACACCATTATCATTATCGGTGGGTTGTCTCACGTTGGTTAATTCGTATACATCATTGATCGGTAATCCAACGATTTTCTCACATGGTCGACTTCAAAATTTCATTTATTCCCATTGTGTAGAATTGTGCCATAGTGATTGCACATTCCGTTGCATCAAGATTTTTCGATTCACTTTTGGATGTACCATTCAGTTAAGCGAAGATGTCGTCCACCCTTATATGTTGCGTCAAAGATAGCAAAGATTCATATGTTGGCTCGAGTTGCGTGATTGTATCGTTTGTTCCACCTCTTATGATTCGTACTTGGAGATCCATGTTTACTGACGTACATCTAGTTGCACCATCTTCGACGCTTTCTATATGTGATACGTGGACATTGATTCGTACTTACACTGCCATGCTCGTATGAGTCATCGTGTACTTTCGGCTCAGTTATACTTGTATACATGTTGGATCTATTCGCCACTTTCTATATGATGTATTTTTTGACCGGAAAGTATGGGTATGCTCGCCTAAGCATGAGTCGACTTCTCTCGTTTTTCTTCATTGGTTTTTCGCGGTGCTGAAATCTCGGTGAAGTCCTCTTCTCGTCCTTGCGGCTCCTTCTATGCATACTGATATTTCGGCCATCATGTACCTCTTTCCGACCTCATATATTAGGGGCATCTGTTATAGCATAATTTCACCTTCACATGATTCCACGATTGCTTGAGGAGCTTTGTACCTATTCCCACAGACTGACACCCACTTAAAACAAGCAGTAAAAATCCCCATACGCGACTATTATTCTTGTACTTTTTCCGCGTGTATACGCGAGTCCAACACTTTTTCTTCGTATGCCATTAAAATTATGAAAAAATATATAAAAATTCCCCTATTTTCAGCCGGGTTTATGGTTACTCGTGTAGTTCAACCACCTCAAAGACGTGGCCAATCGTTTTCCAATCATGGAACTACTTGGAGGGAGTATAAAAACCTTTCATGTGTATGGCCTAAGGGAGAGAGAAGACACATACACCGTTGGCATTCCCTATCCAAGTCCGGGACCGTGCTCTCCCGCACTTTCCCTGGGGCTTGTCAGAAACCCTTGTTTCCTTGAGATGCTCATCTCCCTATATTTCATCTCGTATGCACCAGCTTGGAAGGAGTCTTAAAGGAAAGGGCGTGCACGTATCCAGATGACGGTCGTTCGAAGATCAAGGATTCAGTGATTCTACCTCGTTACTTTTGTACATGCTATTTATAATACAAGGCCCATCTGTTCTAAATAAACGTGTTAGTGTTCACATACATATGAGAAAATTGTTATTTAAGCATTCATTAAGTGATTTATCCGATGTTTTATATGGATTTCACTAACATTTAGAGTAGATATATGTCAGACAAATCCGCCCTCCTTCGTGCTTGTTTCTTCTTGTCTTTCGTGTTAAGAAGGAAGGACTCGTTGTCGGGGTTCAGGACCAAGGGATCTCGTCTAACCGTAGGACCTACGGTAATTTCATCTCTACTCTCTATTTTGTTTTTCTTCCGAACATGCATGGTTGTGTGAGTCCTTCTTAAGTAGCATGCTCCTTCTCCGTGGAGGTTGTAACCCAACGAACCTTCAGGGTGATTTTCCCCGAACAATGGGGTGGCACATTCATCGATGGATGTGAAGACCGGTTGCTCCTCAATGGAGTTATTGAGGAGGAGGTGTACATAGTGAGTACCGAAGGTTTCGAGATCTTCACGATGAGTTGCATGTGTGCCGACTCAAGAGAGCACCGTACTTCTGGGTTACAAGCACCTTGTGCTTGGTACACTCTTGACAGACATCTACTTCACCGGGCTTGGATTCTCCAAGAGTGAGGCGGATCCCAACTCGTACCCGCATTGCAGTAGAGTGGGAGCCAGTGCCGACCACCCATCAGGAGGTGTAGATTATCCGACGGATCGGCGATGAGTAGTCGATACTTTCATGCAAGGAGGATCTTGCACGAGAGTTTGGAGACAGAAGGACTGGGCATCCTTCATTATTTCGGGGATTGAAGACTATAAATACAATGAGGACCTGCGCGCGGAGCCAGTATGGCAAGTATGCTCCGAAGATCGAGAGAACGAATATGCAAGGCCGGCAAGCCTACCGACCTCCTCTTCGTGGTTGGAGGAAGGAGGATGCTACTCGGGCCGAAGGTAGGAGCACCGTTCATCGACAAGCAGGGTCGCTATGTATCCGGTCAACACACGACCCGATATATGCTGAGGCAAATAACCGCCCGCAAGCTATGGTTAAGCCTGCGCGTTTCTGGAAGGCAGAAAGAAATGGTTGCGTCATATTAGAGGCAGCACATCGTGATATGGTCTATGGTATTGCACAGAGGATGGAGCGAATCTTCGTGGCTTCACCGATGCAAAGACAAGCAGGAGCCCAACAGACCGGAAGAGCACTTTGGAGGAGCTTAGCATTGGCCGATGTTAGCCTCGGTACGTGGCGAAAGTGCAGATCCGTGGCACTCGCTCAGCGAGGCCGAGCATACGGCGCCTGTCACGCATGCGAGGCTACCTGGATGAGGAAGATTTCTCTGGTGTCATCCAAAGGTATTCGGGGTTTCGCTGTGCGATCTGATCGTGATTCCAGAGTTGCATTAAACTCTCGGCTAATCCGAAATATTTCCTCGATAGGTCCAAACACATCGACATCAGTACCATCATATCGTAGATTTTGTTCATGGAGAATCAAGGATGTTTACATGTTCCTCACTGTGAGGATCAGATGCCGACATCCTTGACCAGCGCCACTCAGAGCAAGTTCGAATTCTGGCGAGCATGTGATAGGGTTGCAGACATAATCCATATCTTGCCGAGAGGGAGCAAGGAAAATCCGCAAGATGATGGAGCTTAGTGAAACAAAGTTTCAGCTTTTCACTAAGTGGAACCAGCACTCGGCGCAAAGTCTATTTTTAGACTATGTTCATTTTTAGACATATGGAGCATGGTCCTAGGATCTCCAAAGAGGAGATTCTTGGAGCATTGGTCATGTTGGTAAAATATATGGGACTCTATTTTTGTGACCTATAGGTCAAGAGGTCGAAGTTCATTTTTAGACTCGCCTATCCTTAAATAGGGTATGTCAAATATTATTTACCCTTAATAATATTTGGACTATAAACTTCAGTTTACTCTCTTGAGCATCTCTCAAATTTGAACCCTAAGTGGCTCATGCATCCGATGTATAAACTACGCTATTCCCAAGGGTTTTGCGGGTATCTTCGCAAAGAAGTTGACTCGCTAGGACTTCAGCAAGGCATTCTGTGAGCAGCAGACAAATTAGGGAGTCATGAACATGGTTTTAGTTTAACCTGTTGAGATTAGTTTAACTATCTAATCAATTAGTTATGGAGTGGAGTGAATTAAATATTATTTAATTCATTAATTAGTAACTCATTATTCAACTCAAGAGCAATACCGCCTGCTACCATGCTGCATGACTGGCCTAAAAGGAGACTCGTTGAAAGAGGTAGATGAAAGGGTGGAGTTAGCTATCAAGGCGACATCGCCAGTAAGGAGATTTGCACCACACTTGGAGGAATTGCCTATGATGATTGGCGATTTCAAGCCAAGGAGATTCTAACCTTGATCTCTATATAGACAAAGTCCGGATTGCGCAATAGAGGCAAGGCAATTTGGCGTGAGTTTTGAACCAAAGAATCTGTTCAAAAACCGAGTTGGGTTTGTGTAACTTCATGAGATAGTACCGAGTACTTGTGAGGAGCATTGTACCGAGTTTGTTACATGATTTCTCCAATATAATATACACAATAGACGCGGGGTTTTCAGCTATAATCTTTCCCCATACATACCGTGTTAATGTGTATGATGATTTGATGTTATCGCTTGATTTTATTTCCGCATGTTTGATGATCTGAGTGGAAGAGATTATGTGTTGTATATAAATTGAATTGTATGTGATCAGATGAATTTCGGTGGATAATTAATCATTATTCAGCAAATTTCTACACTTAGAGAGGCAAAAGGCTTGTGTTTTTCTCCTCAAAATTGAGGAAGGCCAAGCCAACATTAGTGGAGCTAGTATTACATTTGCAACATGAGACATATTTGCATGATGAGGAGATCATCTTATAATGAAATTGAAATAGTAGACTTGGATTCCACAGCATGAAAACAGAGAGGATCACATGATAAAGATTCTCAAATCAAATAACTCAAGGAAAATGGCAAAGGCTAATTTCATCATTTTCCTAGAGCAAGAGAACAATCGCTGAAGGAAAAATCAATTTGAAGCTAGTATATGATGGAAAGGGAAAAGAAATGGCTAATAGTGAAGAGTCATAAAAGAATAAAGAGAAAGGACAATGAAGAGTTGGGATCATAATTCTAAGAGCATCAAGGAAAAAGAGAAAAATCTAACAAATGAAGAGTTAATGGAGAAAGGATAAATGCCAACAATCAATGAAAACATGGAGCGAAGCTGAGAAAGTCAATATTCACTTGGAGAAGCTCCTTGAAAAGGATAATAGAGAGAAAAAATATGCGAAAACACATGGCTCACCACTACTACATCGAGAAATAATATTTGCAATGTCAAATGTCAAACAATTGCAGGTGTACAAAGGAAACCCTAAAATGTAAAAAGGAGAAGGATAACTTGGAGATACTTGTCGATGCTTCCTTAGTAGCATAATACACATTATCAAGCATCTATGGACCAATTTTTAGGATTTTTTGGAGTAAATTTGTTTTTTGTCATTTTTTGGTCAAAATTGGAAATTTTGTAATGAGTTTTCACACCGGAAAAGCGTAATGTGGGCCACACTCACACCTTTTTTTTTTTTCGGGGGGTGGTCCATTGGATGGTGGCCACATTTTTTGATTCTCTGATGAGTACATCAATCCTAGTCGCAGATTGAGCTATGTCGCCCAATTTAACAAAATGTTGCCCAAAAACATGAAAAAAATCACCTTTTTGCCCCATTTTTGGGAGGTCACGCCACGCTTTATGAGCACCGTAGGAATGGGGGTGCTTTGGAGGGATAGAAGCCACCTTTTGGATTACTTGATGAGCCTACGTAAAGGCATATATAGATCTTTTTCCATAGTATCTTTCGCATCAAAGATTTGGACCTTGGGAAGGCCTTCAAATTTCCATTTTCTTACCGCTATGCTTTTCTCCAGCACGCCACGCTTTCTTGAGATTTTCGCTTATGCTTTCTAGAAGGCATTTTTCATAGGAAGTTTGAACTAGCTTGAATTTTTACCTATGTAATTGATGAATGATGATGATTTTGTGCCGTCATGAGGTGTACTGAGCTTCTGGAAATAGTGAAATAGGGTAGACATGTTTATTAATGTAAATTTTGGTCAAATGTATCTAGTTTCCTAGTGATGAGTGAATTGGTTGACCTCCACTATACATTAATGTTTTGTTGAGAATATCATGTAATCATCTCCACAACCGATGGATTTGACCTTGGAGAGAGGGGAGATGTTGTTTTGTTCTATATCTATCATTTTCGAGTCATTTGATCGGTTGACATCGGAGGATTGTAATCTTGTAGCTTGTACTTTCAATTTCATATTCGAAATCAAAGGATGCAGTTGCAACTATTATCTAGAAATTCATCCCAAGTGAGTTTTTATGATCATGTTTTTTCTATGTTATAGTATTTAATGAATGATATATAGCTCCTTTCATATATTGTATCTTCTGCAATTTTCTTCTTATACCATGCACATAATTCTATCAATTTAGCTCGTTATATGGAAATGTCATTTTTTGTTTTATGCTCATTAATGAATTCATGATTGAACATGCTCATTAAATCCTCTACTTTTTCAAACTCACCACCATAACTACAAAACCATAATTCCATCATAGATCTACTACTACCTTGCTCCTTTATATTTTTCGCTTGTAAACCTCGATACTTAGACCTAGCTACTTGGTTTCATCCCCCGATCCAACATCAAACCCTAAAACACTCAAAACCTACACGAGCTTATCATATCTAGCCCAACATCCTTCTATATCACAAGCTTAATCCTTGAATTTGATCTCATAGAGAGAGCCCTCTCAACTTGGTAGGGATAGATACTGTGTCAAAGTGGTATGTGGTTACCTTTGTGAGTCTCCTCTTGCACTTTGAGAACTAGTGGAGTGCTAAAATTCGTGTCGTTTCGGGGAGTGAAGGGAAAGATCTTCCCCGGGAAAGAATGAAAAGGATTAGATCTGGATTACCGATTTTGAATAGTGATCTGGCACAAGAAGGCTATGCATTTTTTCTATCCTGCGACTCCATTGTCGAAGAATCCAAAGGTTGAGAATTTTTCAAGGGAGACTCCATTTTCTCAAGAATCGTAGGTTTGAATAACTTTTTGCAGGACTTCATTTGTAGAAATTTGCTGAATAATGAAGTTTATTCGCTGCAATTAACTTGATCATACATCAATTGAAATTTGCTTGTACAACACATAATTGCTTTACAAATTAATCGTCACATGCGGAATAAAAGCAAAGCGACAAAAACAACATCAAATCACACATAGAACGCAACATGTATGGGGAAAGCTTATAGCTGAAAACCCTCAAACTTATATGTGTATCATATAATGGATGAGAATCATGTAGTTTTACACAATACAATACTCCTGCACAAGTACCAAGACTGCTCTCCAAAACTACACACAAAACTAGCTCTGGCTTGAACCGACTACCAGTTCAAAACTCCTCCTCTAACTGGGCTCCGCCATCATGCGAAATCCAAAGTGTGAATGTAGTCAACCAAGTTCGACCACCATTGAATACAATAATCACCGGCACTCTTTCCCACCGATTGTGCAAATCTCATGCACAAACTTATGTACAACCGTCGTCGATCTCACCCTTTCATCTACCTCTTTCCACTTGTCTTCACCGAACTCGTCCATGCACCGAGTTAAAATGATGTGTCTTCTTTAGTTGAATAATGAGTTAATACTGCTGAATTAAATAATATTTAATTCACCCAACTCATCTCTAGTGTAATCGCGGCGAACCGATCACAACTAGTTCAACTAGTTAACCTATCACAATCTCCATCAACTCCTCAATCAACTCCACCAAGACTCGCCACATGAGTCTAACTAAAGTCCATTACGCATTAGCTCAAATCAAACACATGGGAATAGCGTAAATCCTCATGTTAGTTGCATGCCCTACCTCCGGTCAAATCAAGTGTTTCAAGAGAATCGAGCTAGAGTCCAAATATTATTAAGGGTAAATAATATTTGACCGTTCTTATTTTTTTGTAGCTCATACTTCAAAAAATAGAAACCAATTGAAGTATAAAATAGAGGTCCATCTATTTTTACCAACTCAATCAATCATCCAAGAATAGCATACTGCAGCTCTCCTTGGCCCATGATCCATATGTCTAAAAATAGACATAGTCTAAAAACAGACTTTGTAGCCAAAAATAGCCACCGCGGGCCCACTTAGTGAAGGCGACTTCATTTCACCAAGCTCCATCATCTTTACCGCATTAACACTCCCTCTCAAAGAAGATATGGATTATCCGCAACCCCTATCCCGCCTTGGAACTCGAATTTGCTCTCGGTGAGCGCCTTCGTCGAATGTCGCATCCCGATCCTCCGTCGGAATGTAGGACAACAACATGATCCTCCGCCGACCGCAGTCTCTCGACATGATGGCACCGATGTCGATGTGTTTGGACCTTATCATGAAAACTCCGGATTAACCGAGAGCTTGATGGCCTGCTATCACAGATCACCGTAGGCTCCAAATGCAACCCTCGAACAAGCGACTGTGATCTTCCTCATCCGTATCGCTTCACATGCAGCCAAGATTGCTGCCATGTACTCGCCCTCGCTGAACTCGAGTGCTGCTTTCGTATCTCTCTCGGCTCGCCGACGGTGAAACCGTCATTGGCTCCAATGTCGAAGATCCCTCCCGTATGTGCTTCTTCTCGGTCCATACCCCCATCCCTAACCGCATCCGTGAAGCTGACAAAGCTTCGCCCATCCCCTCCCCGTTCGTACTTCAAAGTCCATATCCCTACGTGCCACCGATATAACGAATACATGTGCTTGCCGTGCCCTTCAAAGAGCTTTCTGGTAGGCTTAACCATAGCTTGCGAACTGCGAAATCTACAGTACATATCGGGTCGAGTATTGACCCTGAGGCTATTATCACCAACCCCACCAACTGCCGTAAAAGACGCTGATCCACTACTCTCCTCCGCCAAGTAGCATCTTCCCTTTCCTCCATCCACCAGGAAGAGGGTATCAACAAAGCTTGCGCCCATGCATGCCGAACCTCTTCAGAATTTACACGGCTCAAGAAACAACAACACCACCGCTCCGCCAAATCTCCAATCCCAGAAATAATGGGGAAGGGGAGGTCGCAAGTCTCATCTCAAACTCGTGCAAGATCCTCTTGCATGAAAGTACTCAACTGTTCATCGCTGGCCAAGACTGTGATCATCTACACAAGCCGGTGACGATGATTTGGCCGCTCTTCCCCTCCACCGTCAACCGTGCCGTGTTTTGATCCGTCACTTTTGGAGAATCCAAGCCCAAGAAGTAGCTATCTATCCGAGTGTACCAAGCACGAGGTGCTTTGCTAGCTCCGCACACAGCGCCCTTTTTAGCTTTCCGCACACATGTGATTCATCGTCGAAGATCTCAAACCCCAAGTTGTTTCTATGTAACACTTCCTCCTCAATGACTTCGTTGAGAACCAGCTCACATCCATCCGATGGATGTGCCACCCCGACCGCGCCGAGAGAGCAAGGATCGTCCGTATGAGGAATACCTTGCGACAAAAGCGTCTCTCGTACTCCCCTATCTCTGCAGGTGCTTCCAAGCATACCCCGCCTTTGTACTTCTCTCCACACTTCCCGTCGCCCGCTCGCTTCACTTTGTCCATCGCGAACCTACCACCGATTTCTCCTTCGATCTTGGGACAATCTCCCCATGCACTCGCTTTCAAGATCGAATCACTGATCATGGGCACTCAACCTGCCATGCTCCTCCACGCCTTCCTCGAAATAAGAAGGCTCCGTCTGACACATTTGCTCACAAGAGCCATGTATCCAAAGCAGGTCAACCGGCAGGACCGGCCCCCCGTCTTGCGCCTCGAGCCGTAGGTGACCCCACAAACTCCCCCCTCGCATCTTGGAGCCGCCGCTTTCGCCCCGAGGGGCGCTGCGCCTCCTCGATGGTTGGCGCCGCATGAGTGGTTTCTTCCACTCGAACCTCTCTCGTGGCTGATCCACATCCGGAGACTCTCCTTGGGAGCCACGCCGCCCTCCTCTCGCATGCAAGTGTGGCTCCCTCTCAAGCGAACACCGCATGGCTTTCTCCCTCCCCGAAAATTTACATCCGCCGCACGTACGTCTTGCTAATCGTCCGGGCACACACACCCGATAGTCAGGCATCGTTGTACCCCACAAATATTCTCTCTGCCTGCCGATTCAGCCTTCTTGCATCCTTCGTCACATGCATGTAGACAGGAGTACCAAAATTCTCAAATGAGAAACATCGTGCCTCTTGCCGTAACAAGCTCTCCGGTGTACTCACAAGAATCCCTAGGAGGACAACGGCTTCTTCGCACATACATCGCCGTGTCGCATGCCCCGGCCCTGACAAGGAAGGGGTAGGGCTCCGCATCACAACATCGCCCGTGCAAAGACCCACAATCGTTCGTTCTTCGCCGCAACCCCGCGTTCGCTCGTGCTGCGGGGGTGCGATGAGCTCTTCCGAATCCCCTTCGCGGGCCGCGTAACCCTTGACCCAGCCGAGATGAATTCACCACTACTGCTGCCTCCTAATAGCTTCCTCTACCTTCTTCCCCCGACTCTTCTCAATGCTGCTTTAAACTCACAGAACTTCGTTGGACTATTCTCTTCTCGCATGAAGAAGATCCTACACTTTCGAGAGAAATCATCAACAAATACTTGCGCACACGTGCTTTATCGTCGAAGTAACCGGGAGAGGTGACCACACACGTCCGTGAACTCTCTCACACTCGCCGCGACTATCCTTTCTGTGGCAGGCCGGCGCACATTTCCTGTTGGGGTACACCCTCGCACCGGACCGAACCGCGCGCATGTTCTTTAGAAGTCCCGTAGAAATCGCATCTTCAAGGCTCCATGGTGAAGGTGGCCCAATCTCCGAGGCCACGCCGCCTCGCCCCTCACCATCCCGGGTTCACTCACTTCTCCCGCATTGCATGCCGGTTGTCAAGGCAGCCCATCTACTTGCAAATCGATACAGGCTCTGACTCAACCCCTATCATCCCAGACTCTCCGCAGCTCCTATCGCGCAGAAAGCTTTTCCTTCGCCGAAGACCACATCATACCCTTATCTTCCAACATCGCTACGAAACCGGTGTTCTTCTTCAATCCGGCACATGCATGACATCCTTTAGCATGAAGGGTTTACCGACTCCTCTTAAAGGAAATGGTACCAATAAGCTACCGTGACCAGATCTACCATCATCACCCATCTCGATGTGCATGCCCGCATCTTTGTCCTCCGCATTCAAAACAACTCGATCCCGACCATGGAATGATGCGCCATCGTCTGAAGAACCATGCGTATCCCATCACACTTGAAACCAAGTGGCGCACGGTGAAAATTTTAGCTCGAATCGGCGAGGCCACCGTTCTCCCGTATGTGTGATCAACCAAACCTTTTCTTGTTTTTTCTTCTTCTGGCCCGACACCGCGTACACTTCCGTGCTAGTGATAGTGGAAGCACTTCTCCACCTTGGAGCAGGTTTTGCTTCTCGCTTGCCCTTAGCACCCCGATTGGAGAAGAATTCTTTCTCTCTCTCTTTCTTTAGCCGGGCAGCCTAAAGCCAGCTTTTCATCGCCCTTGATGCAGTCTATCTTCGGTGTTCCTCTCCTTATCTTCTGTATGAGATCAGACCACGCCTTTTCCCACCTGCAAAACTTTCCCACTACCGACACTATCCCGATACGCATGCCAACCCTTGGAAGACCCAAGAGCCGGCCCACTCAAATCCCTCATCATCGACAATACCCCAACACTTCCCAACTCATCTCTCGCATTGAGTGAACTTCGTGAGGTATCGGCGACACTGCCGCCTTCTCCATTTCGATGTTTTCGCTTATCTTTGAGCGCCAACTTCCTCTCGGTAGTTTCGTCTCCGGGGAAACGTATCCGTCGTTCGCTTTTCACATTAAATATGGAGAAGCCCATGCAAAAGCAGATACAATATGATCTCTTAACGCCCTCCAACAAGATCCTTCGACATTTCGCCTATTTCTTTTGCCATGCTTCCACAACAAATAGAAGATCAAAAGAGAAGTAGGCTTTGGAACATCTTTTTCCACGAATTTCCAAAGTACCCATTATCATCCAATACAAATTTCCATGCGGTCCTTCCATGCAACATAATTTGAACTCGCCATCAAGAGCATATTCGATTCGCAAACCATTGAAAGACATTTTCGCCTCGTGACCAAGAACACAACTGTTAAATTCTGAATTTCACCAAGAGTCGATAAACTTGATCGCTTCCCGATCTACACTTTGAGAGCTAATTATTTCCAAACTGCAGATTGATCGCATGGGTATTCACCGTATCTTTCACCTTACAAAGAAGGATGAATATTCCGGAGGCTACCCGGTCCGTATGCAAAGCCTCGTCCGAGGAAATAATAAACAATCACTGTATTAGATCTCGACGATTAATTTCAAGCCCGATACCATGTAGAAATTTGGTTTAATAATGAAGTTTATTCGCCGCAATTAACCTGATCATACATCAATTCGAATTGCTTGTACAACACATAATTGCTTTACAAATTAATCGTCACATGCGGAACAAAAACAAAGCGGAGTTGTGAACAATCACACACATAGAATGGCATGTATGGGGAAAGCTATAGCTGAAAACCCCCGTATATATGTATCATATAATGGATGAGAATCATGTAGTTTTACACAATACAATACTCCTCACAAGTACTCAAGATCGTTCAAAAAACTACCAATAAACTAGCTCGCCTTTGAACCGATCACGGGTTCAAAACTCCTCCTCTAGTCTCCGCTATTTCCCATCGCGCAATCCAAAGTGTGAATGTAGTTGAACCAAGTTCGAATTACCTTGATTGAATAGCGCAATCATCACCGGTACTCTCTTCCCCACCGATTGTGCAAATCTCATGCACAACTTATGTACAAATCATTGTTGATCTCACCTTTCATCACCTCTTCCACTTGTCTTCACCGAACTGGCCCATGCATTGAGTTAAAATGATGTGTTCTTTTTAGTTGAATAATGAGTTAATATCAGTGAATTAAATAATATTTAATTCACCCAACTCATCTCTAGTGCACCTTCAAAGCAACCCATCACAACTAGTTCAACTAGTTAACTTTAACACAAATCTCCATCAACTCCTCAATCAACTCCACCAAAACTCTGCCATGAGTCTAATCGAAGTCCATTACGCATTAGCTCAATCCAAACACATGAATAGCGTAAATCCTCATGTCAGCTGCATGCCCCACCTCCGGGGGTCAAACTGAAGTGCTCCAAGAGAGTAAACTGAAGTTTAGAGTCCAAGTATTATTAAGGGTAAATAATATTTGACTGTTCTATTTTTAGCTCGGCAGTCTAAAAATAGAAACCACCTGAAAGTCTAAAATTAGAGGTCCATCTATTTTTACCAAATCAATCAATCATCTAAGAATAGCATACTGCAGCTCCCGGTCCATGATCCATATGTCTAAAAATAAACATAGTCTAAAAATAGACTTTGCGCCAAAAATAGCCTGCGGGCCCACTTAGTGAAGGCGACTTCATTTCACTAAGCTCCATCATCTTGTTGCATTTTCAACATCATTATTGTCAAAATGGATTCAAATTATTGAAGGTATGCTCCTATGAATCGATCTCATATTCCTGGTTTTCCGAATCGTATTCCTTGTATAGATTGGCAAACAAGATTACCAAAGTTTAAAGGTCAGGATGGAGAAGATGTTAGTTTTCATTTGGTGAAATTTCATTTTCATATTCAAAGACTAAATATTGAGTTTCTTGAATATTATCTGATGAAAATTTTCATGGATAACTTGGAGGAAAAAGCGAGATCATGGTATTGGAGTCTACCATCTGCTAGTTTATATTCTCTATAGGAATTTCATTCAAATTTATTTCAACATTATCAAAGCTCTAATTCTTCCTTGTCGATGATTGATAATTGTTGTGAGATTTTTAAAAATTTCATTAAGTTTCTTGAAATTTTGTATGGGGATGAAGAGTGTCTAGATGATGAGATCATAGAAGCCCTTCATGGTTTTTCCTCCCAACAAGAATCAATATCTCCCTCCTTGGATTAAACAATATGGGAACAAAAAAGGGAAATGCCTATTTCCGATCCTGAAAATGAAAGTCATCAAGCCAATGTTAACTGCTATAAAACTCAAATTTCTCCTCTGTCTGAAGATGAAATATATCAGCTCCTGAAAAGTCATGTTACAGCCCAAGATAATGCAGGTTTGCAGTGTTCACATAGTCAAGAGTGTGTTAGTGAAACTCTTCCCATTATTGAAAATGAAAATCTGGGTTTAAATGATGACAGTCATGAGACTAATGAAACTATACAAGAATTTATTGTGAGTAAGGAAATATCTGATGATGATTTCCTGCAAAGAGATCAGCTAACAGGGACTATTTTCTTTCATGAAGATGATAGGGTTTCCATGTTTAACAATCTTGAAGAGTGTTTTATGTTCAAAGATGACTTAGACTAGGAATGGAAGGAGAATGTGTCTGAGAAAGAAAATATGCCAAAGCTATAATTAGAGTTGCTCATGCTTGAGGAATTTATAACTAACACTTAGATAGAAGAAATTCATACTTCCCTATGCGTTCCTATGGATCAACAACCAAGTATTCTTTCAGATCAAAATGAAGGGAGTACTTGTATTTTTACTGCTAGATCTCAAGACAAGGTAACATTTCAAGTTGTTGAAGATCCTTACATTGATTTTCTGCAGCCAATAGGGATGATATATTTTCTTCAATTTATGGATCATGAGGACATTTTCAAAGGAAAATCGGAGTTTCCCGTCATTTGTTTTTTCGCCCGCCAAGGAAACTCATGAAAAGGATTCAAGTAAGTAGCCATATGCTGGATTGGTTACACTAGAAGGATCACTTCACATGATTGTGCATATGTCTTTAGCAGGCAGGTGGTTGTCATCAGGATTTGAAGCACTCAAGTCTCAGTGATATGCTGCCATCAATAATTTTTGTAAGTTTTTATTTCAGTCAAATTCAGTCATTTTATCATGTCAAATTTTCAGTATCCATTTTGGTTTTTAAAATTTTGACTCTATTCCCAATGGATAATCCTACTTGGTCTATGGTGTTCTTAACACCTCCAAGGAGCTCCCATCCCCAGCTGGAGCCAATTTTAGTGTGAGTCTTTGCATCCTATCACCAGTGATCAAATGGACTCTTATCATGTATTAATAGGGTCCCTAAGTCAATTTTTTGTCATTTCACTAAATATTCAAGCAAAAGTTTGGTCACTATATAGTGTGTGTAGGGATATTTCCACTCCTTTAAAAAATTTTACATGCCGGTCCTTTTCATCACTCAGTTGAGTGTACCATAAAATAAAAGATCACCATCATCACTCCAGTCAACATCATCAGGATTTCATTCATTTCAGTGTCTCCGTTAGGTCATTAGGGTTTCAGTCATCTAAAATTTGTCATTCCACACACAAAATCTGGCAATGAGGAGTTGTAATAGGTAAATTTGTTCAATAAAATGTGATTTCAAATGTAATTTATGTTTCAAAAATGTAATAATTTCCTAATGTTCCTAAAGTTGCATAAGAAAGTTTCAAAGCTACAAATTTTCAAAGAAAAGTGAAAAGACATGTAGTGGGCCATCCCACTACTATGAAGAAAAGTGACCATCATAAGATATAAAAGGCTAATTCAATCTAATTTTCTCATTAACCTCATTGAAGAACAGTTCTCTCTCACTTACGAAGGCAAATTCAGCAATTTCAAGTCAAATAAAATTAAAAATTTGATGCCAAAGCAGCCACGTTGCACTTACTTCCAAATGCTGCATTTTCTCTCTCAGAGGCATCAAATCAACTTCTGAAGGCTTCTGAAGGATATCAATGTGTTCAGCATCAGTGGAAAAGTAAGTTACACCTTATAAACCCCTCCTTTCAACTCAATTTCATTGATTTAGAGTGAAAACCCTCCATTGGCCCCTATGCCACATTTTAGTGGTTGGTCTATATTTTCAAGTTTTGCAAGGTAAATACATCTCCCCATAGAATTTTTAATTTCCCTAACCCCCTAAACCATCTCCCATAGCCTTCACACTCCCTCATTCCCATTTCCTAAGCCCCAAACCCTAAACCTTAGCCTAATTCTACAATTTTGGGTAGTTTTCCTAGCTAGGACTGTGTAAAAATTCCCTAGCTCAATTCCCATATCCATTTCACTCCATTTTACTTCCTATAATTCCCTATAACCCCTATCCACCTCATAAAATTTTCCTACTCCCATCTCCCTCCCCTAACCCCATCCACCTCATAAAATTTTCCTACTCCCATCTCCCTGTTCCTCTAACTGAATGGGTTTCAAACCCCGTTCCCGTAGATAAAAAGCAAGGAACGATTCGAGTGTGCATCGATTTCAGAGACCTAAATAAAGCATGTCCTAAAGACAATTACCCCACACCTTTCATCGATCAGATCATTGACGAGTGTGCCGGTAACGAGATTTTCTCCTTCATGGACGGTTTCTCCGGATATAATCAAATTACTATCCGTCCTGAAGATCAACATAAGACTGCCTTTATTTGTCCCTGGGGTACATTTGCATACAAGAAGATGCCTTTTGGTCTTAAAAATGTTGGGGCTACCTTTCAGCGGGCCATGTCTTACGCCTTCCACGACATCAAGAAGATTATCGAGGCATACTTAGATGATCTAGCTGCTCAGTCTCGAAAGAGGATGGATCATCCTGGTCACCTCCAGCAAATATTTGAAAGATTTCGTTTTTATAAAATTTGATTGAATCCGAACAAGTGCGTTTTCGCGGTTACATCCGGTCGGCTATTGGGATTCATTGTGTCTAGGGAAGGGATAAGGGTAGATCCCTTCAAGGTTGAGGCAATACTTCGGTTGCCTCCCCCGTCTTCAATTCGTCAGCTTCAAAGTCTTCAAGGGAAGTCTAATTTTCTTCGGAGGTTTATCGCCAATTATGCTGAGATTACAAAGGGATATATGAGATTGTTGAAGAAAGGAGTTCCTTTTCTTTGGGACGACTACGCTCAACGCTCGTTCAATGGTTTGAAAAAAGCATTGACCTCTGCTCCTTTACTGAGTCCACCTGATTATAGCAGAGATTTTCTTTTGTATCTGGCAACAGCAGAATCTACCATCGGTATGGTTCTGGTTCAGGAAGATGATGCTCTTGCAGAGCGTGTTATTTACTACCTTAGTTGAGGACTGGTAGGACCTGAACTTCGATACACTCCGATAGAAAAATTAGCCTTAGCAGCAGTTCATGCTGTGCAGCGACTCCGACATTACATTATTCTTCGCAAAACTTATGTCTTGGCAGCTGCCAATCCATTTGAGTTTGTCCTTAGCAGGCGAGTGATTGGGGGCAAATATAATAGATGGATTGTGATTTTACAGGAATTTGATCTTGAGTTCATTTCTGCCAAATCCAAGAAGTCATTAGTTTTTGCGGAATTGATCTCCGAGTTGCCCTGTGGAGAGGAGATGATCTATGATGAGTCCTTTCCGGACGAACACTTGTTTCGATCTCTCCACGTGATCATTTTGGCACGTGGATATCATTTTCTGACTTCCGTACGTTGTTTCCCCTCAGTCTCAAGGATGAGCGTCATAAATCGCGTCACTGGGTCAAGAATTATTTGATTATTGGTGATGCTTTATACCGTTGAGGGGTTGATTCAATCCTAAGACGTCGCTTAACTCTCGAAGAAGCTGAGGCTGTGCTGAATGATTACCACAGTGGAGCTTGTGGTGGTAATTTATCTGGGCTTGCTACAGCCCAAAAGATCTTGCATGCTGGGTACTTTTGGCCTTCCATTTTCAAAGATTGTATGGAGTCGGTCAAAAAGTGTCATCCGTGTCAAGTTTATACTCGAAAAATGTGCGCTCATCCAAATTTTTTCCATTGCTATCTGTTTGACCCTTTACAAAGTGGGGTATTGATTATACTTGTAACTCGCCTTCGGCAAAAGGTCACAAGTACATTATCATAAAGAAGAGACTATCTTACTTATGGCTTCCAGGCTATGCCTACTTTTGGGAATGATGGTGAGACCACAGCTCTTTTTCTTTTCAACCAGGTTATTGCTTGTTTTGGTATTCCTAAAGAGATTGTCACTGATCATGGCAGTCATTTTCAGAATAGCATGATGGCTGAGTTGGCTCTAAAATTAGGTTTCCGGCAGGAGCATTCATCTTCGTATTATCCTCAGGCCAATGGGAAAGTGGAAGCCGTGAATAAATCCTTGAAGACAATTCTTCAAAGGAAAATTAATAAAGCTCGATCCAACTAGCATATCATGCTATATCCCGCACTTTGGGCATACAGGACGTCAGTGAAAACTGCAACTGGCTTTACTCCGTTTTAGCTAGTTTACGGGTTGGAATCCGTATTTCCCATTGAATATGAGATTCCTTCTCTTAAGTTGGTTGTTGAACTTCTTCCTGACACTTCTAGTCTAGCGTAGTCTGCCTTTTCATCCGGAACATCTCGACAGGCGGCGCCGTCGAGATGCCGCCACGATGAATGAAATAGCAAAAACCGAGTAAAGTTCGCATGATAAGGCTGCCTAGGGTCTTTTCGAAGGGTACCTTGTTTTGGTTTATGCCCAAGAAAAGGATGCCCCTGGGCAGGAAAGTTTAAGTCTATGTGGTATGGCCCCTATATCGTTAAAAAAGTCCTTAAGAAAGGAGCGTAGGTTCTGGTTGATTTCAAGGAACGAGTCGTCGGAGTCTCCGAAATGGGCTCTATTTATTAGGTGATATGCCTAGG
Source organism: Pinus albicaulis (assembly GCA_034641835.2). Taxonomy (NCBI): domain Eukaryota; kingdom Viridiplantae; phylum Streptophyta; class Pinopsida; order Pinales; family Pinaceae; genus Pinus; species Pinus albicaulis. The sequence goes on along the minus strand of JAXQQM020092317.1, from coordinate 64,768 downwards.
CTGGCCCAAATACATGTTTTGTATAGTAGTTTTTTGTTTTGTACATATCTGGTTGATTTTCGATCTTTGATGAGTTGGTGATGTTTTTGATCTGCTTTGGCAGGTTGTGTTGGATGTCATGAGTCATTTTGGTTTCATCGATGGTGCTAGTAGACACACCCGAAACTTAGCTTCCGTGGCTTGAGTGCTTCATTATCCATCCAGTCAGCTGTTAGTATCAAGAGGGGTCTGCATTGGTCCTGCTTCCAATAATATAGCAGAATACACTGCAGTTATTCATCTACTCTCGGAGGCAATATCTTTGGGTGTTGATTTGTTGGTAGTTTTCTTGGACTCTGTACCGGTGGTGTCGTAGTTGAACAATACTTATCGGGTACGAGATCCATTTTTATTACGATTGTTCTTGAGGGTACGTTTGTTACAAAGGTCATTTCAATTTTTAACTTTCATTCATATTCCTCGAGCTAACAATTGGTTTGCTGACTCGTTAGCTAATCAAGCATTAGATTGGCATATTAATCATTCCATACAATAAATTTTTAATCATAAAAAACATCATACATTTTGATACATTTATCACATCACATCAAATATCGATGTATATATATCATTGGAGTGTCAAAAAACTTTACAAAATTTGGATCCATAATGTCGTACAAAACTTGGGCTTATGCCCCCATCTTGTTCAGTCTCAAAAAAGAATATACAGTCATCTAATACATAATATCTTTCTACTCCTGAGGTCCCTGCCCAGAAGTCGTGTTCCTATAGAACGTGACCGCAGTGGCAACTCAGCGGAATAGTCTAACCCAGTCTCGGGGCACTCCTACCACCCGTCTATGGATGGCTTCCGATATGATGTGTATGTTGCTCATAGGTATTTTTCAGCGGGTTAGTCCCTCCACCTCGCACTACTCGGAGAGTCCTATCTCGAATCCACAAGATTCAGCTTTCGCCCGCGGCAAAGTGAGACCAGATCAACCCGGTCCCAACATCTGAATCATGATAATTTTAAATTGTGAGTCATTATGAATCCAATCAAAAACATGTTTGTTTTCATTTTTTCTTACATATTTGAAAAAATCCAAAAAAATTATATAAGTCAATTTTTTTTTTTTGCAAACTTACCGACTGTACCCCATGCCGTGCCTGGTGGAAGAACTAGATCTGGATCTCCACGGAAGTCCATCCCAACATAGGGATAGTCGTCCACTGCAATGATTTGTTCTCCCCACCAGCGGAAGAACTCATCGTCCCATGTGGTCCGAAGTACCTCACTGCCCCCCAATCTCTTCATCATGTCCACCCAACAGGCAATTCTTGGGTCCCGCGGGCTACTGATAGTAGAGATAACTCTCGGTCTTAATGCTGGTATCTTCTCAAAGAAGAATGTTGTCAAAATGGTACCGTACCCAAAGTGTTTGGTCTTTGCTTGGCAGATTGAGGTCAACTGTTGTTTCATGTTCAGCAAAAGGGCTGTGCACCAATCATAAACATGAGTCAAACATTCTACTGCTATGCTCATTTGCGTCCTGGACGCCTGATGTAGAGAGGCGGATCCTGCCACTCTGCCGATGGTGAAAAGGAGGATTTTCATATACAAATCCCGTAAATATTTAATCGCAATCTGAGTTCCAACCTTTTTCGAACCCGGTACGCAATATACGTGGACATAGTCTTCCACGGTTAACCCTCCCAGGGGCTTCCCGTGCAAGTCTACTGGGTCTCCTCTCCGAGAGAGTCCAGTAATAAAGTATATGTCTTCCACTTCAATGCGTACTGGCATCTGATTTATCACGAAACAGTCTTGGTCTGGTTCCCAGTAATTGACGAGCATTTCTAGCAACCGAGGATTGCTTTTCATATTTGGCATTTTAAAGAATTTGAACAATGCGCAATTCCGAAGAATATTTTGAGCTGCTCGATCTTGCATGACCTCTTGGTCAATTGCGCTATGCTCACGTTCCCTCCATGAGATAGTCATCCTGTCAAATTTCATCAAATCATGCATTAGCCACGCTTTTTTGGATTCGGACCTGCGGATACGTGACTTTTTCTTTGCACAGTCGCGTGTATACGCGAGTTTCCTTTAATGAACCCGCGTATGCGCAAGTCCGCATTTTTTAGCAACGGTTTTCAAGGTAAAATTCACTTAATTTTAATTTCCAAATGGACAAAATGATTTGCAAGGATGATTTAGGAGCCTACATGAAATTTCGGCACGATTCGATGGTCGGTTGTTCCTGATTTGACGAAAGAAGTTTTTTGCTCCAGAGCACTTTTTTCCAAATTAGCAATGCAATAATGAACCAAATATGAGGTAATTTGTCTATTTATGCCTAAAAAGTTGAAAATTTTCGCAAAAATTTCTTATGCTTCATTTTTCGATCTATCTTAAGCTGCATAACTCGAATGCTTGGAAGTGCCCAGTTTGGTATGTTTTCAGGTATATTTTGAGGATTTTGAGATTTTTCCTAGCTTTTGATCCATGATCTCCAAATTCTTCACGCAAGCAGTATATGATCTCACCGGCATATAGTTAGTGAAATCACTCTCGTTGCATCTTGCATACTAGCCTCCATACTTATCACTTGCCTTAGGGTCGATCCCACTGTGTCATGAGTATTACACCCATTTAGCCCTACTACTATTTAATCATGACTTGATGGTAGAGCCTTCCGCGTGCTATTTCCTAGTTAATTCCTCGCCATCACTCATTGCCCGCGCCATGCTGACAGGTTCCTGAGTCCTCTTTAGTCCCCCCCCGCCATGGGTCTTATGTCGAAGTCATTCTTCTTCTTAATCACTATCATTATTTCTCAAGCTTTTACCCTAGAGGCTCCCGGTGTCGTTAAGTTGTATTACCGCATTCGCATATTGGCTACTTGTTTATCCCGGCTCTAGGCCGCGCTTCATTTGGAACGATGTTTAAGCCAAATTTTGACCTTGACTCCTTCCGTACAAGGCCCATTGCATGCACTTAGCTATCGCGACTTGACACCCTTTTACCCATGGATGGAACGTTCCTTTGAGTATCACTTATCAGTTTCCGCCACCTTGCATTGAGCATAGGATTGTTCCAATCCCAGGAACTAGTGCATCTGATTCTTTGATACTCGTTCTATCCATTGTACCATAGCATTCTTTTATTCTTTTTCAGGATTATTATATGAAAAAGACAAAAAATCAAATATAACAAAAAGACCGGGAACGAGATGTATCTTCGTTGTTTTGATGGCAATACAGAGTCAGTTTGTCGCCCTTGAACAAAGAACATATACTTATATATATCTCCTACATTTGGGATGGTTTTAGTTTTGACCTAGGTTCAGCCTTTACCTTGTTTCACTTGTCAGTTCTCCCCCAGTTGGTTATCTCTTCCAATCATATGGAGAGTTTGTTCTGCCTCCTGCATAACAGACTTATACGTTGTCTTTTTATCGCCATGGTCATCACGAGCTTGTTTTCTTAATCACAGTGCCCAACTCAACCCGCCATTCTCGCTTGCTCCGACTCATTATTTAGTCGTCACCTTTCCCGTCTTGTCAGTATCTTGTTCTATCACATCGTATGTTTGGTCTTCTCGTCGTGTCAGGCTTCTGAGAAGGTCCCCATTGACTTCGCTAGCTGCGGTTTGTCTCTTATCGACTACGACATTGTTTTGTCTGGAGAGCAAACCTAGAGCCTCACACTGGCCCTATTTCCATCATTGATAGGTGACCTTGTGCTCAGCATTTGATCATCATTATGGGTCTTTGACTGAGTGGTTTCCCCTGTGTTTGACGTCAGCATACATTATCACACTTGGGATTTGTGTAGTACCTTGATTTCCATTTGACCCTATCGGTGGATATCTCGCCTCTGTGTCAGCCTTCATTATTGGTTGGTTCAGAGGGTTTCTTCCGTGCGCTAGCTTCATCTTGTGCATGTCGGAAACGTACTTCGGTTTTGGTTCCGTCACTTTGCTTCATCCGATTCCTTCCAAATTCTGGCTTGCAAGTTACACTCGCACTGGACTGATGTTGGATGCCTTAATGCCTTCCTTCCAGCAGATCTTTTCCCATCGACTCCGACTCATTGCTATAGGAATAAGGTCTAGAGTCTTTTTGTTAGTACCTTAGGGTTTGCAGTCATCAGTGGCAGAATCTTCGCTATCGACAGTAGGGATTCATCATTGCCTCCTGATTGGTAGATTCTTTCAAGTGTTCGACTCCAACTCATTTATTCGCACTTGTTAGATTGTACTGGGGCACCTTCACGCTCATTTTCATTATTGGTGGGTTGTCTCGTGTTGGTTAACGGTATACATCATTGACCGGTAATCCAACGATTTCTCACATGGTCGACTTCAGCTCATTTATTCTCATTGTGTAGAATTGTGCCATAAAAGGATCTGGTTTTTGATGCCTGTTGCACGCATTTTCTCAAATCACTTTTGGATGGGCCCATCTGCTTTTGCCGTTGATGTCGTCCACCCTTATATGTTGCAGAAGCCAAAGACAAAGAAGATTCTATATGTAAACCTTGGAGTTGCGATTGTATTACACCCTCCCACCTCTTATGATTCTATGTGATTTGAGATTCAAGCATTTACTTGATCGACATCAGAGTTGCATCATCTTTGATCGCCTTTCTATATGTGATACGTGGACATTGATTCAGACTTACACTTCCGGCCATGCTACTTCCAGGCCATGCTCAGATGATTCATTGTGTACTTTCAATTCAGCTATACTTGTATACATTTTGGATCTATTCTGTACTTTCGATATGATGTATTTTTGACTAAGCATGGGTATGCCCGCCTAAGCATGAGTTGACTCTCTATTTTCTTTCATTGGTTTTTGGCAGGCTAAAATCTGGTGAAGTCCTCTCTTGTCCTTGCAAAGTTCTTTCTATGTGCATAATACATTTCGGCCATCATGTACCCCTTCTGACCTCATATATTACTCTCTCCTCGGTTTCAAGTGCACTACTCTCACTTTCATGCTGATTCAGTGATTGCTTGATGGTTTTCAAGTAACGCATTCCATAATGCATCGACAAATTTGCTTAAAAACAATGTAAAAATCCCCGTACGCGACTATGCCTGTGATTTTCCGCATGTATACGCGAGTCCAGCTAGACTTTTCCGCGTATGCCATTAAAATGATTAAAAAATATATAAAATTCCCTATTTTTGGGCTGGGTTGATGGTTACTCAGGTAGTTCAACCACCCTAGCAAGTGGCCAACTGTTTCCAACTGTTGAAACTAATTGGAGGGAGTATAAAAGCCCCTCATGTGTATGGCCTAAGAGAGAGAGAGAATTATTGACATTATACTCTGTTGGTATTCCCTATCCAAGTCTGATTCCCCGTGCCTCCTGCACTTTCCCAGTTCATTATAGGAAACCCTTGTTTCCTTGAGATGTACATCCCTTTATATGTCATCTCGTATGCACCCGCCTTTGAAGGAGTCTTAGCGAGGTGTGCGCGATGATCCATGATCGTCTCGTCGAAGATCTGGAAGGATTCAGGTGATCTCTCCACTCGTTACTTTTGTACATGCTATTTATAATACAGAAGTACCATCTTGTTCCCGAAATAAACGTGTTAGTGTCTGCTTACATATATGAGAAAATTGTTATTTAAGCATTCATTATGATTTATCTGATGTTTTATATGGATTTCACTAACATTTAGAGTAGATATATGCTGTACAACCAGTCCTTCGTGCTTATTTCTTCTTGTCTTTCAGGTTAAGAAGGAAGGACGGTTGCTGGGGGTTTGTACCCTGCGGGATCTGCTTCAACCGTAGGACCTACGGGTAACTTCCTCATTCTACTCTATTTGGTTTTTCTGAACATGCATGGTTGTGTGAGTCCTTCTTAAGTAGCATGCCCCTTCTCTGTGGAGGTTGTAACCCAACGAACCTCTAGGGTGATTTTCCCCGAAACAATGGGGTGGCACATTCATCAGATGGATGTGAAGACTGCGTTCCTCAATGGAGTTATTGAGGAGGAGGTGTACATAGAGCAGCCTGAAGGTTTCGAGATCTTCAGCAGTGAGTTGCATGTGTGCCGACTCAAGAGAGCACTGTATGGGCTGAAGCAAGCACCTCGTGCTTGGTACACTCGGATAGACAGCTACTTCACCGGGCTTGGATTCTCCAAGAGTGAGGCGAATCCAAACCTGTACCAGATTGTGGTGGAGGGGAAGCTGTTGATCATCGTACTGTATGTAGATGATCTGATTTTGACTGGCGATGAGCAGTTGATACTTTCATGCAAGGAGGATCTCGCACGAGAGTTTGAGATGAAGGACTTGGGCATCCTTCATTATTTCCTGGGATTGGAGATTTGGCAGCGCAGCGGAGGACTGTTTGTTTCTCAGGGCAAGTATGCCCGGGAGATTCTGGAGAGGTTCAACATGCAAGGCTGCAAGCCTATTGACACTCCTCTTCTTGGTGGTTGGAGGAAGGAGGATGCTACTTCAGCGGAGGTAGTGGATGCCACTGTCTATCGACAGTTGGTGGGGTCGCTTATGTATCTGGTCAATACACGACTCGATATATGCTATGCAGTTAACCAGCTTTCGCAAGCTATGGTTAAGCCTACCAAGCTCTTTTGGAAGGCAGGCAAGCATGTATTGCGCTATATCAGAGGCACATCGGGATATGTTCTATGGTACAGACAGGAGGATGGAGCGAAGCTTTCTGGCTTCACTGATGCAGATTGGGCAGGGAGTCCAACGGACCGGAAGAGCACATCTAGAGGAGTTTTTAGCATTGGGTCAACAGCAGTTTCCTGGTACAGCAGGAAGCAGAGATCCGTGGCACTCAGTTCAACAGAGGCCGAGTACATGGCAGCTAGCTTGGCTGCATGCGAGGCTATTTGGATGAGGAAGATCCTTCCAGGATTGTTCAGGTTGCATTTGGAGCCTACAGTGATCTACTGTGATAACCAGAGTTGCATTAAACTCTCGGCTAATCCAGTATTTCATGATAGGTCCAAACACATCGACATCAGGTACCATCATATCAAAGATTGTGTTCAGCGGAGAATCATGATGCTTTCATATGTTCCCACGGAGGATCAGGATGCCGACATCCCGACGAAGGCGCTCACCAGGAGCAAGTTCGAATTCCACAGAGGCAGGATAGGGATTGCAGATAATCCATATCTTGCTGAGAGGGAGTGTTGAGAATGCAGCAAGATGATGGAGCTTAGTGAAATGAAGTCGCCTTCACTAAGTGGGCCCGCAGGCAAATTCCGGCGTAAAGTCTATTTTTAGACTATGTCTATTTTTAGACATATGGAGCATGATCCAGGGGTTGCAGTATGTTATTCTTGAAGTATTGGTCATGTTGGTAAAAATAGATGGACCTCTATTTTTTAGACATTTAGGTCGAAGTCTATTTTTAGACCGCCTATCCTAAAAATAGGGAAGTCAAATATTATTTACCCTTAATAATATTTGGACTCTAAACTTCAGTTTACTCTCTTGGAGCACTTCAGTTCGAGCCTTGGAAGTGGCTCATGCATCTGACAGAGGAATTACGCTATTCCCAAGGGTTTTATGGCATCATGCATGGTTGACTTCAGTTAGGACTTCAGTGGCAGAAGTTTGGTGGAGTTAATGAGACAGCTAGTGGAGTTGTGTTATGTTTATTTTAGTTGAACTGGTTGAGATTAGTTTAACTAGCTAATCAACTAGTTATGAGTGGAGTGAATTAAATATTATTTAATTCATTAATTAGTAACTCACTATTCAACTCAAGAACACATCAGTTCACTACAGTGCATGATCAGTTCAGTGGAGACCAGTGAAAGAGGTAGATGAAAGGGTGGAGTTAGCTATCAGTGGCGACATCAGTTGTGCATGAGATTTGCACCACACTTGGAGGAATTTCCCATGATGATTGCACTGTCAAGCCAAGGAGATTCAAACCTTGGATATCTATATAGACAGGCCATGATTGCGCAATAGAGGCAAGGCAATTGGCGGTGAGTTTTGAACCAGTAACCTGTTCAAAACCGAGCTAGTTTGTGTGTAACTTCATGAGAAAGTACTGAGTACTTGTGAGGAGTATTGTACTGAGTTTGTTACATGATTTCTCCATTATAATATACACAATAGCTGCGGGGTTTTCAGCTATAAGCTTTCCCCATACATACTGTGTTAATGTGTATGATGATTTGATGTGTTATCGCTTGATTTTATTTCCGCATGTTTGATGATCTGAGTGGAAGAGATTATGTGTTGCATATAAATTCGAATTGTATGTGATCAGGATAGTCTCGGTGGATAATTAATCATTATTCAGCAAATTTCTACACTAGAGAGGCAAAAGGCTTGTGTTTTCTCCTCAAAATTGAGGAAGGGGCCAAGCCAACATTAGTGGAGCTAGGATTACATTTGCAACATGAGACATATTTGCATGATGAGGAGATCATCCATAATGAAATTGAAATAGTAGACTTGGATTCCAGTGAAGAGCATGAAAAAATAGAGAGGATCATGAAGGATAAATATTCTCAAATCAAATAACTCAAGGAAAATTTGGCAAAGGCTAATTTCATCATTTCCTTCCTAGAGCAAGAGAACAATCAGTTGAAGGAAAAATCAATTTGAAGCTAGTATGCATGATGTGAAAGGAAAAGAAATGGCTAATAGTGAAGAGTCATAAAAGAATAAAGAGAAGGTGACAATGAAGAGGCCAAGGACCATGGGACTCCGAAGAGCACTTCAGAAGGAAAAAGAGAAAAATCCACCAAATGAAGAGTTGAAATTTGAAGAAAGGATAGCCACAACAATCAATGAAAACATGGAGTTTAAGCTGGAGAAAGTCAATATTCACTTGGAGAAGCTCCTTGAAAAGGATAATAGAGAGAAAAATATGCAAAAACACATGGCTCACCACTACTACACGAGAAATAATATTTGCAATGTCAAAGTCAAACAATTGCAGGCAAAGCTAAAGGAAACCCTAAAATGTAAAAAGGAGAAGGATAACTTGGAGATACTTGTTGATGCTTCCTTAGTAGCATAATACACATTATCAAGCATCTATGGACCAATTTTTAGGATTTTTGGAGTAAATTTGTTTTTTTGTCATTTTTTGGTCAAAATTGGAAATTTTGTAAATGAGTCACACTGGAAAAAGCGTAATGTGGGCCACACTACACCTTTTTTTTTTTCGGGGGGGTGGTCCATTGGATGAAAAATAAGCATTTTTGGATTCCTCTTGATGAGTACATCAATCCTAGTCAGAGATTGAGCTATGTCAGCCAATTTTGGGGGGTCAAAATGCCCAAAAACATGAAAAAAATCACCTTTCTGCCCCATTTTTGGAGGCCACGCTACGCTTTATGAGTAATCTTGGGAGAATGAAGTTTTGGAGGGATAGAAGCCACCTTTTTGATTACTTGATGAGCCTATCATGTAGCAGACATATAGATATTTCCATAGCATCTTTCAGATCAGGATTTGGACCTTGGGAAGGCCTTCAAATTTCCATTTTCCCCAGCTCGCTATGCTTTCTCCAGGCACGCTACGCTTTCTTGAGATTTCGCTATGCTTTCTACAGAAGGCATTTTTCATAGGAAGTTTGAACTAGTTTGAATTTTTACCTATGTAATTGATGAATGATGATGATTTTGTGCTGTCATGAGGTGTAATTGAGCTGGTAAATAGTGAAATAGGGTAGATACATGCTTATTAATGTAAATTTTGGTCAAATGTATCTAGTTTCCTATGATGAGGTGAATTGGTTGACCTCCACTATACATTAATGTTTTGTTGAGAATATCATGTAATCATCTCCACAACTGATGGATTTGACCCTTGAGAGAGGGGAGATGTTGTTTTGTTCTATATCTATCATTTTTCAGAGTCATTTGACTGGTTGGACATCAGAGGATTGTAATCTTGTAGCTTGTACTTTCAATTTCATATTCAGAAATCAAAGGATGCAGTTGCAACTATTATCTAGAAATTCATCTGAAGTGAGTTTATGATCATGTTTTTTCTATGTTATAGTATTTAATGAATGATATATAGCTCCTCTTTCATATATTGTATCTTCAGTGGTTTTCCTTACAGTTCATAGACATAATTCTATCAATTTAGCTCTGTTATATGGAAATGTCATTTTTTGTTTTATGCTTCCAGTTTAATGAATTCATGATTGAACATGCTCATTAAATCCCTCTACTTTTTCAAACTCACCACCATAACTACAAAACCATAATTCCATCATAGATCTACTACTACCTTTCTCCTTTATATTTTTCAGTTGTAAACCCTTTTGATACTTAGACCTAGCTACTTGGTTTCATCCCTGATCCAACATCAAACCCTAAAACACTCAAAACCTACGCGAGCTTATCATATCTAGCCCAATATCCTTCATATCACAGTTAATCCTTGAATTTGATCTCATAGAGAGAGCCCTCTCAACCTGGTAGGGATAGATACCAGGTCAAAGTGGTATGTGGTTACCTTTGTGAGTCTCCTCTTCAGCCTTTGGAGAACTAGTGGAGTGCTAAAATTCTGGTGTCGTTCCTGGGGAGTGAAGGGAAAGATCTTCCCTGGGAAAGAATGAAAAGGATTAGATCTGATTACTGATTTTGAATAGTGATCTGGCACAAGAAGGCTATGCATTTTTCATCTGGCGACTCCATTGTCGAAGAATCCAAAGGTTGAGAATTTTCATGGAGACTCCATTTTTCAAGAATCAGTAGTTTGAATAACTTTTTGGTGACTTCATTTGTAGAAATTTGCTGAATAATGAAGTTTATTCGCTGCAATTAACTTGATCATACATCAATTCGAATTGCTTGTACAACACATAATTGCTTCTACAAATTAATCGTCACATGCGGAATAAAAGCAAAGCGACAGAACATCAAATCACCGTAGTTTTACACAATACAATACTCCTCACAAGTACTCAGTACTGTCTCCAAAAACTACACACAAAACTAGCTCAGTTTGAACCGATCACGAGTTCAAAACTCCTCCTCTAGTCTGCCTGCCTCTACTGCGCAATCCAAAGTGTGAATGTAGCTGAACCAAGTTCGAATTCACCTTGATTGAACAGCGCAATAATCACTGGTACTCTCTTCCCACTGATTGTGCAAATCTCATGCACAGCTTATGTACAACTGCTGTCGATCTCACCCTTTCATCTACCTCTTCCACTTGTCTTCACTGAACTGTCCATGCACTGAGTTAAAATGATGTGTTCTTTAGTTGAATAATGAGTTAATATAAGTGAATTAAATAATATTTAATTCACCCAACTCATCTCTAGTGTAATCGTCAGTTAAACTGATCACAACTAGTTCAACTAGTTAACCGGAATACAATCTCCATCAACTCCTCAATCAACTCCACCAAGACTCTGCCACATGAGTCTAACTAAAGTCCATTACGCATTAGCTCAACCAAACACATGGGAATAGCGTAAATCCTCATGTTAGCTGCATGCCCCACCTCCGGGGGTCAAACTGAAGTGCTCTAAGAGAGTAAACTGAAGTTTAGAGTCCAAATATTATTAAGGGTAAATAATATTTGACTGTTCTATTTTTAGCTCGGCAGTCTAAAAATAGAAACCACCTGAAAGTATAAAAATAGAGGTCCATCTATTTTTACCAACTCAATCAATCATCCAAGAATAGCATACTGCAGCTCCCGGTCCATGATCCATATGTCTAAAAATAGACATAGTCTAAAAATAGACTTTGCGCCAAAAATAGCCTGCGGGCCCACCTAGTGAAGGCGACTTCATTTCACTAGGCTCCATCATCTTGCTGCATTTTCAACACTCCCTCTCAGCAAGATATGGATTATCTGCAACCCCTATCCTGCCTCTGTGGAACTCGAATTTTCTCCTGGTGAGCCGCCTTCGTCAGAATGTCAGCATCCTGATCCTCTGTCGGAATGTAGGACAACAACATGATCCTCCGCTGAACACAGTCTCTGATATGATGGTACCTGATGTCGATGTGTTTGGACCTATCATGAAACACTGGATTAACCGAGAGCTTTCAACTCTGGTTATCACAGTAAATCACTGTAGGCTCCAAATGCAACCCGAACAAGCCGACCAGGATCTTCCTCATCCAGATCGCCTCACATGCAGCCAAGCTTGCTGCCATGTACTCGGCCTCTGCTGAACTGAGTGCTACGGATCTCTGCTTCCTGCTGTACCAGGAAACTACTGTCGACCCAATGCTGAAGATCCCTCCAGATGTGCTCTTCTGGTCCATTGGGCTCCCTGCCCAATCTGCATCTGTGAAGCCACAAAGCTTCACTCCATCCTCCTGTCTGTACCAAAGTCCATATCCCGCTGTGCCACTGATATAACGCAATACATGCTTGCCAGCCTTCCAAAAGAGCTTGGTAGGCTTAACCATAGCTTGCGAAAGCTGGTTAACTGCATAGCATATATCGGGTCGTGTATTGACCAGATACATAAGCGACCCCACCAACTGTCGATAGACAGTTGCATCCACTACCTCCGCTGAAGTAGCATCCTCCTTCCTCCAACCACCAGGAAGAGGAGTGTCAACAGGCTTGCAACCATGCATGTTGAACCTCTCCAGAATCTCCCGGGCATACTTACCCTGAGAAACAAACAGTCCTCCACTGCGCTGCCAAATCTCCAATCCCGGGAAATAATGAAGGAGGCCCAAGTCCTTCATCTCGAACTCTCTAGCAAGGTCCTCCTTGCATGAAAGTATCAACAGCTCATCACCCGTAAAAATCAGATCATCTACATACAGTACAATGATCAGTAGCTTCCCCTCCACCACAATCTGGTACAGGTTAGGATCCGCCTCACTCTTGGAAAATCCAAGCCCGGTGAAATAACTGTCAATCCGTGTGTACCAAGCACGAGGTGCTTGCTTCAGCCCGTATAGTGCTCTCTTGAGTCGGCACACATGCGACTCACTGCTGAAGATCTCAAAACCTTCAGGCTGCTCTATGTACACCTCCTCCTCAATGACTCCGTTGAGGAACGCAGTCTTCACATCCATCTGATGGATGTGCCACCCCATCTGCGCTGAGAGAGCAAGGATCGTCCGTATGGAGGAATACCTTGCGACAGGTGCAAAGGTCTCCTCATAGTCGACTCCCTCTATCTATGAGAAGCCTCGGGCGACAAATCTCGCCTTGTACTTCTCCACACTCCCGTCAGCCGCCTGCTTCACTTTGTAGATCCATCACGAACCTACCACTGATTTCTCCTTCGGTCTTGGGACAATCTCCCATGCACTATTTCTGATGATCGAATCATATTCTTCGATCATGGCATCAACCCATGCGGGTTCCTCCACAGCTTCCTCGAAAGAAGAAGGCTCCGTCACGACACATTTTCTCACAAGAGCCATGTATCCAGTGTACCGATCCGGTGACTGTCTCTGTCTGCGCTGAGCTGTAGGTGGTCCTACAACCCTCTCTGCATCTTGAGCCAGTCGCTCAGCTTCTATAGTGCGCTTGCGCCCTCTGATGGTTGGCGCTGCATGAGTGGTTTCTTCCACTCTCTGAACCTCCTCTTGTGGCTGATCCACATCCAGAGACTCCTCCTTGGGAGCTAACAGCTCCTCCTCTGCATGCAAGTGTGGCTCCCTCTCAAGCGAACACTGCATGGCTTTCTCCTCCTGAAATTTTATATCCCGTCGCACGACAGTCTTGCGACTGTCTGGCACATACACCCAATAGTTGTGGGGTGTATCAGTGTACCCCACAAATATTCCTTCCTCTGCGGTCGGATCCAGCTTCCTTCTTGCATCCTTCGTCACATGCATGTAGACAGGAGAACCAAAAATTCTCAAATGAGAAACATCAGGCCTCTTGCCAGAATAAGCCTCCTCTGGTGTACTCATGCCAAGAACCTTGTGAGGACAACGATTCTGCACATACACTGCTGTGTTGCATGCCTCAGCCCACAAGTGAAGGGGTAGGCCCTGATCATGCAACATCGCCCGTGCAGCACCCACGATCGTTCTGTTCTTCCGCTCAGCCACCCCATTCTGCTATGGGTTATGGGGTGCGATGAGCTCTCTCCGAATCCCTTCTGCGCTGCAGAACTCCTTGAATTCAGCCGAGATGAATTCACCACCATTGTCGCTCCTAAGAGCCTTCACCTTCTTCCCCGACTCCTTCTCGACCAGTGCTTTAAACTCACAGAACTTCGCAAATGTCTCGCTCTTCTTCTGCATGAAGAAGATCCAGCACTTTCGAGAGAAATCATCAACAAAGATCAAGTAATACTTGTGCTTTGCTGTCGAAGCAACTAAGAAAGGACCACACACGTCTGTGTGAACTCTCTCAAGGATCGTCGTGGCGCGACTATCCTTCTCGTGAAAGGTGGCTTTCACATACTTCCCTAAGGTACACCCCTTGCACTGATCTGACTGCGCAAGAGTGCCCTTTGGAAGCCCAGTAGAAATCTGCTGCAGGATCTTCAAAGCTCCATGGTGAAGGTGGCCCAATCTCCTGTGCCACAGTTCGCCCTCATCATCCCGGCTCACCACTTCTCCCACCTTGCATGCCATAGCTGCGCAGCCATCTACCTGCAACTGATAAAGGTTCTGAGTTCGAACCCCTATCTTCCGGGTCTCTCCAGTAGTCTTACTGCGCAGGAAGGCTTTTCCTTCGCTGAAGACCACATCATAACCCTTATCCTCCAACATCGCTACTGAAAGCAGGTTCTTCTTCAATCCAGGTACATGCATGACATCCTTTAAGACAAAGGGTTTACCAGACTCCCTCTGAAAGGATACGGTACCGATACCAGTCGCACTGTATCTACCGTCATCGCCCATCTCGATGTGCATGCCCAGATCTTTGTCTTCCAGATCTGAAAACAACTCCCGATCTCCAGTCATGTGGAATGATGCGCCACTGTCCAAGAACCATACTGATCCCATCACACTTGAAACCAAGCATGCAATCAGTGAAAATTCTAGCTCGAACTGCGAGGCCAATGCCTCTCCAGATGCAGATGCGCCAGCTTTCTTGTTTTTCTTCTTCTGCGGACAATTCGTGGCATAATGTCCGTGCTGGTGACAGTGGAAGCACTTCACCTTGGACATGTCTTGCTTCTGCTTGCCCTTAGCACCGGATTGAGAAGACTTCTTCTTCCCCTTCTTTGCTTTGGCAGCCAAAGCGCAGTTTTCTTCATCAGCTCCCTTTGATGAAGCTCCATCTCTGGTATTCCGCCGGATCTCCTCTTGCACGAGATCAGACCACAGTCTTTCCCATCCCGGAAACTTTTCCCGACCATTGACACTATCTTGGTATGCATGCCAACTCTTCGGAAAACCAAGAAGCGCCAAACTCACCAGATCCTCATCATCCACCGTCACACCAACACTTCCCAGTTCATCCCGACATTGGGTGAACCTCGTGAGGTATTTGGGGATGCTTTCCCCTCTCTCCATCTTGATGTTTCTCAGTATATCTTTGAGCGCCAGTTTCCTTTGGTCGCTCTTGCTCTGGTACAGATCTGTCAGCGCTTTCCACATTAAATATGGAGTAGCTTTACCATGCAGGCTAGATACAATATGATCCTTAACGCCCTCCAACAAGATCCTTCGACATTTCGCCTATTTCTTTTGCCATGCTTCCACAACAGCAGCATCAGTAGAGGTAGGCTTTGGAACATCTTTCTCCATGAATTCCAACAGCCCATTATCATCCAATACAGCCTCCATGCGGTCCTTCCATGCAACATAATTTGAACTGCCTTCAAGAGCATATTCGAGTCGCAAACCGTTGAAGGACATTTTCGCCGCGGCACCAAGAACACAAATCTGCAAATTCGAATTTCACCAAGAGCTGATAAACTTGATCGCTTCCGATCTACACTTGAGAGCTAACTATTTCCAAATCAGAGATTGACTGCACGGGTATTCACCAGATCTTTCACCTTACAAGGAAGGATGAATATTCCGGAGGCTACCTGGCCCGCATGCAGACTCTATCCGAGGAAATAATAAACAATCACCGTAATAGATCTCGACGATTAATATTGCTCTGATACCATGTAGAAATTTGCTGAATAATGAAGTTTATTCGCTGCGATTAACCTGATCATACATCAATTCGAATTCCATGCATAACACATAATCGCTTCTACCATTAATCGTCACATGCGGAATAAAAAAACAAAGCGACAGAACATCAAATCACACACATAGAACGCAGTATGTATGGGGAAAGCTTATAGCTGAAAACCCCCAGCTATATGTATCATATAATGGATGAGAATCATGTATTTTTACACAATAGAATACTCCTCACAAGTACACAGTACTGTCTCCAAAAACTACACACAAAACTAGCTCAGTTTGAACCGATCGCGGGTTCAAAACTCCTCCTCTAGTCTGCCTGCCTCTACTGCGCAATCCAAAGTGTGAATGTAGCTGAACCAAGTTCAAATTCACCTTGATTGAACAGCGCAATCATCACTGGCACTCTCATCCCACTGATTGTGCAAATCTCATGCACAACTAATATACAACTGCTGTCGATCTCACCCTTTCATCTACCTCTTTCACTGATCTCCACTGAACTGTCCATGCACTGAGTTAACTGATGTGTTCTTTAGTTGAATAATGAGTTAATATTAGTGAATTAAATAATATTTAATTCACCCAACTCATCTCTAGTGTAATCGCCAGTTAAACTGATCACAACTAGTTCAACTAGTTAACCGGAACACAATCTCCATTAACTCCTCAATCAACTCCACCAAAACTCTGCCACATGAGTCTAACTGAAGTCTATCATGCATGATCTCACCAAACCCATGGGAATAGCGTAAATCCTCATGTCAGCTGCATGCCCCACCTCCGGGGGTCAAACTGAAGTGGTCCAAGAGAGTAAACTAAAGTTTAGAGTCCAAATATTATTAAGGGTAAATAATATTTGACTTCCCTATTTTTAGGATAGGCAGTCTAAAAATAGACTTCAACCTAAATGTCTAAAAATAGAGGTCCATCTATTTTTACCAACATGACCAATACTCCAAGAATAACATACTACAACCCCTGGACCATGCTCCATATGTCTAAAAATAGACATAGTCTAAAAATAGACTTTGCGCCAAAAATAGCCTGCGGGCCCACCTAGTGAAGGCGACTTCTTTTCACTAGGCTCCATCATCTTGCTGCATTTTCAACGGTGCTCTGCAATGTTCTTCTTTTCTTCTTCCTTCAGCTTTTCCCATCTGATCAGCAGATTAGCCTCTACATCTACTGCATTGTTCTGGATCTCTTCAAGTGTTGCAAGGTTCCTTTCTCTCAGTTGAAACTCCATTTATGGATCAAATTCATCTGGGTAATGTAAAAGAGTTGAGCCAAGAGGGGGTCTTATATCAGCAGGTATCGAATAATAGAATTGATTGAATCTGGCAGAAAATTATTGTACTGTCTCCCCTAGTTGTCTTTTCAGCTGGTCATACTCTTTTAGAATTAGGAAATGGTTTTGTTTGACCACCCACCTGTCGAGGAAAACTTTGACGAACTACGGGAGATATGAGATGCTCGCAGCAGGCAAGTTTTTGAACCAACTCTTGACTTTGCCTTACAAAGAAAGAGCAAATAGCTTGATACTGACATCCTCTTTGTCAACTTCAAAAAATTATAGGAAAGTATCAAAATTCTGCATATGTCTCTCAACAGTGATGTTGTCATATTCACCATCAAACCTTGGCAGATATAGGTAATGATTTTCAGGGAAAGCATGGAGTATAGGAGGTAAGATGAGTGGTTTGTATTGATATGGAATTTTACAAGGTGTACGACTATGTACAGAAGTTGTAGGATCAGCCTTGATCTCTTTAGGCTCATCAATTTGAAGATAGTCATCATAATATTTAGAAAAAGGATGTGGACCAAGATCAAAGGAAAACTCGGTATTTACACTTTTCTAATATGTAGAATCGAGATTTTGATCATCTTTATCATACAACAAACTCTCAGTTCATGATATGATCCTAGTGATATGCAAAGAAGTGAAACAAGTGAGACACCTAATAATGAAAATGCAAAAGACGAAATGATCACTGACGGAGGGCAGCAAGGCTGACTCTAACAAGCCCCATGCCCTTCATCTCAAATTCTCTTTCAAGGTCCTCTTTGCAAGACTTGATGAGCTGATCATCATCTCTCAATATTAGATCATCAACATAAAGTAAAATAATCAAAATCTTACCATCAACCACAATATGATGCAGGTTCGCATTCGCTTCACTCTTGGTGAAGCCCAACCCAGTGAAATAGCTGTCGATCTTGGCGTACCATGCACGAGGTGCTTGCTTTAGCCCATACATTTCTCTCTTGAGTTTGCACACATACGACTCCCTGTCTAAGGTCTCAAAACCTTGTGGCTTCTCAATGTATGCCTCTTCCTCAGTAACTCCATTGAGAAAGGCTGTATTTAGATCCATATGATGTATCCTCCATTCCATCTCTACTGAGAGTGCAAGGATGGATCTAATAGATGAGTACCTTGTGACTGGTGCAAAAGTGTCATCATAGTCAATCCCCTCCACCTGAGAGAACCCTCTGGCCACAAATCTAGACTTGTGCTTCTCCACATTCCCATCTGCTGCTTGCTTCACCTTGTAGACCCACGTGGATCCTACAACTGACTTCCCCACTGGTCTTTGGATAACTTCCCATGCACTGTTTCCGATAATGGAGTCATACTCCTCAACCATATCATCAACCCACATTGGATGCTGCACTTCTTCCTTGAAAGAGGATTGTTTTATCACAACACCTTCGCTCATAAGATCCATGTATCCAGTGTACCACTTTGGGGACCTTCTCTACTTACACTGTGACATGGATGCTCTCACATTATCTCTCGCATCTAGCAAAAATCTCTCAGCCTCATTGGTGCAATTCCTTTTGTTATCACTCAGACTAAACCTCAAGCTGAAGAAGGCAATTCCGAGGTAACCACAAACCACGCTTAGCCAAGGAGCTAGAACTACTAGGCAAGGAGAGGGATCTCTCCGTAAGGATCATAGCCAAGATGGATGAGTAAAGAAGATATTAGGCTAGGTATAGTAGCTCAAGGTTTTGATTTGATTGTATAGGGTTGCGCTGGATCAGAAGGAGAAAAATAGTCAGGGCAAGCGAAATTAGGTCAAAATTTGCAGGTTGTTATATGGGGCAAGGTAGGAATAGTGATTTAGCACTTTAGAATTTCAATGGGTGGGATGATCAAGATAGGTGAGAAGCTAGAAAGAGCATGGTGAAATCATGGGTTCTTTCTAAACTGAAGAAATTTAATAGACTGTGAATATCTACCCAAAACAGAGCATATGAGAATAGATTCTGCTTATCTAACTTGCATACATTCACTTAGAAGTTATGAAATGATGAATAAAATTAAAAATACATTTCATTACATAAAAAAAAAAGGAGAAACTAAACTAAACACCATACCACAGGGATCCCATAAAAATAGTTGCAAATCTGATTAATATTCCTTCTCAGAACTGATACAAAATGTGTCTCTTCAAAGGCCAAGTATCCAACTGAGTCCAACCCTTACTAATGAGAAAGAAGAAGAAGATATAGACCTCAAAGAAACTCACCCTAGCATTAGGGATTCAAATCCATGAGATGAGGATCATTTTCCACCAAATTCTGAACAAGAATCTGAAGACTAGGAAGACCCAACAACTTGCCTCTAAAAGAGAGGAAACTAATTCAATTAACCTCTAGAGGACTCAAGCTAATGAATATACCTATAGTAAACTAATACTCATCATAATTACATTCGCATTTCTCAATTACATCAGTGAAAACCCCAAATAGTGAGGTGAAACTCAAAAATTATGTGAAAAACAAAGAAAACTCAGAAACATGCAAAATTTATCCTATGCGCAGCGCCAAGGAGAAAAACATAGCCGTTCTTGCAGGTCCTGTTTGAAGGATTTCCCGATGTCCAAATTGAGCTCATGATATTTCATTGGAAAGCCTCTCCTATCTACTTTCTAGATATTCTTTTGGCTTCTAATTTGGATCTGATTTGAACATACAAAAATGAAATATCCTAAGACTGCCTCTATGCATAGCGCACTGCTGAAAAAATGGCAGAAACATGATTTTTTGAGTGCTTTTGGCCCTTTTTATTGACCAGTTTTGCTCCAAATGCTTAGAAAACGTACAAGGGGCATTTCATCATCATTATGAACCCACTGATATCTTCCATTTATCCATTGTATTACCCAAAAGAGTGCGCAACGCCAAGGCGCTGCGCATAGAGCAAAACTTTCTGTGTCTTTCAAAATTTGCCCAAAAACTAAAAAAATTCCAAAATTTTTCAAAATTGTTCAAATTTTGTGGGATAGTCCCACAATCACATGTCAAGTTGAGCTAAGGAAGCATAAACAAGTATCTTGAGTTTTTCACCTCCTTTCTTGCCCTTCCAGATCTCCTTCAGTTTATCCTTCATTTGTTTGACCTTGATATTGAAAATTTTGTTCCGGGTCTGATAGTGATGGGCCATGTGCTTGAGCATATGATTGTCTCTGTTGGCCTTCATTAATAGCTTCTCCAAGTGAATGTTGACTCTCTCAAGCCACACTTCTTTGTTATCTTCAATCTCCTTTTCCAACTTCTGGTCAAAACTCAGGCTTTGGGCTTCTTGCTTTTATTTATCCAATGCTCTTTTGAGGCCTCTTGTCTTTGGCCTTTTCCTGATGTTTTCAGCCTCCTCAAGATCTTCCATATCTACTTGATTAATCATGTTTTGCCTCCTCTCCTACAAAAACTTCATCTCTAAAAGATTTTTCTTGTCTGTCAACTGTATGTTCTCTTGCTCTAGGGAAGAGATGATGAATTTTTCCCTCCTAAGTTTGGTTTGCAACACTCTGATCTGTGCCTCCTTTTCTTTGATGGCAATGCTTGATGTGGCAGTGTCATCAAACTCTTCAAGGTCTAGTAGTTCAAAATCAACCTCTACCTCATGGGCATCTTCATGCTTTTGATTTTTTTCTCCATGGTTGACCTCTATGATTTTCTCTTTTCTGTTCAATGCTTGGTGTACCTGCTTTGTTGATGAAGAAGGAAAATATTCTTCCACATCATGTGGAGCAAGAATTTTCCTCTGTGCTGATGAAGAAGGCAAGGCCCCCTCCACACCATGTGGAGCAAGCATTTGCCTCTCTGTTGCAAACAGTTTTCTAAGCCCTCTTTGATATGTTACACTACATTCTTTGAATTTCCTGGGTGGTTTGAATTTATGCTTCCTTGTTTTTGTAGTTGCAAGGCTAGTAGATGTCTCTCTTCTCTTTTGTGGAATTGGTGGAGGAATTTTGGGATTTGTGAATATGTCATTGGAAACGAAGGTATCCAAAGAGATGTTGAGTAGATTGAGATGATGAAGCACAATGAATTTGATGAGGGAGTGATGATAGAGGCTATTCATCTGCTGATGATATTATTTATTTTCCACCAAGTATGCCATCTTCTTAATGTTCTGGAGCAAGAAATATGGGATGTTTAGCATCCTCACCCTAGTGAAATGCATGAGTAGCCTGATATGATATGTGTACAATCTGGAGAATCTTCCCTCACAAGTGAAGTATCTCATGATAATCTTCATCATTGGTGAATACTTGCTAAGGAGGAAACTAAAGGGGAAAAAAATTCTTTTTTCATTCTTGTACCTAGTATTGAGGTAAGGCTCAAAATAGTGATCACCCAGGTCCTGTTATTTGTACCATCTCTCCCCTACATTTGGAATCCCTGTAGCATCAGCAATAATAGAAGTGTAAATGGAAAAATTGACACTTGTGAGAGTTACCCTGTTATCATGGAGGTTCAGTATGAAAAGCCCAATCAACTCAGGGTGATGCTGATCTCTTTCCACCTTTTCAAAAAACTCATAGCACTCGACATATATGAAAAAAGACACAACTAAAGGTGAATCCTCTAGCTCTCTAAGGTTTGTTGGCTCTACTCTAATGATTCTGCCTCCCTTGTGTGGCCTTCTTTGCTGTACAATCTCATATTCCTAAAACTCATAATCAATGTGTTCCTCCTCTCTTTAATCTCTGTCCTCTCTCTCCATGCTTGTTTCTTTGGCACTTTGGAAACCCTAGGGAAGAGGGAATAAAGGGAGAGTGAATAAGGGAGTGAAGGGAATGCGAGAAGGGAAGGAAATGATTAAATGAGGGCTTTAGGGGATATGGATAGGGTCACAAAAATTAAGGGAGATGGGGAAAAGGGTTAATAAACCTTGTGAGGTGATGGGAGGTGAAAATATGAAGGGAGATGAAAATGAGAATTTAATTACAGGTCAAAGGTAGGGGGTAAATCTAGGAAAAAATAGTGAAATTCCTAAAAATTTGGATTTTAATGGAAAAGAGTAAAGGGACTTAGAGATGAGGATGTAGGGGTATTTTTAGTGTTTTAGAAGTATGGGGTGATGTGGTAGGGCCTAGGGACAATGAATTTGGGACAAGGGGGTTTAGGGAAATTTGTGAGGGGGATGGGGATTTTGGGAGTGACAAAGAAAATCTAGGGTTTCTTTGTAATTTTTGCCATCATAAAAATCACACACAAGCATAAAATGGAGAAAGAGGGAGTTACAAGGGCTCACTTACTTGTTTTGGAGATGAAGAAGAAACCTTGAGGTGTTTGGAGAAATTTGGGAGAGTTTTGGCCCTGTGCACAGTGCCTTACCCAGGTGAGCAACGCCCTCTCTCTATGCGCAATGCTGTGTAATTTTGCATTGGAAAAAATGCTCTATGCGCAACGCCAGAGCTCTATGCACAACACCAAACTCCTATGTGTGGTGCCAGCCAATTTTTGCAGTTTCTTCCTTGTTCGAACCTCCTTTGCTCCAAAATCGCGTTTTCTCTTTGACACATGAACAAATGAGGACATCTCTTTGGAAAATAAACTTTTTATAATATGAATGACTTTTGGATTTTAATGATTGGGACCCACACTTATTTCTTCTCTCTATCCTTTCAAAATACTTTTTCGATGCTTTGGATGACTAACATGGCCTTTGTATTTCTTCATCAAATATCTTTAGCTATTAATAAGCAGCTTTTTTAGGGTTTTATTACATATAATGACATAAAATTAGGAATAATCAAATAACTTTGTTTTTATCTCAAAAATGTGATTTTGAGATGAAAATTTATAAAGATGAAATGTAACTTTACATGAAAAACCTGACTGAAGCAAATCATGAGTTTATTCTGGATCACCTTCACACCTTCTGCTACCCTTTATTGAAAATGAGACAATGCAATGATTTGGCCTAATGAAACCCTAGTGACCTAATGAGAAATGAAAGAAAATGACTCAAAGAGTGACTTTGACTAAAAGTGGAATGAGAGCAGATTTGTTTTCAGCATGATGAAGACATGGAAGAGGGTCAACAGGCATATTATTTTGAAGGAAAATGGGACATTTGACAAGGACAACCACCAGTGGAACAATTTTATATCATGGCCTAATGAAATGATTGAAAATTATTTAAAGTGGGACACCTAAGATTCACATGAAAAATGTGTATTGATCCATAGTGGAAGCATGAAAATATTAACACTAACATTGGCCTTATTGGGGATGGCAACTCCTTGGAGGTGTCAAGGACACCATAGACCAAGTGCCTAACCTTTGGGCCAATACGGTAAAACAATTTAAAGACTGTAGACTATTAAAACTGACTCAAAAACCAACCAATGTGATAGATAACTGACTCAAAAATGAACTTTGAAACTAACTCAAAACTGACTTAAAAGCTCTGAAAATAACAGAAAATCAACAAGCTTTATAGCCTTTACTTCGGGCCCCAAGCCTAAATGATTTTCTGCTCCAAACCTTGTAGAAAATACAAACTAGTATTTACAATGAAAGTGGAACATTATTTCAGAAGTTGCATAAGAAATAGTAATGTTACAAGAGCCTACCATTGACTGGTCCTCATGAACATTCTTGTCCATTCATATTTTCAACAAATAGGCATTTTGTCCTCGATAAGCTAAGATATTGTAGGTTATTTTCCATAGATTTTCAAATTACCCGTGTTTTCCTGTCTCTTCATTTATTGCATCCCATTGCAAAACTACGTCTTCCAGCTAAAAATTATCTGCCTTGGTTTTGCGATCATAAATATTCTTGATTTTCTCCTGAAGTTTAGAAGCAGTCTGAGAAATTTCCTCCCTTGTTTTCTGAAGGTGAATAATTTGATTGATTCGACGCTGAATATTATATTCCTCACTACTTGCTTCCTGCAATAATCTCATAACCAGGACTGCAAGTGATGTAGGAAACACTATATCTATACCATAAACCAATTCAAAGGGTGACATACCTATAGACTTCTTTCTTCTCACTTGGTCTATCCACAAAGCATTGGTAAGCTTCCTATGCTAATTCTTCTTATTCTCCTCCAACATTTTCTTAATGATATTAACCAAGGATTTATTAGAGGACTCAAATAATCCATTGCCCTATGGATAATATGCAGTAGAATGGCCCAACCTGATGTTATAATTGTTACAAAACTCAATAATTTTATTTGAATTGAATGTAGCTTAATTATCTGTAATAATCTTGTGAGGACAACAAAAGCAAGACAAGATATTGGACTTTAAAAACTGAATAATTACCGTGTCCGTAGCTTGCCTTGTAGGAATAGCCTCGATCCACTTGGTGAAGTATTCGATGGCTCTCATAATCCATCTATGCTATGTTGATGATGTAGGATGAATTTCCCCAATAAAATTGAGTCCCCACTTTTGAAAAGGAGCATTTACTACAATAGGTTTCAGCAGAAGAGGAAGGAGTTTCCTTCTTCCTTGAAAAACTTGGCATTCATGACAGCTTGTGACTGTTTTGTACAAATTTGAAAATAGATTCGGCCAATAATACCCTGATCTCAACACTTTATTAGTTGTTGTTTTCCAAAATAAGTGTCCACCACAATCTCCCTTATGGAAGTCATCCATTATCTGCTTAGCTTCATATTCAACCAGACAATTTAAAAGAACACCTCCTGGATCTTTCCAATAAAGGGCATTACCTAGAACACAAAATTTAGTAGATTTTAATTTCAAAGACCTACCCTTACTTTTTGACATTCCAGGAGGAGGACATAAGTGCTGAAGAACGTAAACTATATCTGAATACCATGGTGAAGTGAGAAACATTTATGACTCCTGTATTAGAGCGCCATCTTCTTCATCATCTGACATTGCTACAATAAGGTTTATGTCTAGAGCATGTAAGTTTGATTCGGCCAGGAGTTTTGCTAACCCTTGTCCCTTGATTAGCTTGGTGGGCTTGAACTCAAGATCATACTCTAGCATCGCTGCTATCCATTTACCTCTTCTTCCTTCTGGATCGGTCTGCATGAGAACTTGCTTAACAGCTGCATTTGGAACATAAGCTATAGTGTGTGAATGTAGAATATAGACCCAGAAATCCTTCAAGGCTTTGATTAGGGCCAAATCTTTCTTCTAAATAATATTATAGCGAAGAGAAAAATATCTAATGGCTTGACTGAAAAAAGAAATGGGCTGCTCAACTTGATTCTTCTTTTGCATCAAAACCAAAACCAAGGTGTGCTAAGACGCAAATGAAAATGTTATAAAATCACTAGTATAATTAGGACTAACCAAAATAGGGGATGTAGTTAAAGCAAGCTTTACCAAATTGAAAGAATTCATAGCATCATTAGTCCATTTTACACTGCTGTCCTTCTTCAACATATTAGTCAATTCACGCAAATGCTTGGCCAAATTAGGAATAAATCTGCGTAAGAAATTCATCTTACCATTGAAAGCTTGTATCTCCTTTTTATTGCATGGAAAATCTATTTTCTGAATTGCTTCCACTTTAGAAGGATCAATGCGAATGCCATCTTTGGAAATTATGTGACCGAGGAGTTTTCCTTCCTCCATGGCAAAAAGACTTTTTTTTTCGGATCCAGAAAAATTCCGAACTCCCTACATTTCTGAAAAATAATTCTCAAATGGTGTAAATGCTCATCATGAGAACCAGAAAACATTGTCAAATCATCTAAATACACCACTAAGAAAAAATCCTTCTCATTAGCAAAAGCTATATCCATCGCCCGCTAAAAAGTAGCCCCCACATTCTTGAAGTCCAAATGACATTTTGACATACTGAAAGGTCCCCCACGGTGTTGTGAAAGCAGTTTTATCTTGGTATTTTTCATGTACCAAAATCTAATTATAACCTGAGTAACCATCAAGTAGCGACATCCGTGATGCTCCAACTACCCTTTGCAGAATATGGTCCATCTTAGGAAGAGGGTAACTATCCTTCAAAGAAACTTTATTTAAATTTTGAAAATAAATGCACAACCTTATCTCTCAGGTATTTTTCCTTACCGGAACCAAATTTGAAACCCAATCAAAAAATCTAATTGGAACAATGATACCAGATTTATACAATCAATTTACATCTTTCTCGATGGGTGGCAACTGTTTTGGATTTATCCTTCTTAACTTCTGTCTGAAAGGTTTTTGATTCGACTTGATGGGAATAGTGTGCTGAATAATATTTTTGTCATAGACATTCAAATCTGCATAATCCTATGCGAAAATATCAGAAAATTCAGATAACAATTTGATGTACTTATCTTTTGCTTCCGGAGATAATTTATTATACAACTTAACCATCTTGGGATTATCTGTTGTTCCGATGTTTATGTCTTCCACACCCTTTTCAGTAGGAACCAATGTTGGTTTTCTCACCACATCATCTTGATCAAAAAATTATTCTAAAGGTATGAGACCTCTAGGAATAATATTATCCTTTAGTTGCAAAACATTAATATGATTGGCCTCTATGTTTTGATCATTAGAATCACAAACATCATCAATAAACACATCTTTGAACTTTCCTTCATTCTGCAAAAAGCTATTAATTTCTTTTTCATCCAAAAAAACTTTCCAATACCTTAAGTTATCAGGAACACTAGGTCTATTTTTGACATGAATTTCAAAGTTGTTACTTGAGTTCATCGGAATTTTGAGATTACTTGCTACCGTAGCAAGAAAATCTGCAATGATATTTTGACTTCTTGGTACCACTGTCAATGTATATTCAGGAAAAAATTTTAAGATATCCAAGACTGCATTCCTATAAGCTCTCATTTGCGGATGATTTCCTTGATATTCTCCTTTCACCTGCTTTATGACAAGCTCAGAATCACCATACACATAAATTCTTATTGTGCCAAGTTTATTCAAAATTTTGAGACCTGTGATCAATGCTTCATACTCCGCTTTGTTGTTAGAACAATCAAAAGTCAATTTATAAGAGCATTCTCTAACATTACTTGGAGCTCTATCTGGCTTACAAACAAGAGTTTAGATCCAAATTCCAATACCTGCACCTTCCTTACCCAAAGCACCATTGAAATCCATGCTCCAAAGGCCATCTTTGTCTTCTAGATGCTGAAACTTAACTATTGGTTCTGATTTACTTTTGCTGGTCACCTCATTTTTCTGTTCTGCACCGATTTTCTGTTCTTCTAAGGGCTATTTGGAAGAAGTCACCACTCTTGTTTCTTTATCAATAACTTCCCTAAAACACTCTGAAAATTCTGGTACATCTTATACCTGTATTAGGTGACTATTTACATCCTTCAAACTACCATCATTATACAAAATAAAAGACTTTAGATCTGTATGTATAGCCTGTATTAGATGATTTATGGGCTTCTCCTTACTAGTTATCATGTACTTCATCTTCTTTTCTCGCTACAATTTCCTCAATTACCCGAAAACAAGAATAGTAGCATAAGAGAAGTCAAGTTGTAAAGTACCTTTGAGTTTAGCTCCCCATGATCTAGACAGCAACATGCCAAATCGAGGCGGTATATCAGCCACCACTACATCCATTAAGACATTCGGCTGGGATTTGGTCTAAGGAAACCACAAATCTTTAATGAGACCAATGCAGCGAACTCTAACAGTATCAAAAGAATACAAATCATGATATGGTCGGGTGATATCCATGCCCATATTTTCTATAATAGCCTTTGGCATTAAATTGTGAGAAGCCCCAGAATCAAGCATAGCATTATGAAGTATATATTCATGTAGTCTAAGGCTTAAATAAAAGGGGGAAACTTCACTCTCTTCTAACTGACCATCTATAGCTGGACCGAAGATGTGCTCAGGGTGGTCATATTCAATGTTAAACATATCGGACAAAGGATCAATTAGCAACATTTTAGACACCTGGTGTTTACAGTGACTATTCTTTACTAATTTTGTCAAAGGAATGGACACTTTCAATTTAGCTATTTCACTTTCTAAATTAAAATTTGTGACTTTATCTACCTCTTTGATGACAATATCTCTTCTATCATTTTGATCCTTTGTTACATTCTCCTTTTTCCGAGTGTATTTCTCTTTAGTAGCTGAGCATGTTGATGGTTGGTTGATTTTGCTATGATTCTGATCTGCATGCTGTTTACCCTTTCTCTGATTATTTGGAAGATCATTTTTGCTGGATCTCTTTTATTTTCTGAATAGGACTGACAGGTACATCTCTGCTCCTTAAATAATATTGTTTCTGCTGTGCACTCAAAGCATTCATATACCCACGTTGATAATCATATAATTCAGTTTCCAAATCATCATCATTTGCCAAGATGTAGTCCTCATCTTTTGGAATATCCAAATTTTTAGTATACTCTTCATCTTCAGTAAAAAATATGGGCAGACCATCTGCAGTAAAGAAATGATTTGTTTCGATAACCAGATCTTCATCTTCTTCCTCTTCCACTCCTTGAACATAATTCTGCTGCAACAGAGTCTGAATCTGCTGTTGTTGCACTAGTTGATCAGATGCTTTCTGCTCTCTTTGCTTGATTCTGAACTGAGGCTGCTGCTTCCCTTTGAAATTTGGGTTCCATATTTGCGTTTCAGGCCTATCTGAGATAGAAAACTAATCAAACATTCTTTCCATAGTTTTTATTAATGAATCCATATTAGCATCAGAAGTAGATATCTCCTCCTTCACAATCACTCTCTTTTCAGATCTCATACTTTCTCTTTTGGCTAGGAAATTCACTTCCACTCTTACTGCATTCTTTTGCATATCTACTAAAGTTGTAGGATCACGTTCATGCAGATGATATGCTATATCAGTATCAAACCCATCCAGAAATTTGACTAAATCCAAACCTTCAGGTGGTTTGATATGCACGGGAAGAGCATTGTATACTGCATTAATCTCACACAATAACCTTGCACACTCTCGCCAACATTTCTTTTGATGTTCTCATAGTCAGACAAAATTTGAAAGGGATTTTTATTTTCTTCCCATATTTCTACAAACTGTTGATGCAAGGCTTCTAAAGAGTCAATAGTGGCTGCTTGTAGAGCTTTGAACCATTTCGTTACTTCCCCTCCCAGAATTTGTACAAAATGCCTCATCTTCACATCCTCAACATCAATTTCATGAATATCAAAGAAATCATTCATCTTGTCTACGTGATTTTGGAATGTCATAGGAAGGGATTTTGGTTTGATAATCTTGGGGCATAGCATCAGGATTCTGAGGGAGAACAAGGGGTGCATATCTTGCAGCCATGATTGGAGGTGGAGGATTAAAAACAAGGATTTGGATGTTTGATGTAATCAAGGGAGGATTGGTCACTGATTGAGTAGTGTCAACAGTATGTGGAGAAAAAGGTGAGGGATGAGGAATATTTTGGGTCATAGTAGATACAATGATGGTATTTTGAAAGAATGAAGGATCCAAATAAATAGCAGAAGAAGCTGAGATCCGAGGTCTGCTTATTACCCAAGCATTTATTTGTGAAGAAAATTTTTGCAGATCATCAAGAATGTGTAAAAGTTGTGACCCTGATTGTGACCTCAATTCAGTATGTGAAAATAAATCTTCAACGAGATTGTGAAAGGAAATGGAGGAATCAACAATTTTTTCGTCAACCCAACTCAAATATTTGCTCTGGCATAAGCTTTGTTCAAAATTTATATCAAACTCCATATATTGCAAGGTTTCTAACTTTCCAGCGAGTGAAATAGCTTTGGGAATGGAAATTTTATCTGATTGATTTTCAGCTAAACTAGATTTATCCACAACAGTTTTGGATTTTCTTCCTATGTTCTGAGGATCACTAACAATGGTGGGAAGATTCAGATCTAGATTGGATCTAGTGTATCTTCGGGAAGCTGGTATGTCCAGTTTTGAAACTAACTTTCGCTTTATAACTTTCAATTGAGACTTTGAATAAACTCTAAATTTATCATCCACAAGTTTAAGAATTTTAATGAAAACTTACTGGTGTGGATCTGAAATCATGGGTTCTTTCTAAACTGAAGAAATTTAATATATTGTGAATATCTACCCAAAACAAAGCATATGCGAATGGATTCTACTTATCTAACTTGCATACATTCACTTAGAAGTTTTGAAATGATGAATAAACTTAAAAATACATTTCAAAACATGAAAAAAAAATGAGAAACTGAACTAAACACCATACCATAGGGATCCCATAAAAACAACTGCAAATCTGATTAATATTCCTTCTCAGAACTGATACAAAGTGTGTCTCTTCAAAAGCCAAGTATCCAACTGAGTCCAACCCTTACTAATGAGAAAGAAGAAGAAGACATAGACCTAAAAAAACTCACCTTAGCCTCAGGGATTCGAATCCATGAGATGAGGATCAGTTTCCACCAAATGCTGAACAAGAATCTGAAGACTAGGAAGACCCAACAACTTGCCTCTAAAAGAGAGGAAACTAATTCATTTGACCTCTAGAGGACTCAAGCTAACGAATCTACCTATAGTAAACTAATCCTCATCATAATTACATTCATATTTATCAATTAAATCAGTGTAAACCACAAATAGTGAGGTAAAACTCATAAATTATGTGAAAAATAGAGAAAACTCCAAAACAGGCAGAGTTTGTCCTATATACAGCACCAAGGAGGAAAAAATAACCCTTCTTGCAGGTCACGTTTGAAGGACTTCCCGATGTCAAAATTGAGCTCATGATAGCTCATTGGAAAGAATGTCCTGTCTAATTTCCATACCTTCTTTTGGTTTCTAATTTGAATCTGATTTGACCCTCCAAAACTGAAATCTCCCAAGACTGCCTCCATGAGCAGCGCACTGCTGAAAAAATGGCAGAAACATGATTTTTTGAGTGCTTTTGGCCCTTTTTACTGACCCGTTTTGCTCCAAATGCTTAGAAAAAGTACAGGGATAATTTACTCATCATTATGAACCCATTTATGTCTTCCATTTTTCCATTGGATGCCCCAAAAGACTGCGCAATGCCAAGGCGCTGTGCATAGAGCAGAAATTTCCGTGTTTTTCAAAATTTTCCCAAAAACTCAAAAATCTCCAAAATTTTTCAAAATTGTTCAAATTTTGTGGGATAAGCCCATAATCACATGTCAAGTTGAGCTAAGGAGGCATCAAAAAGTATCTTGAGTTTGTCACCTCCTTTCTTGCCCTTCCAGATCTCCTTCAATTTATCCTTCATCTATTTGACCTTGATATTGCAAATTTTGTTCCGGGTTTGATAGTGATGGGCCATGTGCCTGAGCATCTGATTTTCTCTATTGGCCTTCATTAGCAGCTTCTCCAAGTGAATTTTTGACTCTCTCAAGCCACACTTCTCTGTTATCTTCAAATCTCCTTTGCCAACTGCTGGTCAAAACTCAGACTTTGGGCTTCTTTCTTTTCTTTCTCCAATGCTCTTTTGAGGCCTCTTTTCTTTCACCTTTTCTTGATGTTTTCAAACTCATCAAGATATTCCATAGCTGCTTGATTAATCATGTTTTTCCTCCTCTCCTTCAACAACTTCATCTCTAAAAGAGTTTTCTTTTCTGTCAACTGTCTGTTCTCTTGCTCTAGGGATTAGATGATGAATTTTTCCCTCCCAAGATTGGTTTGCAGCTCTATGATCTGTGCCTCCTTTTCTTTGATGGAAATTATTTATGTGGTAGTGTCATCAAACTCTTCAAGTTATACTAGCTCAAAATAAGCCTCTACATCATGGGCATCTTCATGCTTTTGATTTGTTTCTCCATGGCTAACCTTTATGATTTTCTCTTTTCCCTTCAATGCCCGGTGTACCTTCTTTGTTGATGAAGAAGGAAAAGCCCTTTCCACACCATGTGGAGAAAGCATTTGCCTCTGTGCTGATGAATAAGGCAAGGCCCCTTCCATACCATGTGGATAAAGCATTTGCCTCTCTACTGCAAACAATTTTCTAAGCCCTCTTTGATATGTTAGACTTCATTCTTTGACTTTCCTGGGTGGTTTGACTTTATGCTTCCTTGTTTTTGTAGCTGCAGGGCTAGTAGATGTCTCTCTTCTCTCTTGTGGCATTGGTGGAGGCATTTGGGGATTTGTGATTATGTCATTGGAAACGAAGTTATCCCAAGAGATGCTGAGTAGATTGAGATGATGAAACACAATGAGTTTGATGAGGGAGTGATGATAGAGGCTGTTCATCTGCTGATTATATCATTTATTTGCCACCGAGTATGCCATCTTCTCAATGTTCCAGAGCAAGAAATATGGGATGTTCAACATCCTCACCCTAGTGAAATGCATGAGCAACCTGATAAGATATGTGTACAATCTAGAGAATCTGCCCTTGCAAGTGAAGTATCTCATGATAATCTTCATCATCGGTGCATACTTGTTGAGGAGGAAATTAAAGGGGAAAAAATATATATTTTTTCATTCTTGTACCTGGTCTTGAGTTAAGGCTAAAAATAGTGATCACCCAGGTCTTGTGCTTTGTAGAATCTCTCCCCTACATTTGGAATCCATGTAGCATCAACAATAATAGAAGTGGAAATGGTAAAAGTTACACCTGCAAGAGTTACCCTGTTATCATGGAGGTTCAGTATGAAAATCCTAGTCAACTAAGGGCGACGCTGAAGTCTTTCCACCTTTTCACAAAACTCATAGCGCCCGACATGTTTGAAACATGACACATCTAAAGGTGAAGCCTCTAGCTCTCTAAGGTTTGCTGGATCTACTCTGATGATTCAGCCTCCCTTGTGTGACCTTCTTTGTTGTACAATCTCATCTTCCTTAAACTCATCATCACTGTGTTCCTTCTCTCTGTACTCTTTGTCCTCTCTCTACATGCTTGTTTCTTTGGCACTTTGGAAACCCTAGGGAAGAGGGAAGAAAGGGAGAGTGAATAAGGGAGTAAAGGGAATGGGAGCAGGGAAGGAAATGATGAAATGAGGGCTTTAGGGGATAGGGATAGGGTCACAAAAATTAAGGGAGGTGGGGAAAAGGGTTAAGAAACCTTGTGAGGTGATGGGAGGTGAAAATATGAAGGGATATAAAAATGAGAATTTAATTACAGGTCAAAGGTAGGGGGAAATCTAGGAAAAATAGTGAAATTCTTAGAAATTGGGGTTTTAATGGAAAAGAGTAAAGGGACTTAGGGATGAGGATGTAGGGGTAGTTTTAGTGTATTTTAGAATTATGGGGTGATGTGGTAGGGTCTAGGGACAATGAATTTGGGACAAGGGGGTTTTGAGAAATTTTTGAGGGGGATGGGGATTTTGGGAGTGACAAAGAAAAACTAGGGTTTCTTTATAATTTTTTCCAACATAAAACTCACACACAAGAATAAAATGGAGAAAGAGGGAGTTAAAAGGGCTCACTTACTTGTTTTGGAGATGAAGAAGCAACCTTGAGGTGTTTGGAGAAGTTTGGGAGGGTTTTGGCCCTATGCGCAACACCTTACCTAGGTGAGCAGCGCCCTCTCTCTATGCATAACGCTGTGTAATTTTGCACTGGAAAAAACACTCTATGCGCAACGCCAAATTCCTACGCGCAACTCCAGCCAATTTTTTCAGTTTCTTCCTTGTTCGAACCTCCTTTGCTCCAAAATTGCGTTTTCTCTTTGACACATGAACAAATGAGGACATCTCTTTGGAAAATAAGCTTTTTATACTTTGAATGAATTTTGGATTTTAATGATTGGGAGCCACACTTATTTCTTCTCTTTATCCTTTCAAAATACTTTTTTGATGCTTTGGATGACTAACATGGCATTTTTACTTCTTCATCAAATATCTTTAGCTAGGAATAAGTAGTTTTAGGGTTTTATTACATATAATGACTTAAAATTACATAAAATTAGGAATAATCAAATAGTTACTCTGTTTTTATCTCAAAAATGTGATTTTTGAGATAAAAACTTATATAGATGAAATGTAACTTTACAGGACAATCCGACTGAAGAAAATCATGAGTTTATTCTGGATCAACTTCACACCTTCTGCTGCCATTTATTGAAAATGAGACAATGCAATGATTTGACCTAATGAAACCCTAGTGACCTAATGAGAAATGAAAGAACCTGACTCAATGAGTGACTTTGACTAAAAGTGGATGAGAGCAGATTTGTTTTCAGCATGATGAAGACATGGAAGAGGGTCAGCAGGCATATACTTGTGAAGGAAAATGGGACATTTGACAAGGACAACCACCAGTGGAACAATTTTATATCATGACCTAATGAAATGATTGAAAATTCTTTAAAGTGGGACGCCTAAGATGCACATGAAAAATGTGTTCTGATACTTGGTGGAAGTATGAAAATACTGACACTAGCACCTTCCATATCTAGTGGCTTTCTATGCATGAGTGGTTTCTACCACTCTCTATTACTCTGCTTGTGGTTGCTCCACATCCTAAGGTTCATCCTTTGGAGCCAAGAGCTCCTCAACTACATGCAGTTCGATCTCCCTCAAAAGGGACAATCACATGCCTTTGTCTTCATCAAATTTCACATCTCTTCTGACCATTGTTATCTTGTGTGATAGCAAGTATACCTGATAGTTGTGAGGTGTATCAGTGTACCCCACAAATATTCTCAACTCTGTTGTTGGCTCTAACTTCTTCCTGGTATCTTTGTTCACATGGAAATAAACATACGAACCAACAATTTTAAAATATTACACATCTTGTCTCTTACATGAAAAAGCCTCCTCTTGTGTACTCATCCCAAGTATTCGATGAGGACTTTTGTTATGGACAAATACTGCTATATTGTAAGCTTCCTCCCATATATGTAATGGTAGGCCCTGATCATGAAACATAGCTCATGCTGCTCCCACAATAGTTCTTTTATTTCTTTTGCAACCCCATTTTGCTATGGGTTATGATGTGCTATCAATTCTCTTCGTATTCCTTTTGAGGCACAAAATTTCTTGAATTCATTAGAGATGTAGTCTCCACCATTGTCTCTCCTCAGAGCCTTAACCTTATTCCCTGTATCTTTCTCTAAAAGTGCCTTGAACTTAAAAAACTTGGAGAACGCCTAATATTTCTTCCACATGAAGAAAATCCAACAATTCCTTGAAAAATCATCAACAAAAATCACATAATACCTGTGCTTTTCTATGGAAGTTGTCGTGAGTGATCCACACACATCTGAGTGAACTCTCTCAAGGATCTCCTTGGATCATATTTCCTTATTGAAATATGACTTTGGTATACTTCCCCAATGTACACCATTTTCAAGTGTCTCTTTATGCAAGTGCACCATTTGGAAGTCCTATAGAAATCTACTGCATGATCTTCAAAGTGTTGTGGTGTAGATGACCTAACCTCCTGTTCCATAAATCACCAATATTTCGGCTCTCCACCTTCTCTGCTTTCATGATCAATGCTGCACATTATTATACATCCAATTTTTAGAGGTTATGTACTCAAACCCCAATCTTTTTCACCTGTCCCGTGGCTTTGTGACGAAGGAACATATTTCCTTCACTTAAGATCACATCATAGCCATGATCTTCCAACATAGAAAAAAAACCAAATTATTCTTTAAACCAGTAACATATATGAAATATTTTAATGTGAGTGGATTAATAAGCCCCTCTGAAAGGTAACTGTATCTACACTGGTAGCGCTATACCTCCCGCCGTCACCCATCTTGATGTGCATATAGAGATCCTTATCCTCCAAGCTATTGAATAATTATTATATAGAAATATAATGACATATATATGTTAATTATATGAAAAATATAAAATCTATATCAAGGTTAGAAATATGCCTTGTTACCTTTAAATAAAATTTAAATAAAATCAAATAATTAACTTTAAATAAAAATATATTAACCATTAATGCATAAGATTAAATAATTAATTGTAAAATAAAATAGCTTGACCCTTAACCCTAGATCATCTATGATATGCGAAACAACATCTAATATAGCTTGAAAACTAACTTGAGTCATGAACCTGTCCATTATAAGCTAATAAAATATTTCATCTAAAATGTGAAACTTTCTTTGGGAATTGTTGGCAATCCCTTTGATCACTATCACGCATAGTTCTTCGATGCAATTTCCTTCTACATAATACTAATTTTTAAACAATGGAAGGAACTTAATATCAATCACTGTGTATAATGTATCATTTGTTTTCATATTATTTAATTTCCTACATTTATGTTATTCACCATGAATATGTGTACATGATATGTCCTATCTAATCCGTCAGACGCAAAATAGTTACACGTGGTCATTATACATGGAAAAAAGAAATATAGAGGTAGAATACATTGAGAACATAGTTGATTAAGAAAATAATTTAACGTGGAAAACATAAATGGCTATCAAATTTATTTTTGCACAATGCAATTAGAAAATGCAAGTATTGTTCGAATTTTTGTTTCTTTACATAAGCTTTAATCTCCAAATCAAAATCTTGAACATAAAGCAATACAATATAATATTAATTAAAATTTCAAATGTTGTTCAATCCCTATTGGAAATCGACTGTGTATTTTGCAACATATAATAGATATGAAATACAACCAACTATTCAACGATTATAGTTTCCCCTTTCCATTAAGCTTCCACACGATACATCTATAATGAGTTTTTCCCCTTTCAAATCGCTTGGGTTTTTTCCTCGTTGAGTCACGGTTTCTATATTTAGTAGTAGAGAAGCCTTACAACACCTATCGAGAAAAACAATTGCATAGAGCTCTGAATCTGCACAAAATAGAGGATCTTTGTAGGACATTGAAGCATAGATGAACACACCTTTGGATTTCAATTGTGTCTAAATGGAATCTCTAAGTATTGTATGAAAAATACTAAATTATAAAAATAAAGCAACGAAATCTATTATAGATTGAAGATGTTGTTCAAGCTTAGTTGGAAATCGAAGATGTATTTTGCAATATATCATAAATCTGGAAAATATCCAACGTTCAAATGATCATGGTTTTTTCTCTTGAAAAAGTGAAAGTTATTCACACAAGCGTTTACTAATAGTTGTATGGAGACACGACTCTTTTACACAATAGGAAAAGTATTTATTTGGTTAATTTTTAACTTTTTCTTATTTAGGAATTTTGCAGGTATAGTTATATGGAACAATAGTTGCACAAAACTAATTAATTGATGAAATATTACACTATTAGTATACAGAGCTGAGAAAAAAAATTTCATTATTCACAATGAAGAATATTCCAAAGACGAAGTATGTTTGGGAGAACAGAGATGCATAAGCAGAAGAAAGAAATATGAAACAATAAGTTTTTTTTCTTCATTTATATAGTTTAGCATAAGAAAAAAAGATAGCCGAAGTTTCTAGAATGTCAAACAACAAACCGATATGTTAGCAGCAAAATCAACAGAATGATAGATTTACAGCGCATCCCTAGATAGATCATTATCTAGATAAACTATTGTCTAGATTTTTAATCACCATGATCGCTATCTGAATACATTGTTATCTATATTTTTAATCACCCCAATGCATTCGATGCAATATTCATGGTGTCAACCAGGAAAAGTGACAGTAAGAAGTTTGATGCAATCTATATCTAAATGTGAAGGAATTATTATGATATCTATAATAATAATAATTGAATTGAAAGAAAATAGTCGGCATTATTCTCGAATCACAATTTACTCATCCTCATCGTTATCTAGATACACAATTATCTAGCCTAGATTTTTAATTTTTGCATCGCCCTTGTTGAAATATTGACGACGCACATCTAGCAGAAGTGATAGTAATAAATCTGACAGAATTTGTATCTGAATATGAAATAATTACCATAATTTATATAATAACCACAATTGAATTGAATAAAAACAGTAGGTGTTATTCCTAAAAGACATGCTGACAACAAAAAAAAGGCGTTGTCTACATATCGTGTAGCATTTTCGCTTTGTAAATTTCATTTGAAAGCTTGTAGTATTGTCCAATTTTTTTTCCTTACATAAAATCAACAAAATAGAGCAGTCCGTAATTGCAAGAAGGAAATAAATGCACAATCACACTCGTAATAGATAAATCCATGCTATTAATTCAGAGAAAAGTTAAAGGAATAGTTACAATGAAGAAAATATTATATTTTTTTACCAATGTGCTTTGATCCAAACGCACCAAGACACTCTAAATAGAAGCCCTTGGATTACCAGAATGCCCTACTCGATCATAATGTTCCATGCTGGAAATATGGGAAAATGATGCATTTCCAATGCACTAGAAATGATGCACTTGTTATTAATAGTGATATCATATGCCCATATTCTCAACAAATAACATTATAAGCGATAAAATGATTTTTTTTTATCAATGATCCATTAGCACATAATGGAAGTAAGTTTTACGAAATTGAACTTTATTAATGAGGAATATTTCCTATGTTATTTAAAATGAAATAGTGTTGTTTCTTATTTGTTGTTTATTAAAGCCCTTATTTCAATAAAGTATTATTTCTTATTTAAAATAAAATAATAATTATACTTATTTAATGTTTATTAGGCTTTATGTATCCCCAACGAAACCTCTACACACACTGAAATCTATCTGTAGGAAACTTTCCGCCTAAGCACAAATGTCAACAAATACCTCTTGCAGGCCGAGTGCGGTTTTTGCACTCTACTATAATCAAATTATTTTTCACTAAAGACTATGTTGATCAATTTATTAAAGGTTGTGCTCCCCGTACAGTGAAATAGTTTTTATGGTTATCCTTATGTAAATAAGCATATGTGAAGAACTACAGAGGAAATCAATTGTGTAGAGGATGATTTCAAGCTTTCATCATGTGGACCTCCGCACAATCATATACCTTCCACATAATTCATGCATACTTGCACTCATAAACACGTTTTTAATCACAAAAATTACATAATTTTTTTTTCCATGTTGTCACCTATAAAAAATGTTGATCCCAACTATTATGTTATTGAGTATGTATGAGAGAATGAACATGTTGAAGCGATAGTAAGAAATTTGATGCAATACATTTATTTTTTATTTGCACACTCTAACATAAGAAAAAAAGATAACCAAGGTGTCAAGAATGTAGAATGAAAAATTAGGAAAAACAACATAATGAAATATTTACGCCATATGCATATATATATATCGTTATCTAAATAAATTGTTATCTATATTTTTAATCATCCTTATCATTGTCTAGATACATTGTTATTTAGATTTTTAATCACTCCAATACCTTTGATGCAATATTTACGACGCACATCTAGGGGAAGCGAAAATAATATATTTGAAACAATTTGTATCTGAAGACGAAGAAATTACCATAATTTCTATAATAATGACAATTGAGTTCAAAGTAAGTAGTCAATGTTATTCTTGAATCGCAGTTTAATCGTCCTCATCATTATTTGGATACACTATTATTTAATCTATAATTTTAATCGTCCCAACACCTTTCATGCAATATTGATGGCATATAACCAATGGAAGTGCCAGTAATAAATCTGACACATTTTGTATCCGAATACAAAAAAATTACCATAATTACTATAATAATCACAATTTAATTGAAAGAAAATAGTTTTCATTATTCCTGAATCAAAATTTTTCCCGGAAAGTCATTTTTCGTTGGAATTCAACTATTATTTTTCATAGAAAAACTAACCATGTAGTAGTTTTTAAATATTTTTTGGATGGTGGAAATGAATTAAGCACTATCAAAAACCTCTACAACACCCAAAATCCTAAAGTTTGACAGTTGTGACCCAAATTCCCTAAAATATCTGTCAGATTTTAATCAAAATCTAGACAGAGTTTCTGCTATTTTGTGGGGGAAATTTTGGTCTCGTTAGGCTATTATAAAAAAAAAAAAAAAACAACAACATGCAAATTCCTATTACAAATGATTGGTTATCAGAATAATACAACCGAAAATCCTTTTTCTTGTAGGAATTTGTCACAAATATGTAACTACGGTTAAATTCTACTTTAGACAACTCACATGATGGATATAATGATTTAATTGAACTCCTATTTTTGAGAGGACCAAAATTGACCTAAATATCACCTCATTTGGATAAGCAAAAGTTGGTTTTTGAATTTATGAACCCACTCATGTACATTGGATTAGCTCGGCCTCACACACATGTGCTATTTGATCAGGTCAGACCTAAAGCAAAGTGGAACCATTGGAAGGCTATAAATATGATTTCCCTCTACCTCATTTTGACATAATGATGATACACTCTTCTCTCTTGCTTTTTGGATCGCACAGGTTTGAGGCTCGCCTGTAGAGGAATATTTTTTCTCTGAGGTGAAATTACAGGGTTTGAAGCTCGCATCTCTAATTTAAGGTTTTGGGCCCCAGTCACAGGCACAAAATAGGAGAATCTCGACCATAGTTGCATGCATGGAAGCTCATATGTGTGATGGAGTGTTCTAGTATCACGGACAACCCTTCATCCATACGACCGGGAGATTAGGTTATCTGTAGTCTAGTTTCGACCCCCAGTCACATGCTACCAAGATTAAGGGAGAAATTAGGAACCTATAGTTGCATAGATGACTCCTCCTCCATGCGACCGGGGACCAAAATATGAATTTTCAGTATTCTGAAGATTTCACTTAGTGACTGCAGGGTTGGCAATTGATTTTAGACAGTGACAGTTCAGTACAGACTTCAAAATCATATTTCAGTGTACATTTTTGGGTTCATTTCATGGATGTTGTAGTTGATTTGTTGTTTATTTGCATAGATGAAGATATGTATCATTTTACTCTCTTTTTCTAAAACATTTGATGATAATCTAAGAAGAATAATTTGCAAGGGTTTTCCCCATAGTGGGTTTTTCCTTGGCCTCCGACCAATCCTAGTGTCTCTTTGTGTGCAAGCTTTTCTTCTATTTTTTCCTTTATGTTCTGCTACATTGATGATGATGATATTTTTATTTCTATATAGTTTCATATGCTGTTGAATTATGATGTAAATTTGAATAATGTTATGAAGCTATGGGGTGAACTTTGTGTGTTATTGAAGAAATGAAATTATCAAAGAAAATAAAAATATAGCCCTACCAAAAATTCACATGGTATGAGAGTTGGGTTGAATAAAATTCATGGAGATCACCCCTATCATGACACCATTTATGGAAGTAATAAGAGGATGGTGGAGTCATAAAAGAAATATAGGGTATGAGGGTAACCCTAGGCAATTTGTGCGTTAGGGTTTGGTGGTTATGGTTTGAGAGAAACCCTAGTTTATGGAAAATATTTGAGATATCAATTATAGAAACCCTAGCATGGTCAAAGTCAAGATTCGCAAGCACTTATGACAGATTTGATGAAGCCCTAGGTGGGATAGTCTCTAGTAGGCCTAGTTGTTGATAAAGTTGATGGAAGGCAATATTTTTATGTGGACAATGGACAATGATGGCTCTTGAATGTTGGTTCAGGAGGGAGACGATCATCTCTCATTGAAGATAAATATTTCTTGACTTATGATGCTCCTTTATGTCTTTAATATTGTTTATATAAGTCATAGATATGATTATTTTTTTTACTATTACTCATCCTTCCTGCATAAATATATGATTATTTGGATGCTCCTAACTTCTTGATGATATATTTTAAGTGGATCCTTCTTGAGGATCATGGCTAGTGTAGGAAGATAATATATAGCATTGGAAAAGAGGTACCTGATGAAAATAGGAAAAGGTATTACAAGCT
Organism: Pinus albicaulis; assembly: GCA_034641835.2. Classification (NCBI taxonomy): domain Eukaryota; kingdom Viridiplantae; phylum Streptophyta; class Pinopsida; order Pinales; family Pinaceae; genus Pinus; species Pinus albicaulis. The sequence goes on along the minus strand of JAXQQM020092317.1, from coordinate 22,736 downwards.
TCCAATGCCAAATGAAAATATGCACAAGTATTTGAATACTTCAAGGTATGCATGGTATATTGTTTCAATGTTATGTTTCAGTTGTAATATTGAATGGAAATTTAATCCCTAAGGTATTATGTGAATATCTCCTTCTCAAATGGCTCATGCATGTATATGAAAGAAATTTGAATTCATGGTTACTGTGATGAAATTGTGCACCTAGTATTGAACATTTTGATCATGATGAAATTCTTGAATTTTATGAGGCTACTTAATGTTCATAATTGATATAATGGTATAATTTATTTTTTTCTAACAATATATCTCTTGGATATCTTGATCCCATAAAGAAAGATATCACCTTGACTCTATTAAATGATACTCTTGACACTTTACATGCGTAAGATATGATGGATCTCACATAGAATGTTACCTCATTGATTTCTATATACAATGGTATTGATAATTCTTGTGATGAGCATGATGAAAGTATGGAAAATGGGTTGACACTCTTCTTGTTTTGGTAAATTTTTATTGAATTACCTGACTTGATCCTATTGATCATGATAAGCTTGGTAACCATGATGATAGAAGTATAACAATGAGATTTACATTCTAGATCTTTCATTAACCGTGGTTATATTTTTATGTGATTCATAACTATGGCATATGGTAAAATTGAATGATCTAACTTGATGGATTGACTTAATTGAAGTGATATTGTATTCATGATTTTTGAAGTATGATGTCACACCCATCAAATTCCCCTATCATGTGACTCTAACCCTTGATGAAATATTGATGTCATAATGTAGTAGTTAATGTGCGCATGTTATGACCATGATGGGTATATGTTTTACTTTATGATCTAACATATCTGCTAACGTGTGATAATATTATAGATAGGTTGATGACATGAATGAATATGAATGGAGTGGACTCCCATGCAGAGGGAGAGCCTCTCCATAAGATCCCTTCTCCTACTATAATTTGCATTATATGTATATTATGTACTGTTGAAATATGATTTATGGGCATGAATGGAAAAATATCTAGCATTATTGCTCTGCAGCATAATCTCGGTATGAGAAGAGAGTGTGATATAAATATGGGCAAACTAGTTTTGTTGTGCTAGCTCCCTCATCAATATAAAATAAATGTGTTTAGGACCGTCTCAAATTAGTTAGTTATGTGTATTTTATGAGTAATTCATTAAGTAAAATAGTTTTTAAAAACACATTTACAACAAGTAAATTGCAGATAAATAACACATATTAGCCAGTTATGTGTATTTTATGAGTAATTCATTAAGTAAAATAGTTTTTAAAAACACATTTACAACAAATAAATTGCAGATAAATAACACATGGCAAACACATTACACAATAGTTGATAACGGAGTTCACCCCTCCTGGGCTACATCTCCATGGACATGCTTCAATTGCTTGGCCCTCTTTGGATTAGTGGTAAATTTTCTGATTACATACACCTATAGTGATCCAATGGCTTTGCAACTTGGTCCATTGGATTTAAAAGACCCAAAAACCTCAAAATAGACTCTTTTGGCTCAGAAAATGGTCTTCAGGTGATCTATACATGGCCTCCTCTCCTGGCGGCCCTCGACTTCTTTAATATTCAAAGTGGAAAAATCACTTAATAAGTGCTCATCTACCTCTGCAACCTACACCATTATGCTCAGAGCATCCAATTCATCTATTATTGACTCTTTCGGAGCCTAATTTGGTTGAAATATGCCAAAGTTATGGCTTCTTCAATTTCTCTTAGAAAAGCTCCACTAAAACTAGAGAAACTCTAGTTAACTCCGGTAATTATAGAGGAGTGCTGAATTTTGTGGACTCCACCAATCTAACTTCCATGTTAAGTGTAGTTAATTAGTGTATAAGCAAGGTTTTAAAAGTTATTTATCCCGCTAAGTGCATTTAAAAAAATCCGAATTAAAAAATCGGATTAACACTAACTGCGGTGGTTAGTGGTTAATTAACCCACATTAAAGTTAATTCCACGCCATTAAACATTGGAGCACTCTACCTGGTCACGAGCCATAGTTATGTGCATTGGGGTTGGCCCCCATACCCCTTTGCTGACAATCCTTTAGTTAACAACAAATATGTGTGGCATGCATAATATGTTAAGTCTCAAAGCTTGGGTGTGGTGATAAGTATTATGGTTTGTGTGGGGGAGGTCACAGGGTCAACCCCGACCTCTGCTCTTATGGATGTAATAAAAAATTTGCTCACATAATATGTAAAATTTCGACCATACCATATAAAATTTAAATTCGGCCTTTGAGGGGCACGTGGCAGCCTCCAGGCTAGCCACATATCAGTTCCCCATTGGCTCTCCACAAACCAACCAAAAATTTTCATCTGCCCAGAAATTCGGGCCAATTAGCATTCAAAAAGTTTCAGCATGATATTTTCCAGTGGAAAATCAAATTAGACCAAGAAATTGACCCCATTTGAGCCTGTTTGACTTTTTTTTTTTTTAAATTCGCCTATTTGGTCAAGCGGACAACAAGCTCTAACTTTCACATACAAACCTCGTTTTGAGTGAAACAAAGTGCATCAGATTCTTGGCGATGAGACCTATCCTGTCATTATGGTTTGGAGATTCTGAGCACTTTTAATTTTTAGCAAATGTTTACCCCCAATCGAGATTCTGACCACTCCTTCCCACTGACAAGGATTTTGATTCCACAAAAGTGTGTTATCTGATGAGAGCTGAATACTCTTCTCTTTCCTAAGTTCTATCAACTTGATTCTACTTGGAAAAATCTCCATGACAACCACTTGGGTTCACTGACATGCCTTTCCTTGCAAATGGCTTGGCACCTCAACCAATGTCCTCCTTTCGTTGTTGACCCAATCCAACACTTGTTGCTTGCTTGATGACTGATTAAACACCTTTTTGTACCAAAGAAATCCCTCAGTTCTTAAAAATTTGAGAGATGGGCTTCCCATTGAGAATCACGTTCCTCATTTGCACACACATGCATACGATGAAAGCTTCTCCTTGGAAACCACTTTTCCAAGTTAAGCCAATCTGAGTGAACTACAACAATAAGTTCCAACATTAGTAATAACAAGAAAATAAATGACCATTCTTTTTACCTCCATGATTCCAAATTCCACATCCGGAAGAATGCATTCGCCATCTCTTTCACTTCTTGGCGTCAACACATCAAATGGTCTATAATGGCTGTTGTTTTCAGCTACAAAATTTTTGGCATCTTGTCCCTCTTTCTGCTTTTTTATTCCATCATCCTTCAGTATTGACATGCTGCTCATGCCATGATTTGAGAATGAAATATAATCATGAGCCTCTTGTTCAAGAGTGGACCTTCCAAAATCTTGAGACATCTTGTCACTTTTGCTACTACAAAGTAACAAATGTCACATCCTGTGAACATCGTCATGTACTCTTACATCTTGGTGTACAAAATCATCGACCAAACACAAGTCGACAAAGCATGCCTCTTCAAACAACTGACTCTCAATTCAAACAAAATCATGTACAACAACTTAATGATTCTTTTCCCAAGACAAAAATAATTTCACATATCATGAAACAATTTGTCAACATTTCACTTTCATCTTTGGAGACAAAATCAACTTTTCCAAGTCGATATGACATGCATGTAACACACAATCGACCAACACAAGTTGATACTCATGCATGTGCAAATGATCAACAATGTCGAGTTGACAAACATACATGATAAACAAAGCAATCGACCAACACAATTAAATCACTCATGCATATTCAAGTACAATGAAACTATAAAAAATTCCACTGTTCACACACACAAACTCTCATTCATGTGTAAAATTCTCAACTCTCTCACAAGTACAATCAAAAGTACATGAATCCCATTTGTATGTACAATTAATTAATGTGCCGAAATGACTAAATTTTTTGCATCCAAGTGAGTCAACATAACTTTATTTTTTCAACATCTTGCTTCGTGCAACATGCAGCATGCTTTCAAGAGAAAACAAATGCATTCAATTGGAAAATAAATTCATCAATAAGGCATTATTTTGCATCAATAATCAAAATAAATGCAAGGCCTTAACTGGTTAATAAATCTAACCATCTCTTTCCAAACCATTTCAATGACGCTTCTTTCAGCTGCACTTCATCATGTGAATCATCCTGACCCACGTAAATTATGGAATCCTCTTTTCCATTATTGTCAATATCTCTCTCCACCTTCTTCAAATGTTGTGGATGACTTGTTGGATACAAATTCCAACACCTGTCTACAAGATTACCCTGCTTATGGCAATGAGTACAAAATAATTGCATCTTCTTTTCAACATGGTTTGCATTGTCTAATGGACCTTTGGATTTCTGTCTCCTTTGTTTAGAAAGTTTCTTGTGCATGGAAAACTTCTTCCAACGTCTTGAAACAATATGGTTATTCAAACCACAAAAAGAACATGAAATTTTTCTCCAAATTTTATGTGAGGATTTAACATGTTTATCATTATAAAAAGAAACTTGATTAAAGGCATATTTATACCTTGCAAATCACCTTTGTTGACTTCTTGAGGAGGTGAATTTGATGAGGTAGTGGCTCTTTTCGCAATACCAACAATGGATTCAATGATTTTAGAGCTTTCAACATCCTCTTGTTTTCCATTTCCATTAGTTTCTTGATTATGAGCATCTTCTTGCATAGTGTGTGTAAAACATTTGCATTCCTCATGAACACAAACTTCACAAGCTTGAGTTAATGAACATGTAATGAAAGTCCTTCTTGGAACACCTTATGTGCCTCCTTGGATTTGGAGCATTCTCCATCATGTTGCCCATAACCAAGACCCAAATACTTAGGCCTTTCCTATAAAAAAATTGGCTCAACTATGCCTTGTGCATGTTTGCCCAATCCTTTACCTTCATAGCCCATCTTCATCAATAATTTGGACCCTATTTCTCTAGTGTGTCTTTCAAAAACACCTACAAATTCATTTTGAGAAGAAATAGAAGATAAACTTGATTTTCACACCTCATTTTCATGCTTGGCTAGAGTTTCCTTTGCGATATGGAGTTGAGTCTCCATCTCATACATCTTTTCAAAAATATCTTGCTTCTACTCCTTCATGGAAATCAACTACTCTTGAAGTATATTGTTCTCCTTCCTATCTTCAACCAACTCTTGCACCATATCTTTCATGATGTAGAGCTTCTACAACATCTCTTTATCAAAGAGTCTTGCTAAGGAAGATTGATTAGAAACATGACTTGATGAAGTTTCCATCACACTTCTAATGCATACAAATCTTCTTTGATTTGATTTGAGGGTTTAGTCTTCAGTCTTGAACTTCTCTTCTCCTTACACACATAAATTTGCACACAGTTAAATTCTCCTTGCAAAAATTCAAAACCAATAGCTAATTATCGAGCAAACCTTGGAAAACCATCTCAGGCTAAAACGAGATAAATCGTGCTTTGATACCAACTTGATCTTAATATGGGAAAACTAGTTTTGTTGTGCTAGCTCCCTCATCAGTATAAAATAAATGTGTTTAGGACCATCTCAAATTAGCTAGTTATGTGAGGGTTTATGTGTCAATTTTAAGTGTCTTTTATGAGTAATTCATTAAGTAAAATAGTTGTTAAAAACACATGTACAACATGTAAATTGTAGAGAAATAACACACATCAAACACATTACACGATAGCTGATGACGAAGTTCACCCCTCCTGGGATACATCTCTATGGACTTGCTTCAATGGCATGGCCCTCTTTGGATTAATGGTCAATTCTCTGACTACATGAACCTATAATGCTCCAATGTCTTTGCAACCCGCTCCATTGGTTCAAAAGACCCAAAAACCTCAAAGTAGACTCTTATGGCTTAGAAAATGGTCTTCAAGTGACCTAGACATGGCCTCCTCTCCTGGTGGTCCTCAACTTCTTTAATCTTCAAAGTGGAAAATCACTTATAGAAGTGCTCCTCTGCCTCTACAGCCTGCACCATCATGCTCAAAGCATCCAAATCATCTAGGATTGACTCTTTCTGAGCCTAATTTGGTCGAAGTTATGGCTTCTTCAATTTCTCCTAGAAAATCTCCACTAAAACTGGAGAAACTCTAGTTAACTCCGCTAATTCTGGAGGAGCACCGCATTTGGTGGACTTCGCCAATCTAACTGCCATGTTAAGAATAGTTAATTAATGGATAAGCATGGCTTTTAAATGGTATTTAGCATGCTAATCACGTTTAAAAAAATCTGAATTAAAAAATTGGATTAGTGCTAACTGCAGTGGTTTGCAGTTAATTAACCCACATTAAAGTTAATTCTGCGCCAATAAAATTTGGAGAACTCTACCTAGTCACGGGACACGGTTCTATGTGTTGGGGATGGCCCCACGGGGATGTCCCCCATACTCCTTCGCCCAATCCTTTAGTTAAAAAAAAATATGTGCGACATGCATAATATGTTAAGTCTCAAAGCTCGGGTGTGGCGGTAAGTATTCTCATTTGTGTGGGGGAGGTCGCGAGGTCGACCTCGACCTCCGCCCTTCCACCTATAATAAAATTTTTCCCGTATAATATGCGAAATTTTGACCATACTGTTGTCGTTCCTAGAGACAGCCTTGAGTTGTGAAAGACCAGTGCCTAGGACATCTTATATATAGCAAGGAGCATAGGGTATAACAGGGGAAGTTATCAATACAAAGCTCTCATGATATCTCCTGAAAGTAATAAATATTATCTGAATGGGACCAAGACCTTCAGAAACTGACACAGAGAAAGGAATACTGCAGAGGCAATGTGCAAAACTCTAATATAAAAGCAACAGACAATTTAGAGACAACTTACTGTAAAGAGGGCCAATTCAGAAATACCTCATAGAAATAAATTATCAGAAGGTGTATGTTGTGAATGAAAGATTAAGAGAATACTAGTGTTCATTGAGCTGATATCCAGATACACAATATCACCATGTAATGGGATTACCAATTTAAGAATCCATACATGACAATAGCGTTTTAAAAACACCCTCCCAAAGAAACTAATATAGCAGAAATATGGTTGAGTGAATAGTGAAACAAAATATCATGCCTAAGCCATATTTAAAGCGCTTGACTAATTCGAGCATGGGTATCAACTAGGATAAATCCATACCAAAAATTAGTGAGCCACTCGCATTCCAGAAACATGATACAGGAAAGATGGATGAAATGAAATGATCTATTAAAATAACACATAAGAGAGAAAGTTACACACTGTGAGAAATCAAAGACCAGAATCCTCTTTAAAGATGGAACTCCTCCTCACTGAGACCCCATGGGCTCTGTACCTTCATATAAGAACTTTTACAAAAATGCATACAAAAATTCTTTCACTGCATGATTTTATGATAAAATCTGGAACCCTAAATCATCTGTTCTTCGGGAGCTTTATAGGAGAACAAGAAAGCTCGAAAAGGGAGTAGGTGATGAACATTTAATTTGCCTCATTAAGACAATATGGCGAAAACGTGCATGCCCATATTGCTGGATGAATCTGTAGTGCTGTATGTACTCTGCTGCCTGCTTACTGAAATAAATGCACTGGGTAGAAGTCTCTTCAGGAACACGACAAAGAAGTAAAATCACATAGACATTCCGTCCTTTCCAGAAAGAAAATGGTGCTGAAAAGAAAACTGTAGGGTATTATTTTCTGCGAATGGTACCCTCTGCCTTCTAAACCCTGAATTAAGATCTTCAATGTTGAACGCTGAATTCCTCGATCACTCACTGATATTTCTCTGCTGCTCCATTAATGTCTCCATCTGCGCAATTTGTGTTTTAAATGACTATGGAGGGTTTGACAGATTTTAGATCTGTTCCTTTAATGGAAGTCATATCACAACAGCTTCCCAAGCCTTCTCCATAATTACAGCCTCTGAAAAATGGTACTTTGATGTGCTCTCTATTACAGCAGTAGAGACTGTAAATCATGGCAGTTTTCTGCCGCTGTAACCCTGCAAAACCCGCAAACTCGTTAGGAAAACCATGCATGGGGATGGTGGATGTGGCGGAGTCAATGAAAATGGTCGTGCGGACATGGCGAAATGGTGGAAAAATGCAGGGTGGCGGAAAAAAATGCAGTGAAACGATGGAGGATGGACTGATGAAAGTTTTTAATGTAAAACATTTGAAATTTGACTAATGAATGAAATATATAAGGGCGGAGGGAAAAAGTGCGACAAACACGTGGAACGAGTGTCGTGGAGGTACGGAGTCAACTGGCGGAGAGGTAAGTGATCTGGACCGTCAGATCTCAGGAGGAGATTGACGGCCGAAAATGTGTTGGAGGGCGATGGACCATGGGCCAGGGGTACAGTTTCCCCGTTTTAACTTCCGCACATCTTTGAGGAGCGATCGCCATCGGATGGGCAGTTCTAGATCGGATGGCTCACGTGCATATTGCGCCACGTCCGCTGCCGAACTATAACGCGTGATGAGTAGGCGGTTTTGAAATAGTGCGTGAGACACACGTCACGCGATGAATGGCATTGCTCTGAAATGAGAAATACCGCCCGCCTGGGAAAGGCGGTGCGATATAAACAACCGATTTTGTACAGTGCAGGGAGCGGGGACCACAAGGGCGAGTGAGCTGCAAACCATTGATCTGCGGTTTAAACGGACGGCGGACAGGAGATTTGGGCGATGAACGGAGTGGGACATAGGCGCGATGAAGACTTGCGAATGCCGTCAGATCTGTACAGATCGACGGTTATAAACATGCCCGATATATATATGTGATAAGCGCCTCCATGGCTAGCACTCGGTTTTGACCTCCGGTCATGTGGAGAAAAAGGTGCAAGGGCTAGGGCCGAAGGGTGCTAGGCCTTAAATATATTATTATAAGGGGATTTCGGCCCCTTTATGCAGTTTTGAGGCTGGGAGAAGGTAACGATGAGAAGAAAATGAATTTCTTGGGGGAAAAAGAGGGGGTTTGAAAGGTTTAAGCAAGATTGCTTCTCAAAATTTTAATATAATGCTGACATGATCAACACATACCATATAAAATTTAAATTCGGCCTTTGAGGGGCACGTGGCGACCTCTAGGCTAGCTATGTGTCAGCTCCCCCATTGGCTCTCCACAAAGCAACTAGAAACTTCCATGTGCCTAGTAATTTGGGCCAACCATCATTGGACAAGTGTCAACACGATATTTTCCAGTTGAAAATCAACTTTGACCAACAAATTGACCCCTTTGACCCTGTTTGACTTTTTTTTTGAAAATTCACTTATTTGGTCAAGCGAATGGTAGGCTCTAACTTTTACATACAGACTCTGTTTTGAGTGAAACAAAGTGCACGTTCCTGGAAATGAGACCTATTTGGATGTTCTATTTTGGATCAATTCTGAGCACTTTGAATTTTTAGCAAACTTTTGCCCTCGATTGAGATTCTGATCAGAGTGATTTTCCTTACTCTAAGCCTTAGTCACACGGAAGAAAACCTACAAGTGTGATTGTAGCCTCCTAGTTGCATGGATGCAAGCTCAAGGGTGTGACCAAGGAACTGAGCTAGGGTTTGACATTTGGAAGCCACAATCTCTCGCATAATATCTTGAAGAATGTGACTATAATATCCCAACCACACTAAGGAAGGCCCAAGGGTGTGACTATGTCTACATGACACAAAAATGAAGTTTTGTCCATGAAATTAGATGTTTACCTGAAGGATGTCAGTCCTACATATGAGGAGTAGAAAACAGAAAGATTTGTGAACAAGAAAGTTTGAATGTTTGACATAATATGAACATGAAAATTGAACTTGTGTTTATAGGTGACTGGGACATACCTATAAATATTTCATTATGTTTAAAGTTTGAGATACAAGAGTTTGACATGATTTGGTTGGCTGATACATATGATCAATGTTTATAGTTTTGACATGATGCTTGAAAATGTCTTAGAAGTTTGAATTTATGATTGAGATATTTTTTGGATTATTGATCTATCTACAATAGAAAATTTGGATTTTTCTTGATGACTAATGATTTGATTTGACGATTGTTGATCTGCCTTGATGCCAATTCTATGTGGGAATAGTGACCTTCAATGAATTATATAGGTATTTAGAAAAATGGTTTTGTATTGGCCTCCTTGTTCCTAGCACAATGGTTGAATTATTAACAATTGTGATTCAGTATGAATATGGAACCTGCATGACTTATCCTTAGTGTGTACATTTGCATCCTGTGAAAAAAATGACTTGTATTGTGATCATAAGGATGACTTGATGAAGTTTATGATTGATATTTCATGGTTGATAACAACCTGCTGGAGTGATAATAGATGATGTCATGACTTGATGAGAGCTCTACCTATCACCCGGTCTAAAGAATTGACACTGAGATATTGATAAATTTGATATTAGTATTGATTTTTCGTCTAAACTTTTATGAGTTGAATTAGTTGATTTTATTTCTAAATATTGATTTATGAAAGGATGGAATGTTGGTTTGGTAAGTGTGATATATGATGCACATATAACTTGAATTGATTGAAATGCTTCATTCACATTGAGTTTGCACCGAAAATCCTTTGGAATATCTGCATAAGAATATTAATTCTTGACCTAAGATGTTCTTTATATGATATGTGACTACATGGATGTATTGTTGATATTTGAGATTATTATTTATGAGAACATTTGGATGCTTCTTTAGTATGAGATTTTCCATGATATCTTGGATGAGAGGTCCATAGCATGACCGAGGTTGAGTACGATGTTTCTAGCATCGCTAGTTGTGAGGCAAGATGAAGTAGTCGCCTTAGAGAGCTATATGAGCATGATATGGATATGAAATAAACATGTTGTGATGACAAAGAGTGGGATCTGATTGGCAGATAATCCCATATATATAGTTGGGACTGAGATACTCTCATATATTGAGACTATGCAATTGTACGATACAATATTAGGCTCATGGTTGGCACCTCCTTGATAGGGAGGATGAATATGGTATCCTTTTTTGATTTATATGCTTATTTATGTTCTAAAATGATATTTGATTTGATTTCATGTATACAAATTTTATTAATAGATGATGATTACCTGATATGATTACGATTAGAGCAACGTTGATTGAGGTCACTTAGCCAACTCTTTCTCCCTTTCTGAGATCTTAGGGTGTGGAATTGAGATGAAGGGCTCTTGGGGTTGAGAGAACTCTAGAAAATAGGATCATAGATGTTTCTACCCTATCTGTCACCCACGGGATTTGTGTGATCCTTGTCCTTTTTGAAAATTCAAGTATCTCCCCCACCTTTAGTCGTTGTAGAGTATACCCCAGTTGACGTCATACCCACAAGAATGGCTTGTTTGAATTTTCCCTCCTCATCTAGCCAACAGGTTGAGGAGGGTTGGAGGCATGTGATCATCACCTCTTGTTAAGTCATGTATCTCTTCCAAGTTGTATTTTTATGCAGGTGTTCTACCACATGACTATTAAGGGTCATTGATGGGAATATTAGCATGAAATAGGTTTGGGTTGATATTTTCTCCCCTATAAAATTACGTGTTGAGAATGAGCTCCCCAATGTGGTTCCAAGGTTAATATGTGCTCCCATGTGTGTTTGGATATCCTATTGCTTGATATGGGGTCATAGTAGTAGCTCCCCCATGATATTCTCGGTTGAGTAGTAGCTCCCCGATATGGATCAAGGTTGAGATGTGCTCCCTGTTGATATTATCTCCATTGATGATGTGAATTAAATCCCCACTGATGATGTTATGGATACTATCATGTTGAAAAAAGGTTATGTGTAGTAGCCCCATGAATAGAGGGTGGTAGCTTAGGCTCCCCTCCGATGACAAATTCTTCTTCTAGATTAAAACATGTTTAGCATATGAGCAGGGAAAATCAAGAGATAAGTAGGAATAATCAAGGGATGAATCTAGATGAAAATTTATTATTTTATATGATTAAGATACTTTATATGGTCACAACATGACGACAACATGATCGGATGATGTGATGATCAACAAACAGATATTAGCAGGTGGAATTCTCCCTAGTTGAGAGTGAGTGATAAAAATATACAAATGTGGAAAAATTCCACTTTGGAAATCTCACATGATGGAGATAATGATTGCATTTAATTCCTCTTTTCGGGAGGACCAAAATCGACCTAAATATCACCTCATTTGGACAAGAAGAAGTTGGTTTTTGAATTTATGAACCCATGCATGTACATTGGATAAGGTCAACCCTAAATCAAAGTGGACCCATTGGAAGGCTCCCACGGGTTTTTTTTTTCTTTGTTAATAAAGAAAAAATAGTTTAGAATAGCTTTTATGGCCTAATTGTGAATTCTGTCAATCCTTATTTGAATTTTTCAACATTAGAACAAGAAAAATTTCCTTAATTTGAAAATAAATAAATAAATAAAATTCTATGCATGAAATTTATTTTTATTACTGATTTTTTTTTTTTAAATTTTGTTCTCAGTAACTTAATTTCAAATGATTTCCATAACTTAATTTGCAGAGTCATCTATTTTCCTTTGTGGCTAACGTAAGCATTTATTCAAGAAATCAACATACATACCCCATCTTCCACACATCCAAAGCTCCGCAAAATAAAACATAATTATAATAACATATTAACATTAATATTCTAATATTAATTTCCCTATGCATCCTCTATTCTCCCGAAATTATCTCATCCTAATTTCATTCTCGCCGAATAAATTTCCCAATATAAAATCTCAGCAGAGTAAAAACATTTTCACATTGAAAAATAGTAATATTAATTATTATGTTGTCCCGCACATACCCTAATTCAATCCTAATATCAATGCTTAGAGAAATAACACATTGCAATATCACTCGTGAAACCCCTCGTTCTCCCACACATACCCTATTTTCTAGATATTTTATCATCCAAATGTTTGTCCTTAGATAAATAGAAAACTCGTATACTTCCAATATAACAAATATTCATATGTACTATATTTCATAGAAAATCCATTGCGTGCAAAAAACTCACAGATTAACATTAATAGTTTAAAATTAATTTCTCTATGCACCACCCATTCTCCAGCAAAAACCCCAACCTATTCACTGTAAAATATCCACACTATGAAAATTAACTACATTAATCATTATTTTCTCCCACACATACCCCATCCTTTGCAAATATTTATAATTCTAAAACCATAGTTCTACGCAACTACTATCCCACACATACTTCATCTTCTAATAGTAAATACTCCACATAAGGAAAGTTTTTAACATTAATTTCATCTTTGCCAAATAAATTTCCCTATACACGACCATTCTCATGCACATGCGTGTCTCTCTGCACAATAAATTTCCTCGTACGTGAATATTTCATTGTGCGAAGTATGGAGGTTCACACAATGAAATCTTGAAAACTTCTTCCACACAATGGACAAGTAGTGTGTGTAGCTCTGGTTGTGCAGAGATTTCCGTAAATTCTATTTATACATTAAAAAATAAGGCAAGAACATCCTCGAAAAACAAAAAAATCATTAAAAAATGATAAAATTAAAAGTATCATTTCTAAAAGGAGATTGACATTATAGTTTTTTTGTAATACATCACTCTTTTTACAGAACAAATAAACTCTTCAACATTTAATAAGTTAATAATAAATATGATACATGCATGGTGGTTTAGCTTTCACTACGAAACAATGCTAATTGTAGCAATCATTCAAAAGAAATTAGGGTGGGAAAAGAGGGTAGGATGTAGCATAGCTACTCGCACTGGTGGATTCTAGTACAGAGCGTCCGCATAGGAAGTTGTGTGAAAGAAGCTATGTGGAGGAATCTCTATAGAGGTGGTTGTGTGGATTTGTGCAGAGGAAGCATGTGCAGAGGTAGAAATATGGAGGAAGTTGTGCAAAGGTGGTTGTATAGGGGAAGTTGTGTGGAGGAAGCATGTGTGGAGATGGAAATGTAGACTCCACTTAATTAGTGGTAGAGGCAGGGACTATGCTACAATGCAGTTTTTCCCCTTGTTTAGTGTGCAATCGATATGAAGTAAACACAATTATTTAGTTGAACATAGTCATTATCTTAAAATTTAATTTTAAAAAAATATTATTTTGCTATATAAGATATATATGTGTGAGAGAGAAAAAATTATATCCCTTTCAATGAAGCTATATATATATTCAATTAAAAAAATAAAATGTTGCTATAATCATTCTATTTTGTTACAAACATCAATAATATTTAAGGTTAGAGTTGTATATCTTTCTAACAATGTTAATATAATATTCGTTTTAATCCTCACATTGGGTACCTATGGAAAATGCAAGTGATGATGAATTCTTCTAACATGTCATCACCATTACCCACCACCGCTTGGGAGTTTGTACAGTCATGGATCCCATCGATGATATGAGGGACATTAAGGTACGTGAGATTATTGTGCGAAGGTATGCAATACTGTTAATCACAACTCTCCCTCATAATTACAACTCCCCTCAAGAGCCTCTCCTTGTGATGATGGTGATGATGTTATATGTTGAAACTATAGCTTAAAAAACCAAGTTCCTCGACCTTAATTGTACTTCCTTTTTGAATTTTGGATATGTTATTATTACTCAATTCCTTTTTGTATTTGTGTATAATATTAGTTTCAGTTTGTATAGCATCCTTTCCCTTGGGTCTGCTTTACTTGACCCATTTTAATGTGTTTTTTCTATTTCTCCCTTTAGTTTACTAAAATTTATAAAGTACCAACAACTTTGAGCCTTTTTTGTCTATCTCTAGGGTTACTATGCACTGATGAGGCTATTGTCCCCATGGACTCTTTTCCTGCACACTCTATCTCCTTCCTCACATCCCTTATTCTAGCACACACTATACCATGTGTTCTCGCTAATTTGACCCCAAATATATCTTGGATCCTTCTGTCATTTTCAACTTGTTCCTCCTCTCATATTCTCATGATTGAAAATCGCGTCTTTGGATTTTTATGTTTTCCCTGCATCAAATATATTGTTGTAACTTGTAAAAAAAACTACTATAAAAGATTAACATCCTAATTTTGAATTAATAAGTATAATTGTAAGTTACAATTATTATTATAATAAGTTAAAAATTAAAAAAAAAATAATTAAAAAAATAAAAATTAAACCAAATTTAATTAAAAAAAATTTAAAAATTAAAGTTAAATAATAAATAACAAATTAAATATTTAATTTAATTAACTAATAATTAAAATACAAAATTTAAATTATTAAATAATAAATAAAATAAAATAAAACATAATAAAATGAATATAACATTATATTTATATATATATATATATATATGAATTGGGCCACTTTTTTAGACCATTGCAAATTATGAGATCCCGAGCACTATAGAGTTTGACTAGCTCCGATCCAAACAAATTATCCCCGAGGTCTTCAGAGCTACTTTTGTACCAGATAGCCAGAGTAAGGTCTTCATCTAACCAAAGAGGATTGCGGTTGGAATGATTGCTTAGAAGAATAGCTTGGTTGCTTGAAGTTCGAGCATTAAAGTCACCCATTAAAAGGATATTACCTTCATTCCTTAGGCTAGAAATATCATTCTCTAAACCATTGTAAGGACTATTTTTATCTAGATTCTTTTTCTTATAGAAGTTATAATTAATGGGGGGAAATAACAGATTGCTATGTAGGTCTTTTTATCATTAATGTCAGTAATATCAATCCAGCTATATTGGTTGTAAGGGTCGTTTTTATAAATCTTAGCATGGGGGAGATGTTCTTCTTAATGTAGCAAGCTATGACCCCAATGCCTCTACGAGAGGATCGCTTGTTCTAGGTAGACCATAGTGCAAAGCCATCTATGTTAAGGACCTTAGATTCTTCATGCTCCCAAGCTTCAACAAGCAATATAATAATATCAACATCATTCATATATATATATATATAATTGAATTAAAATATAATATCAAATTGAAATAATATAATGAAATAATACAATTAAGTCAAATATTAAATAAACTAACATAATAATGAGAATAAATTAATTAAAATTAATTAAATAAATAAATTAAAATTAAACATTAAGTAATTTAAATCAAAATTAAAAATTAAGTAATTTAAATAAAAATTAAAGAAGAGAAAGGCCAAGGTATTTGAATCATCCATTCAGCTCCACATCTGGTGTCGAAGCCTGTCGATGCTTGATGTGTACCACAAGACATTCTAATGAACTCAACTTGCCTGTGAAAACCCTGAAATATTTTAGTGAACTCAATCTGCCTGTGAAAACCTTGTATTCGAGCTTAACAAATTGCACTTGTATGATTATTTCGATAAATACTTATAGTAATGGTTCCAACTGCAATTTTAATGAAGCCAAAGAGAAAACGCTTCTGCAGAGCGACATGCTCTTCATTTCCATCTTCCAATTTGAGCAATTTATCACCGAACGATTATGTTTGAAGCTTCCAAACTTGAACTCTGTTTGGAATTTTAACATTGGGAGGTATTAACAGCACCATCAATAGCCTCCTCATCTTTTTAATCTTTCTATGGTTTTGAGGAAAAAGAGCAACCATTAATGAATTCCAGAGGCTCAGAACTTTCACAAAATATAGGCATCGAAAAATGGCGTTGTGACCTAAAATCTATGACAACGAAGAAAGATGGAGGATATAGAACCCATAGTTGTATGACGGTGTAAGGGAATATCTGAAATTTCAGCACTATTTCCTTATTGGTATATGTCGAAGACATTTTTACGCTATAGTTTAAAAAAGTAACAGAATGACCTAGAATCCAACAGAGATTTTGAAAAAATTTGGCAAAGATTTTATCATAATCTTGTTTACAGTTGTTAAACTTCAGTATTTTGAGTGTCTTAAGAGTTTTTGATAGTGTTGAATCTATTTCTACTCTCAAAAATGGATTCCAAACACTGCAACTACTTCATTTTTTGAAATTTACTAAACCATATTTCAACAAAAACCTGCTGTCCGAGCTAAAAAGACAACTCCCATTTTCACAGCTACTATTCAAGTTATCGTTATTTGTCCACCACATTTGCACACCCGCTTAATTTTTTAAAAAATTAGTCAAACCATTATTGTACACGTAGTGCTCTGGGTAGAGGGGGGCATACAATATTACGTATTGAACCATGTGACTTGTTGACTTTATACCTACCATTACAATGTCACTTTGTGAATGTCGTATTCTAATGACTTTCGTTTTGGACTTGTTCCAAATTTTATTGGAAATACAAGTTTAACGTGTGATTTTTATTTAATTTAAGTGTTATGAGCGTGTAAGAAGTTTTTATGGTGTTGAATTCATTTTTTATTTTAAAATAATTAAAAAAATCAAATAAAAAATTGTGTCATCAAATTTAAAAATAAAATTAAAAGACAAATTGCTCAAAAAATTATTTAAACAAGTTTTTACCAAAAATTCTAAAATATAAAATAATTGTACTTTTTAAATCCAAAAAAATACAAAATTCAAAATTCAAAATTATTATTTTAACCCAATATTCAAAATTCGAATTACTATAATGATAATGATAAATATTCAAAATATTACTTGCCCCAATTAGTATTAAGAATAAGATGATCTCATGATTAGATTAAGTGATCAATTTTTACCTTAAACAATAATCACATTAAATGTATATATTTGATGGGATGTCATATATATATTTTTTTTGGGTAAGTTAGGCTAATCTAAATTAATTGGAAAAGAGAAACAATACATATGCTACATGTTGGGTTGTTAAGTAGCGCTTAACCAATCCCAGCCTTAGTTTCACAGTTTTGAGGCTGCCTCCGTGGAGGAAACGAGTTCAGAAAATACTTGAAGCAGGAAATTACAAAATGCGCAGCAGCGCTGGTGTATCCAAAAATTACAAAATATGCGGAAGCATAAGTATGACTTAGAATTTTGTAATAATAGCAGGCATGACAAAAAACAAGCAAGAACTAAGTAGCTTCGCAGTCCTTAGTCTTCAGCTTCATCATTACTATCTGGCTCTTCCTCCACTATGGGGCAGGCATATGCCTGCGCAGTCGCTTCCTCTGTATCAGTGGGTGGACGTGTAGGTTCGGGAACTGATGCGCAGAGAATGGGAGCCTTCAAATATTCTGCGTCAGGGACATGCGTCCAAGTACCTTTAGAATCCATAGTCCATACATCTATATCATCACTCTCATCTTCCTGAGCAGGAAGATGATCGGTCTTGAGAGGCGGGAGGTGCGCCTGATGCGCAATGGTAGACTTCTGAGGTCCACATCTGCCTCTCTGTGAGGCTTGCACGAGGGCCTCCTCCTCCTGATTCGGTGTGGGGCTTTGTCTAACATAAGTGCCAGAGGAGGAGCCTTCAACAGACTACAGACGATTGTTCGTCCCTCGGTGGTAACGACTGAGGAGCGCCCCTCTCAACCCTCCACGGATGGTTCTTTGGCACAACCTAGGAGCCATGTTTTGCTGAAGCAGAGGAGTGACAGAGATGGAGGGATGCTCAACAAGGGGAGAGGAACGAAGCAGGGGAAAATCAAGTGGACAGGGGGAACAATGAGTGGGAAAGCATGTCAGGGGACGCAGGGTAATGGGTGCGCACAAACTGTTGATACTGGTGGGACAGATGGAAGTGCACGCTCGATAAATTTCTGCCCAGAGATTTTTGCATAGTGCAGTGCTAGGAAGAGGGCTGCGCAACAGGCTGGCAGCGTAGGAGGGCAAGAAAAGAATCAACAAAAAAGGCTGAAGGAGTTGACTGTATGTCTCTTTCTATTGGGGGGTCTTCCTTTTAAAAGTTCATGACACATGCGAAGAGCTAGGTCATGATTGAGTCTCGCACGCAGCTACGTGCCATAACCGTTTTCATGAGCGGGCTCGAGTGAGGAGTTATGGCCAATCGACATATCATTCCAGGTAATCATTTAGGATGATTTCTGCAGAGAGGTACCCTAGAGGGGGTGACATTGTCCAAGCGTATCTTCATCATGCCATATCTCATTCGCCTCATGCAGATGGTTATTAGTTTGAGGATCCACATCGGGTGAGGACCTGCGCTGCAGATCTTCGTTCTCATGGGTGTGGGAGAGATGATTTTCATTTGTACTCCTACTATCACCCGCATCCGGGGTGATGGGATGTCATATTAACTTTATTGATTTTATTATATTTATGTAATTTTAGAAATTTAATTAAGGTCAATACATTGTTTTTGGATTATTAATGTAATACTAGTGTGAGTTGCATATAATATATCTTACTAATATTGTTAATGATGATTTCTATTTAATAAAATTGATTTTGGGATACATCATTTAATATTTATAATTTATTTAATGAATTAATACATTATACAAATATTTAGTATTTATATACCATTTGAAATTAAGATTTAATGAATATATTAAGAGGAGGTGACAAATTCTTATTTTAACAATGTAAATATAGTATTTTTTAAAAGTAATTATAAGCAAAATTAATAATACTAAAATTAGGGTTAATGTTAATTTTATAATACAATATTTTTAAATATATTTAACTATATTATTAATTCCTCTCTCTCTCTCTCTATATATATATATCACTGGTTTACCTAATAACATCAATAATATTTAATAGTTTAATCCAACAACTTTACATTTTTTTATTTTCAAATTTATTTTACAATCAATATTATTTGAAATTCAAAAAAACATATTAGAATTGATTTAAAAGTTTTTTACAAGATTTTATTTATTTATATATTCTAAAAATACAAATTAAATAAAGAAAACTTTTAATCTCAAGTAAAACTATCTCTTGAATTTTTAGCAAAAAACAAATTATTTATTATTTTAACTATTTAATATTTAACTATTGAATTTTATATTATAATTATATTTAAATAACTAAAAAAAACATTAAAATTATAAAAAAAATATTTGTAAATTTGTCACGACTACATATTCATCATATCCAATATATCATCTCAATCTATCCAAAATCATAAAACCATTAAAATTTATAAATTTAAAAACAAATAAAATTATATATATATAAACAATTAAATTAAAAATTTTCCTTTTTAATCATTAAATTTTTATAGTTATCTTTTGTATTTTAAAATTTAAATATAGTAAAATTTATAAATTTTAATATACAATTTTATACATTTTTAAAGATGATGTAAATTTTTTTTTTTTTCATGTTTATGAAATTTAATATTGAAACTATCTACATGAACTTAAGTTGTTAAAGTGATCCATTTTAAGTTATTGGTTTAAGAATTATATATCAAATTGTTAAATGATATTTGGTTTGGTAAATATTTTATCAATAATATATATCTTTAGTAATTCATCAATGTATAGGTTCGTATAGATTATATTTAAATATGGTAACAAATTAAATATAATTTAATTAAAATAATAAAATATAGGAAAAATTATGTTATAAATTAAAAAAACACTAATAAAAGTATTATAATTGAGTGATAATATTTTAAATCTATTTTAAATATAGTTTTATTGGATATTAAATGAGTGATAATATTTTAAATCTATTTTAAATATAGTTTTATTGGATATTAAAAAGATTAAATTATACAGAGTTGAGTATAATTGTGTTATCTTCTCCAACTATTCAAAGTATGGTTAGTAACATGATGAGTTATAATGTCTTGAATGTTGGTATATTGGCTTTGAGTCTTGTGAACTCTTGAGTATACATGTGGGTTGGCTTGGTACCAACAACTCAGTTTAGAGAGATTTGATTTATTTCCTGAGTAAAAAATAGAGAAAGAAAAGAGTAAAATTTTTAATATACATACATACATACATACATACATATATATATATATATATATATATATATATATATATATATATATTATTTAATTCTTAAATTTCAATAGGCATCAAGTTTTTACAAATTCTATATTTTGTTTAAAAACAAATTGTTGTCCTTTTCAACCTACCTAATCCTCGAGGGTTCATTTTCTAAACTTTGAAACAAGAATGGGAGCAAGTAATCCACTTGTTTCCCATC
This sequence comes from Pinus albicaulis, assembly GCA_034641835.2. Taxonomy (NCBI): domain Eukaryota; kingdom Viridiplantae; phylum Streptophyta; class Pinopsida; order Pinales; family Pinaceae; genus Pinus; species Pinus albicaulis. The sequence goes on along the minus strand of JAXQQM020092317.1, from coordinate 1,728 downwards.
CAAAATCACATCATCATGATAATAATACTTAGGGATTTCATAAATTGCAGCAGAGAATGACACCAATTCAATTAGTTTGGGCTTTTGAGCACCCTATGAAATGTGTGTTTCTCAAAATTTTTTTCTCCCACATCCACACAACTTCTCATCACAAACTCTAAGATGTTGTTCAAATAAAATGGTAGAATATCACAATGATTTCTCCTTGAAGATTGCTTCTAGTTTAGTTATGAGTTTGTTGATATAAATCTGATATATTTCAGATTCTATAATGCACTTTTACCTACTTGAAAAGTTCTATATTGCCAATATTTTAGCTTCTTAATTCACCTTACCAATGTTTTAGCCTCCTGATTCCTCACATCTTTCAATTAACATCCTTGTTTCATACAATATTACTTTTACATCACCCAACATTCATCTACACTTCTATCAACATATCTTTAATACATCTTTTTAGTACAAATGCTAATATAAATTCATCAAATATAATATAAAAGACATTGTCCCACCTCATATATTCCACGTGAGTTTTTAAGGAATTCATTAAAGCACTGGTTTTAAGGTCGGTTATCACCAATTCGAGTTTTATGTTATCACTCAAATGTAAACTATACGAGTTTATTACGATCCCGATAAAGTAACCTCCAACTATTTCAATGTGTGATGACCATGCGGTTATAGTCATCAACGATTTAAAATATGTTAGGCTCAAGTTGCACCCAACTCCCTCTCTCGTCCATAAGGGTATAAATTTGTGTTTAAAATATTTTAAATAAAATTTAATACATATATATCTTTAATATATATAATATATATATAATTGTTTACTCCAAACTTATATAATTATAATTAAAAACATATTTTTTATTTAATATATATATATATATATATATATATATATATATATATATATATGTATGTATGTGGTAAAAAAAATTATATATATATATATATATATATATATATATATATAAATTTTTATTTAAAGTTATATAATTCTGATTATGAATTTAGAGTTTAGATTATAAAACTTAAAGTTATATTTTTGTGATTTTAGTGTTATGGAATTAATGGTGAATTGAAAAAGTGCAGGGGGTGAAATGTGAAAGAGCATCGAAAGGAGAATTATTCAAATTTTATATTGAAATGGAAATTTAGAATTTATTTTATATATATATATATATATCAAACAAATAGAAGTAATTCATGTTCGCCCATAAAATTCTGAGTTTGAAATGAAATCGGAAAGAAATATATAATAAATTCTAATATATATATGTGTGTTTCTTTATTTATGTAGGAATTTTATTATGGGAAATTTAATAATTAATTGATTAAGATTGCAACGAGAAATTAAGGGGAGAAATAAATATATATTTCATTTAGTTACAAAAATACTTGGTGAAAATGTGAAGCTGGGTTACACTTTTTGCCCTTTTTTGAGAAATTTTTTTCATTTTTTTTGATTCTTCAACTTTCTGCAAACTATAACAATTTTTTCTGTGTAGAATTTCATTTTGCGATAAAAATAAAAGTTGTGAGAAATTTTGTTAGCTTTCTATTACTTATTTTTTGAAATTTTTTTATGCAAATTTGATATGTCAACTTAGCATTTCTTTGAGTGTGTGTCTCTTAACAATCAAAGGATTCATAAGAAGTCATGTTATGATGCAATGTTGTATTCATTGAAAATTTGTGTTTTTGAAAAAAAAAAATGTGTTACAA